>LPNX010081925.1:340877-354515 GCA_001517045.1 Pseudotsuga menziesii | reverse complement strand
CCACTGTAAGATGATCAGGCTCCCAATAAGTTGTATGTATAGTGTACGAATTATCAAGTCATATTTGTCATCACATACAAGTTTGGAGTTAATTTCCATTGAAACGTTGGCTCTCTATGGCCTTAAGCAAGCTCCTGCAGTCTGGTACATGCAGATTGATTGAGTCCTCATTAGAGGTATAAGGAAAATTCAGGCAGAAAGAAAGAATAAGACAACAATGGAGGTTGCAGGTCTCACTAGAAATTATTTTTGTTGGTTCTACAAATTCCCCATATCAGCACAGAAAACTAACTTTATAATATATATATACAATGATTTTATCTGAACTTACAAAATAAAACTGCACAACGAACTCCATTAAAATAGTTTAGGCTATTGTATGGACCAAATTCCTCAGATCCCAAAGACCTTAAACACCAGTCTATACCCAATCTTTTTAACATATCCATCAGGTATATAAAATAAAATAACGAACATGAAAATCCCTCAAATTTTAAATGCCCACAAACAATTTCAGCCTACTTAGCAACACAAACAGATGTTAAGACACAAAACGGGGTAAAAGCTGACCTGTAAAGACTGATCAAAGTTAACTTAAACCAATGATCGCCATTTTGTTACTGACACCCATAAATTAGCAAAAGAATGTCTGATTTTGAAAGTTGAACAATGGCCGTATTTTACACAGGAACTCCCCATTTTTTGGCCAGACTCGGTCCAATCATCTGGGAAGTGTTGCTCTGGATAAAATACCAATTAGATGAGAGATGTGCAATTTCACCAAAAGCTTGGAAACTAACCTGGGCCACTGGAGGTAAACTCCTACTGGTTTATCACTGACCACAGCCCAACCAACGCAAAGATGGCAGGCCTTAAGCAGAACATGTGATCAAAGGTTATTTTACCAGATAAATAGATTTTCCCATAAGCCCGGAAAATTGCATACCAAACAGAATCTAGCGGAAGACTGGAATAAAATGGCTTCCTAAAACTGAAGGAAATTATCACTGCAGGAGAAGAAGCGATTATTTCCTAAATCTGATCAAATAAAACTTACCTATCTAATCCCATTGAAACATCCAAACCAGCTATTCCCAAAATCAACCACAAACCATCAATTTAACCAAAACTAGCCAAAAATTGCTGGAAGAAAAAAGCTTTAGTGAGAAATCCTCACAGACTAGCACTAAAGACTAAAAGCACAAAACAAAACCTTATTGATTTCAAGAGCCCAGACCAGCCCTTACCTTGGAGAAGAGATGATTTCTCTGAGTCACAGTTACCGTCTCTCTTATCCTTGGCAGGATTGAAGACCGAAGAGGCCCCGAGAATAACACAACTCTCCAAAGTACTCCCAAGCACGGCTTTCCATTTCAGCAGCACTCCATCCTCGATGCCCAGTTCCCCTCTAGGCAATTCAAAGGAAACGTCGGTAACTGTGGATTTTTTCGGGCTCAATATATGCTGCAACGCCTGCCATGGCCTAACAATGCCACCCATCATGATTCTCATCACATAGTTCCATATCCCCCTATTTTTACCACTGTTGTTAAGGTTGGTTTCTTCACTGGATATGACTCAGTCCACCTTAACTACTACATTCTGTACTTGCGGGACTATAGTAGAAAACCTCTTTGATACCGCACGACATCGCCCTAAGGCCTTGATATCACCAAATTTGTTGAATACAAGCAGCAGAAGTGAATCTGGGAGTCTGTCAAAGTGGTCTACCGATGAATTAAATTCCATATTTGGATCAATATATGTATTCCTCTCAGGGAAATATAGCACATGATCACATGAGCTCCCTTGATTTGCAACTTAATCAGAAACTACTTGACAATTAATCTCATGAATCCTCATATCACTTTACACAAAACCTCGTACTATTCTGGCTCGGAAAACCATAAAGAAACTTCAGATGTATACCAAACCCAAGAACATCCAGGCTCATTTCAATACAAATCTTGAATATTTTCCAAACTTCATACAATCTCATATCATTCCTTACCAAACCCAATCCCTTGGAAAAACTACAAGAAGCTCAGCCCTCTCAGCCCAATGATTAAAAGCTCCAATAGTCTATAAGTTTGCACAACAATTAATACTAAACTCAATATCGCATTCCAGCTCAGAAAATACCAAAGAAAGATAATTCTAAAACAAATCTTCAGTGCTCCTCAAGTCTCGCACATTTTCGGACCATTTCATACCCAAAAAAAAAAACCACACTTCCATTCTGCCTCAGAAAAATCTCATCCGAATGCACATCCTGAACAAAAATTCATAAAGCTCAACACAATTCAAAACTCAGATCTTGCGTCAATCTCAAGCATTCTCAGGTCATTTTGAAGTAAATCAAACACTAGTTGAGTCATAAAAAGATTGGACCCCATTAAAGATAAAACCACACCAGCGATGTTCATGCCGCAACCGTCAACTCAACCATTGAAATTCTAAAACCCAGACTAACAAATATTGTGCTGCTTTCAGAGAATGAAAACGCTATACGTTCAACAAAGTTGTGCAACAGTGCAAATATCAATGCCCAATTGCACGGCAATAGATTCTGTGTAGCTTGCCTATATCCAAATTAATTCTAGCTTTACCACATCGATCTGAGATTGTTGCGTTCAGTTCAGGAAGGGTTTTCATAATCTTAGTGCCGACTGAAACAACCATGATACCACGAGCCAGAGCATATTTGAACTAGATTAATGTTGAATATAACCTTAGCATGTAAATTGCTACGCACTGCCGGGCAAAGCATTCATGCAATCTGCCAGGGAGGAAGAGGAGTTTCCAATGCGTCAGAGCAGCATTTATCAGATTTGTCAGAGCGACAGGGTAAGAGACTGAAAATGATCATTTTTCGCTTACGCAAGCTCGCCGCCGGGTCTTGGGATACAAATTTCGAGGCATACGTCACCCTATATAGACGAATAGAAAGCAAGATAAATCAAATTTAAATAATCCTTCTAAAAAAATTTGATACAAACTATACCAAAAACATTTCAAATGCCAAAATTTCTAACCTACCTCCTAAATTAATTCACCTAAGCGATTCATATATATCCCCTGTCGGGGACATAACAATGGACTCTTGGATTACAAGATATCAGTTTCCAAATATAATATTAAGTTTAGTAAAAAAATAGGCTTGAAAGTTATCAGACTTAAAATTGCATAAAAAACTTTAAGATTTAGAAAAATTAAAATCCCTAAACCGGATTTAGAAAAATTAATTCAAATATGGGAAATCAAAGGTCAATTTTAATGAATCAATAATCAATCTCATCTGAATTTTGGATTCCAAAGACAATGACAAGGTCAGATATACAATGGACTCTTGGATTACAAGATATCAGTTTCCAAAGATAAGATTAAGTTTAGTAAAAAAATAGGCTTGAAAGTTATCAGACCTAAAATTGCATAAAAAACTTTAAGATTTAGAAAAATTAAAATCCCTAAACCGGATTTAGAAAAATTAATTCAAATATGGAAAATCAGAGGTCAATTTTAATGAATCAATAATCAATCTCATCTGAATTTTGGATTCCAAAGACAATGACAAGGTCAGAATTTTAAAAAAGTGAATAGAAATGAGGGAAAACTGCAAAATAAGGGTTATGGTTTGAGGGAAAAAACTTAAACTTGCATAAAAATTCCCAAATCTAAAGTGAAGTCACGATAGCTACTAGATCTAACAACAAAATAACAAAATCAGAAGAGCCCCAACAAAATTGAAGAAAAAATTTCTGTAAAAAAAATTATTGAATGAAGTAGGGTCTAACAACATGCTCTGATACCATGTTGTGATATGATAATATGTGAATAACATATAACAATACATAACATGAAAAACACAACTGGCCTAAATTCATACAACAAAAAACTAATCAAATAACGAGAACATTGAGAAAAGAGAAAATGAAAACACTAGATATACATGGTAAAACCCCAAATGAGGAAACATCCATTAGGAGGGTTGTTTTCTTATTATTCACCATTAATAATATTCAATCTTCCATTAGGAGGGTTGTTTTCTTATTATTCATCATTATTATTCACCATTAATAATATTCAATCTTACAGTAGAGAGCTCCCACACATCACACTTCATCTTCACTACAACACGTAAAATGTGTCTCACTAGATGGCTTTCATTATTTTCTCATGTGTCTTGATAAGACCCTCTTAACTCTATTATATATCAAGAGGTACGGAAGAATTGCATCCCAACTTTTACATGTGGGATAAATATAATTTCACCAATATAATGTAATTTCACCTCTTTATATAATAAATGATTAAAAAAAGTAAATTATTACATAATACATGTCAGGTAACTCTTTTACATAAGAGTGGACATCATTACCTTCAAAATTAATACATTTAGTAATAATTACATATTCCAACAACAGTATCCACAAAATTGTTATTATTTTATATAAATTAAGACATTTCAATGAAATAATAAGAAAACATAATTGTATTCCATTTATTATATACTCTTCAAAAGTATTCAAGTTTAGATAATTGAAAACACGACTCTATTAGACCAAATGAAGAAGCTTTCAAGTTTTCATTTGTTTCCATACATCAGAAATAACATTCCAACCTACCTCATTTAAAGCATGACAATATACCTCATTTAAAGCATGAGACACACAGAGAAAAAAACATTAAAATATAAAATTTCTCTAATTAATGGGTGCATCCATGGAGGTGGGTTACAATTTTTGGAAAAGAATTTTCGGAAAAATGCAAAAAATGCACCATCGATCGAGGTTTTAACAAGCGCTCGATCGAGGTTTTATTTAGCCATCGATCGAGCTCTCGGTAAAGCCTCGATCGAGGTATTGATACCTCAATCCAGAGTTTACCAATAGCTCGATCGAGGGTTAAACCAACCCTTGATCGAGTTTTAGACCTCAAACGAGCTACCGACCTCAATCGAGCTTAGTACCTCGATCGAAGTTCCTGTTTACAAAAAAATATAAAAAAGGTCACAGGCAACCATGGCCATTTGCCCTATTTCTGCACAAAAAACCCTTAATCGAGCAAGCACCTCGACTGAGCTACCATGCAAGCCACGCCCCCTTTCACCACAATGTCAGGGCAGAGAGGTAACCCCCAAACCTTGTTTTCTGAAATTTAAATGGAATTTTAGGTTTTTTTAAGTTTTAAAATGTTAGGTCAAAATTGAAAAAAGTCATTGTTATAGATATTTTTAGGTTTTTTTTGTGTAGTATGTTTACAATGTGTGCCGACAAGCAGAAATGTTGCTGGTAGCATTTAAAATTGAAATTTGTTTTTAATTGAAAATTTATTTTTTTGTTTTATATATATTTTGTCAACCGGTAGCATTTATGCTGCCGGTTTAATTTTTAAATGTGTGTCTGGCAAGTAGAAATGCTGCCCAAATTTTTTCAATCCTCTGAGAATACACGAAGGATTGAAAAAAATTCAAATTTGTTAAATTTAAAATTTAAATTTATAGTTTGTATAAATATTTCTATCAACCGACAATCGTTTATGCTACCGGTTTAATTTTGAAATGTGTGTCGGGAAAGTAGAAATGCAAATAAATGTAAGCTCAAGAATAACATTTTATTTTACTTATCATATTGTTATTGTTAGTTAAAAAATTAACAAATAAATTATATAAACTTGAATATGGAGAAATGATGGTTGTTGTAGTAACTGGAGATGAATATGGACCCTAGTTTAAATCGGCTTCCTAGTGGTTCAAAGGTAGTCACTCGACCACCAAGGTTGTCTCAGGCTTCAGTATTGGGGCAGTACCCCTCACTTCACAGCGTAGGTAAAACTGTTAACCGCTTGGCCACAAACGACAGCTCTTTGGTTTTCCTCACAGGTGGGAATCTAGTCAATCCAATAGGGGTCGTTGCCCTTTTCACTTGGCAGGTCCTCTCAATGGCCAACTGCTTCGGGGTTCCTTTGGTACTCCTCATGATTTTTAGTGCAAATCCCAAGTACTTTTCACAGTTGTTGCAGATAAGACTTATGTCCCAAACCGAATGTTATTAAGTAGATTAGGTTATTAAGTAAAATATGTTACTCTACCTTACCTTAAGTAAATTGTAATGTGATTGTAATATGATTGTAATTGTAATTGTTGATTTTCTTTGAGATCATCATTGTCATCAATGCTTAAAGCCATATGATTCCTAGTCATTTGTACATGATTGTAATGTAATTGTAATTATAATTGTAACATGTAATTATCATCATTATCATAATGTAATGTAAAATTGTATTTGTATTTACTCTACCTTACTGTCCCATTTACGTAAGGCTGGTGCTTCTGCATGTTAATGTGATTGTAATTGTAATGTGATTGTGATTGCAATTGCAATTGTTGATTTTTTTTGAGATCATCATTGCCATCAATGCTTAAAGCCATATGATTCTTAGTTATTTGTACATAATTGTAATGTACTGTAATTGTAATTGTAATTGTAATTGTTTAATGTAATTGTAATGTAATTACCATCATTATCATAATGTAATGTAAAATTGTAATTTGAACACTATGAAAATGCTCATATATGAATATGAAATTAAAATCGTATTAAAATCGATGAAAAGAGAGAAAAGGTTATAGAAAATATGAAGAAAATAAGTGCAATGATAAGGGTATACATGCATATTCATTTAAAACTAGATATTATGCTAGAATATTATGCACTATATAATTATATATATGTTCATCAACCATTCTCTAATTTCATTGGACAACTCTAGAACTACTCATACTATAATACACTTACTTTGTACATATGTAATTTAGTGTAGTGGTAAAACATTTTTTTCAATTCTTTCACAACACATAGCATTATTTCACATGTACACATAAGTGGTTTTAGAAGGTTGTATATATACATGCACATACAATATATATACGTTTATGAATTAATTACAAAATTACAATTTTACAAAATTATAATTAAATTCTAAACAATTTAACATGTATATATATATATATACAAATTATGAACTAGAACACTATGAAATTGAATATATGAATATGCAATTTATGAAATTATGTGAATATATGTAATTTACATACAATTATAAATTTACATATATATGAATTCATACATGCACATGTACAATGTATATAAGTTTATGAATTAATTACAAAATTATAATTAAATTCTAAATAATTTAACATTTATATATATATATATATAAATTATGAACTAGAACACTATGAAATTGAATATATAAGAATATCCAATATGAAATTAAATATGAAAATGTGAATATGAAATAATATAATTTACATACAATTATGAATACATATATATGAATTCATACATGCACATACAATGTATATAAGCTTATGAATTAATTACAAAATTACAACTTTATAAAATTATAATTAAATTCTAAACAATTTAACATGTATATATATAAAAATTATGAACTAGAACATTATGAAATTGAATATATGAATATGCAATTTATGAAATTATATGAATATGTGAATATAAAATTATACAATTTACATACAATTATGAATACATATATATATGAATTCATACATGCACATACAACATGTATATAAGTTCATGAATTAATTACAAAATTATATTTACATTCTAAACAATTTAATATATATATATATTATGAACTAGAACACTATGAAATTGAATATATTATGCAATATGAAATTATATGAATATACGAATATGAAATTATATGGATTAGATCACTAGGAAAATGAAATTATATATATGAATATGGAATCGCATAACTTAAAAATAAATTATATCAATATTGTTAGCAATGGCATTTAATTCTCCAATTATAAGTTGATTTACAACTTCTTCTCCTTTCAAGATTGTTCTTTTTTCTTCTTTCTTTCTATATCTTTCTCTCTTATTTCTTCGGTGTTGCTTTGATACCTACAAGATATTTTACTTCGACGCTTTTTGCTTCCCATTGTGATCAAGATCAACAATCCAAATTCATACCTACAATAATATCTAAACACAATACACAATTGTTTCAAATAGGATAGTCAACTGTGAAAGATAAAATTAGTAACATGTTTATGTATTATGTTTTATGTTTATATAGAATTTTGTTTAGAAATTCGGGTGGGAAATGAGGTTAGGAGGGTGGTTGGAATGACATTAATACCATCAATGCCTAAGTCTATTCCTAGACATTTTTGAATGATTTTTTTACAAAATTCGTACCTCGATCAAGGGTTTAACAAACCCTCAATCGAGGGCCTGAAAAACAGAGAATTATCCCTCTTACAGGAAAATCAATGTTTCTTTGTGTCTTTTAGGGGTGTAAACCCTGCCATTCATGGCACACAACTTAGCAGAGTTCATACCGATATAATCGTCATCGAATCCTCTATCCATTGAGATATCATGCATGCATTTTGGCATTCATATGGGTTTTTTTTTAATTAGTTCTAAGACTTATACTTAGAAAACCAGACAACAACTTTGAAGCAGCTCAGAGAAAAATCCGCAGGGTAAAATATACACATCCAAAAAAATCTTAAAATGCACAGCCCACACATCAATGTGTCATCTTCCAAAGGGTATCTTTGGTTATTCAATTTTTGAAACAATGAAAAAAAAATTGGGATGGACACACATGTATATAAAATGATGCTGAAATCAGATGTGGTCACTTTCAAAAATAATAAATAATTGTATATTGCGAAATAAATTAATGAAAAAAAATACATACCACAGTGCATTTTGTGTAGATCATGCTCATATATTTTTTTTTACTTATTAATATAAGATTGAATTATTAGGGTTGGACACGAGTCACTTATTAACTTCTTCAAATTTTTAAGGTCACACAGTTCATCAAATGCAAAATTTCACACATTAAATGACATTGGAATATTTTAAAAAAATATCATTGGGAAGCCAACATAATATTTTATAATTTGTTTTTTTACTACAAGTCGAAATTCGCATGGCATATATGCGTTTCAAGGGATTCTATCTAGCACATGAGTAAAAAATCGGGTTTTCATTGCCAAATTTAGCCAAAAAGTATTACCACCTTCATGGAAATCATTTTTTATCCCATTTAATTTCGAGAATCCCCTTTCACAAACTATTATACTCACTAAAATAATAAAAATAATTTACAATAATCATATCAAACAAGAAGCTTTCAAAAACATTTAGTTTCACCTACGTTTAGTTTGAATGGTCAAATTCATATACATCTTGGCTCTTCGAAAGGGCTTAGACCTATCCCAAAAGTGTTAATTATAAATTTCCTTTCAAAAAATATTTAAATTATTTTTTGTTAGGTTAAAAAAAAAATAGATCGAACAGTTTTAAAAGTTGTTAAACCTTGTGCATTGTGTGTACCATCTCTCCAAACTAATGAGTTAGCTTTTGTTAGCTACTTCAACCGCAATTCTATTTACAAACTTGCCAATTCGACGATATGTTTAAGAGTTTCTTTTCCCTTTGATGGGCAAATCAATTTTACCAATCCAAACAAGATTGATTGTCTAGGTATTTTTCAAAGCCCCTTTTGTTTGTTTCATTGTCAAATTTTCAGATTACAAATTTGAATTATTTGATAATATTGCGTCATATTTATTGTCAAATTTGTATATTACAAATTTGAATTATTTAATGATAGTACGTCATTACTTATTTAATACTTGTTGAAACAAGATTGATTCACTAGGTATTTTTCAAAGCCCCTTCTCTCTTTGTTTCTTTATCCAAGTTTTTATATTACAAATTTGAATTAATTAATAATATTGTATCATTATCTATTTAGATTATAGTATTGTTTTGTTTTGGTTTTTTAATATAAATCTTTTATGGAAAAGAACTCCAAGTTTATGCTTATATTTTTAGAGTAAATGGATACTAAAAAGTATGTTATTGAATATTGCTTTCTTTGTTATAAAGAATGGTAATATGATATGCTAATTTCGTGTTTTTAGGTTTATGGTGGAATTTTAATGGCTATAGTACATAGGTTTATATGTAGAAAATATTTATATTGTAAAAATTAATTATAGAGATTATTTGTGTTTATATCTCCAAAGGAGGTTTTATATGTTATTATTTAGGTCATTATTTTAGGTCTTACAAAATAAAGTTATATATGATTTTAATAAATAAAAAGATATTTAATTAACTGGAGGGTTTATATTATAACTTTAAAGCCAATTTTATTGGGTTTTTTTCCAATGAACAACTTCAAGAAAAACCTTCCAAGTACTTCACAGTGATTCAAGGATTGTAAACGGGGTAAACCATTGGCCATATTTACAGATCCTAACCATGGTGGGATCAGGATAGTCGAACCCATGACTTCCCAAACTTTTGGGTGAGAGATCTCACATCTGGTTTATGACTACTTAATCTAACCTTCAAAGCTAAAGCCAAGCTTATTGTTGTAGACACCAAAAAAAAACTTAAAAATGAATTCCACCTATAAGAATAGCTTCTAAAAGTTTGTTTTTAAATATAGAAATTTCTTAGTTGACGAAGATTGAAATTAAAAAAAAAGGGGACAAAAACATGTTTTGGTCTGGTTGATCAATGGCCATTGGTTCACCATATTATAATTTGTAATATTTTTTACTAAGCTTGTGTATGATATCGTTTTTTAAGGTCAAACAAACTGATGGCACCAATAATAATAGTTATTAGTCTATTGGAAAACAATTTCATTTTGAATTTCATTCAAAATGGTTGTGGTATGTTCCTTCCTATACAAAATATAAAATCCAAAGACAAAAAAAATTACGAAGGAATTGTTGCAATTGTCATTTAGGTTTTAAATTTTCAATACTAAATTACAAAATTGGTTTACATGCTTAGAACAAAGAATTGACTTTTGTGTCTTGCATGAATATAAAATGTTATAAAACATTATCAATGTCAGAAGATTTTATTTTAAAGTAAATCAAAATTAGTAAAAGAAATTGCAAATAAAAATAAATATCATTATAATTTGTTTTATCTAATGTCAATTGGGTCCATCCCGAATGGTTGTGGCATAAAGTGTTATCCTCCCCAAATAGATTTTATTCCTGTAAGTGACATGTTGAGCTCATAATAAGCGTATAGTTTTAACGACTTCAAGGGAGGTGCTTGGAGGTAATTTTATATGATAAGAATAATAAACAATATATATTTTTTGTTTTAATATGAATTTGTTAGTTTTATGCATTTTAAGACTACATATATTATTGTTTTTATATTTATGTATTTTATTGTTTGAAGTGATTAAATAGTGTAAATCTTTAAGGATGTCTCCCAATGGTCACCCTAATAAGGATAAAAAACAATTTTCAATTGAGAATGCATTTGGTACCCCAAACATTCTAATCAATGATGTCGTTTTCAGAATGAGATCATGTTCATCCACCTAGTGATGATGAATTAGATATTGTAGAGCTTGTTGAAGGGGAACAACCATTAAAGAAACACAAAAGAACATTCAAATCCAAATGGAAGAGAAAATTTCCAAGTGCTTATGTTGTAAAATATTGCAATGGTAATGAAAGCACATAGTGTTCTTTGTGTGTTAAATTTAAGAGAGACATTCCATTGGTTAGAGGTAAGTAGTGACTCTTCAAGTTAGTGTTCTAAATGACCATGCATGATCAAAAGCTCATAAATTTGTTTGAAACTTTTTGAGGGAGAAACCAAATGTGGTAATCTTCCAATTGCCAAACATGTAGGACCGATTGGAAATCTTAGAAATTAAAAAATTATATCAGTGATTGCAAACATGTATTATGGTGTTATACATTAAAAAACGTATAGGTCAGTTTGTGGCTTGAATATATATAAATTCACTCCACACATCTAATAAATTAATACTCTAGGGGTTGCAAGTGAAGAGGGGGTCATTCTCGATCTTGAAGGAACACAAGAACATAGATTTGAATGTGGATTAGGAACATAATCAAACAATTATGCTAAGGTTTATTCTCTTCTTCAATGAATTAAGGTCACAATCTCTTTAAATATTACAACCTTGATGGTCTTTGAGGATTTTTCAATGATTATTCAATTGATGAACAACATAGATCCTCCAAACAGTGATAAGCTTGCTAAAATCAACATTAGTATAAGGAGAGACATGCACAGGCTCAATGGGATTAAATTTATTCATTTCTTAAGGAACCTTAATAAGAAAGTTGATTTGCATGTCAATCTAGCCTCCAGGTTAGCAGTAGGTATGTTAATTCAAAATGGAGTGTCAAAGATTTCTCCCATCCCCTATGTATTAGTTGCTCTCTACATTTACATGACAAACATTTATATGAATCGGAAACATCTGATCAAGAGTTATAGGATCAATGGAAGGAGTGACAAAGCATTTATAAGATATTTTCCTCCACACATGCTAGAGTTTATGACTCCAACGATTTTTGAACCCATGGATCTCTCTCTCGTAGATGAAGGTGGGATTTTGGGCTACACAACCAGGAAGGAAACTGAGTCTACTTCAACAGAAGATGTTAATATTTGGTATATTTAGCATTTTAGGTAAGCCTCTTTCTATCTCTTTTGTCAATTATTATTGTTGTGTTTGGCTCGTGTATTTGGGTTAAACTATGGGAGCACTATAATTCTTTAGTTCATGGTGTCTTTTGGGTTCTCAATGTATTATCATTCTGCTCAATGATAGGGATAGTTGATGTTTACATGTATTTTGATCTCCCTTTAAGCTATTTTTGTGACATTACAGTTTATTAGCAATGTGATTTTTTGTATGGTTAAGTGGTTTCGACTATGGGTTTGATTTCTTAGCATTCTCTTTGGCACGGGTTAGCCATTTTCTCTCTAGGACTTAGGAATATTGTAAATTCACAAAACTTGGTGGCCATAACCTTTGGGATTCTTCTATATACTATGTATACACCTCAACAAGAATCGTTGAAGACATTTGGTCCTCTAGTTTGACTTATGATTTTTTGTTTCCTTAGCTTCTCGAGACTATTTTAACCAATGGCCTTAGTCTCGGGCCTAGACACCCTTGAGTCCAAATAATCTTGGTTCCTAGTGTTCAACCTAAAATTTGGTATTGTCTTGTTGGAAAAAGGATTATGTAGTCAAGGATAAGGCTCCTCCAATTTCCCTATAGAAAAGGTTTGAATTTGTTGTGCTTGGACATCGAAACGAGCAGTACATACTGGGATTTGATCTCAAGGTTTATAGGTATCATGGAGAGCCAAAATTACCACTCCTTATATCAAAGAGATATGCAAGAAATTTGTAGATTTCCGCATCATCATGAAAATATCACCAATAGGAATAGGACTTCAATATTTTATGTTATAACACAAGTTCTTGAACTTGATGTAAGGATATTTAGACACTTAGGAATTAGTTAAAATGAGTTTGGTTTAATGTTCCTTTAGGTATTTTTTGTAATTTGTTTCTTTGTTATGCATTAGTATGCATGTGTACGTATGTAAACCAATGGTCACGATATGTTCTAGACATAAATATATCCAATGGTTCAACTTCTCCTTGATCTTAGTGGTTATATTGAAATGTGAATTAACACATGATTGGTCCATGATCTTTATCTAAAGAACATGGAGGGTCATTTGTTGATAATTAATTGTGAGAA
>LPNX010081925.1:301852-340539 GCA_001517045.1 Pseudotsuga menziesii | reverse complement strand
ATAAGGGGTAATAAACAACATTTAACTAATGGACACATTGATCCAAATGGGTATCGATGGCCACCCACCTATTCCACTGACTCAAAACAATATTTTCCAGTTGGGAAGTTTTGAGAGGACTTCATGTTAACGGACTGGCCCATATGGATATCGGTATCTAGCCACCTATTCCACTAGCTCAAAAAAAAATTTCTAGTTTGGAAGTTTTTACGGTTTTTTTTACTCGAAACTTGCGAGGTCGTTTTGAGGCCTTAAACGACGTTTTTTGGTGATGAAGTAGTCCAATAAAATCCAGAGAAACATTTAGACATCGAAAATGTGTTATTCTTGGCCATACCTTTCCAATGAGTCATTGAAATCCCTAAATGGAGATCATATGCAAAATGTATTCCCTCTGGAAGTTAACGCATCAACTAAACCACCTCGGGGTCTACAAGCCTTTTTATGGATCCTCTCTTAGGGTTAGTTTTTTGCATGTTATGGTTTTTCCCTCATTATTATGATAAATAGACCCTTTCAACCTCTTTTTTTAATCATATTGTCACGAATGACCGTAGTCACCACGTCTCTTCTCAAATATATAGCTACCACCATTCTAGCTTCTTTTATTTTATGGTATGTTTTGATTCATTCATTTAATAGAATCTAAGTTTACTCTATCACTATGTTCCTTGAAATATATATGTATATGTTGTTCTATATATGCTCTTCCATTTCATTCTCACATAAATATAAATAAGTGGTGTCAAAGCAGCCTAATCTTTCGTTATTTCTCTGTGCATGTCCTGACGAGGTTAAAATATAGACATTCGGGTCTTGAACTAGTTGAACTTGAGAAAGACCGCCCTTAGCGGACCAAACCACCTCCCATGGCCAAGGAAAAGAGATAATACTGAGTAGGATATCATATTAAGTTTTTTCTCAAGGAATACCTCACGGGACATAGGAACAAGATGATGGACACTTTCTCCAAAACCCTTCGACGGATGTCGACAACAATGGAAGGATCATCAAGCAGTCACTTCAGAGGAGCCACACCCTTCAAGGTACAAGTAAACTTCAATACTACTTTATTTTAACGCAATATCGATGATGATGCTCGAGATAAATGGTTGAGTCTACTATAAGGGTATTTCTGTATCCACAATTTTTTCAACAGTGAAAAGATCACCTTTGCACTCCTTAAGGTTGGGCCCCATATCAAAAATTGGTTGGAAACTTATTATGAGAAAAACTTAATAGAGGAGTCTAAAATGTTTGAGGATGATCCCACTTGAGATTCTTTTCTAGATGCCTTTAAGGAACAATATTATCCTATGGGAAACTATGATGACCAATACACAAGATGGACCATGTTACATGTAATTTTCGACCTCGTCATGATCACGGACCATGTACACTTTTTCCTTGTCTTTATCCCTGAAGTGCTTGGCCAGAAGCTCCTTGGAATATGATCCCTAAACTATTTTCCCTTTAAAAACCCTATTTAGATTGGGTGAAACACTTTTCCTTCTAGCAAGGTGTGTCACTCTCCACTGACGCACTTTGCTCCATTACAGGGTGAGTCACCAGCACACATTTCTTCTGTTTAAGGTGTGTCACTCACGGGGACTTCACTTAGTGAGCATCTCACATAGCACGTGTGATCATGGGATATTAAAGAATATGCTTAATTTCCAGAGATATTGACCCAAACTCTTTTTGTTGAAACCCCCTCCCAATACTTAAAACCTCCTCCCCACCCCTTTTTATACCTCAATCCTTATAAACCATCCTACCCACCCCCACCTTAAACCCCTCATGCCCCCCAATACCTGCAATATTTGGTTCAATTTTTAATAATTTTAAAACCCACAATATGAACTAACGTGATAGGATATTGGTCAACAAGTGAAGGCCCCATGGTGTCACTGCCTGTACAAAGGGAAAAAATATCAGTTCTGATAAGTCCTTTGAAGGAGACCCTCGTGTAGTTTTATCCCTTCCATTTATGGTGGATCTCACTCTCCTCCCAGCTTAGTAGGATCCCACCTCCTCCTTCTTCTTAATCCTCTCCTCTCCTCCTATTCTCTTTTGTCCTATAAATGCAATCCCATCCTCATGGCTTGGGGAGTTAGAATTAGAACAACCAAATGTTGGAGAAATTTATCCAAATCTGATATTTGATTTGCATATTGACCCAAGGTTCTATTGGATGGATCTGCAACACCAAGGCACCACGGTTGTAATTTCTCCCTCTTTGTTATTAATACAGTAATGACTTTCTTTTTCCATAAATTATGTTTAATCACATTTATAGCATTTCTCCTTGGTTATTTGCTTAGAGATATCCAATTATCTTGTAGTTTCTATTTGTTTCGTGTTCTCTTTGAAATATTTTGCAGGTCATTTCCTTCTCAACAAACGGGACCACAAAATCTTGAAGATGACAACAACCTTCTTCTGTAAAGAGGTATAGATTCTATGTATCATCAAGTAATTTGATTAATCTAGTAAAGATTTTTCATTTCTGTCGGGTTTTTATTCTAGATCCAAACCATTTGGACTAGAGAGATTTATCTTTGTCTGAATCGACGAAGTGTCTTGAAACAAAATTGGTGACCATACTAGGGATCAAACTATGTAATCTATAGATTTGCTTGTCTGCCATGTTTTTTATTAGATCTGGTTTATTCGCAATTGGTAGATCTCGTTGTTTATATTTTCAGTGTGTAATTTGCTTTATTTTTCAAACCCTAAAGTCTGTTAATTGGCCTAGAAATTCTTCTTTTTTTAACTTTTTGGTCGATGGTCGCACTTTCCTTTCAGATACAGTGTGTCACTGTTAGCCTGGCGCTCTTTACCTTTTGACAGAATGTTGTTAGGGTTAACCTTGACTCTGGAATGAGTCAAAGATGGTTTAGGTCTAAAACATGTTTTGGCCCATGGTATTTTTCTTTGGTATTTGGTGTTCCATGGTATTTGTCGGCCCATGATATTGCATGTAAGGAATTATTTATAAGTATTGAGGAGGATTCATTGTAAAGCGGCTTAGAGGTGAGTGGTGGCTAGCTCACTTGGACCAACTTGGTCGGTTTTGGTCAAGGGAGATAATAGATCTATTATAGTGGTTTTTCTCGTTTTTGGGTTTTCCATGTAAACATTATGTGTCTATCTTAAATGTGTTGCTATGTGGGTTTTATTCTCTGGTTATTATGATTGTATACTCGCTTAAAATCCTGAGAACTAGTATCAGATTCATGGTTTAGCATATAGTTGTGCTCATCATGTTGTGCCTAATTTTTTGAATTAATTGTGGGGTGCATGTTCGGTGGTACCTGACACCCTAGCAGTATTTTTGTGTTCCTAGTTAAAATGTAATTTCCTCATGTGCTAAAAGCACAAAGTATCCCTCTTATGCACAAATAAGGGATGTTGCATCAAGTGTGGAATGAACCATTGGGTAGGTACGAGGGTGGCAGGTGAAATCCTAGCCTAGCTTGATGTGGATTGGAGAGGTTGAGTCTTCGATTGCGGGAGGAATGTGATATGGTTTAATCTCAGTACTGGACCAAGATTGATGAACCATGTATGTAAATAGAATTCCTAGTGAATTGATTGTTACAGTGGCTGAGGACCCATCTAATCTGGTAGATCGATTCATTTTGTATGGATGTCAATGACAAGATTAGATGCAAGCACAAAAGGAGCATGGAAGAAAATGAGCAAGAAAGAAAGCATGGAAAAGTGAGAGGATGAAGCAATGGATGGTGATGGTGTATTCACCATGAAGACACATGAAAAAAAAAATGGAGTAGTTTTCATGTAAATGGGCATATGGTTGTAAGCCCTAGTAAGGCATGCATAGCCCTGGTAACTCACCGGTAAAGTCGAGAGATAGACCTAAGTGATAAGGGGTGTATGTGAGATTCCTCGGTAAAACTTTGAAGGGGGTTGGTGTTTACTCCAAGTCAAGTTTAAAGGGGGGATTGTTAGGGTTAACCTTGACTTGAGAATGAGTCAAATATGGTTTAGGTCTAGCACATGTTTTTGGCCCATGGTATTTGGTGTCCAATGGTATTTTTCTTTGGTATTTGGTGTTCCATGGTATTTGGTGGCCCATGGTATTATCTCGTGGTATTGCATGTAAGGAAGTATTTATAAGGATTGAGGAGATTTCATTGTAAAGTGTCCTGGAGGTAAGTGATGTCTATCTCACTTGGCTTGGCTTGGTTGGTTTTGGTTAAGGGAGATAATAGATCTATTTTGGTGGTTTTCCCTGATTTTTGGTTTTCCACATAAACATTGTGTGTCTATATTAAATGTGTTGCTATGTGGATTTTATTCTCTCATTAGTATTATTGTATACTCGCTTAAAAACCTGAGAAATGTGTCACTACCGCACTTTTCCCTTTATCAAGTCGTGTCACTCTAGATCGACGCTCAGGTGTGTACTTGCATCCTACATCACCTTGTTGAATTTAAGTCTAATTTATTCCCAAGCCTTTTAATGATTTGTTGCTTGGTTTTTTACTAAACATCTACAATGATTTTTGCTTTCTGGATCTGTTTCTTCAGTTTTTTTTCTTATTAATTGTTTTGTTTATTGTGGAAATTTGAGTTTCAAATAATTAAGTGCTTGAATTGTTCTTTCCATTAGAAATTTGTGTCATTAAATCTGATTTTAAATTGGTTTTCAAATAGAAGATCTGAAAGCTTTGGATTATCCATTTACTTTCATATTTTCTTGTCTTGAGTAGGTTATTTGTTGTGTTCTTTTGAAGGATTTTTTATCATATTTGAATCCAAAAGTAGTGAACGTTATGAAAGTTGTGTTTGTCATCTTTTTTCACTAAAGAAAAAGAAAATATTTATTTTGTGTTAAATGATTGGTTGCATGGAAATATCTTTCTCTCTTGTAGATTAGAGATTCATCGAAAGGAATAACTTGAATTTTTATCCATTTTTGCATGGTTTATGGGTCAAGTCTACACTACATTTGTCCACTTAACCATTAAAACTTGAATTAAGTGGTCCTTAATTTAAAAATTTTAGCAAGATTGTGAGTTAGGTTAGAGACGTGTTTCGATGTCTTAAAGCATAGGAGCTGTCGTTATTTGCATGCATTGCATCTCGTGGATTGTGTGGTTCTTCCACATACTCATTGGTGTATAGAAAGGTTTTTCATGTATTTTATGGTCAATATAAATATTATTTCAATTACTTGACGGTGTATAGGAAGGAATCTTTTGAACGATTGTGCAATAGACAACACTATTACATATTTGAGCTCCCATGTACCTTGTGTATATTAGGAGACCTCATAGAATCCTGAGACCATATGAGTTAACCACTTGGTTGACTTGTTGTCGAAATACATGAAGAACATCACTCAGGGAGATACTATGCACATGTTTCAAGGTATTTAGGTAATGCAGTTAGGGGTACAGTCTTAAGCCTCCCTGGTTAGTGCTTTGAAAATTGGGTCAAGTGTTATTGTTGGAACCTACGATATATAGTGAGTTGTAACACCTAACACTCCTATGAGGATCCGGCTTTTGTCCCTTCCTATTCACATTATTTACTTGTGGCATTAGATTGAGTTGTATAGCTTGATATCCTGATTGACTAGGGTGTTAGTAAATTTCGTAGAATGCAAGGTTTAAATCCTAAAAATTACGAACATGTATCGCCACCAAATTCACCAAACCATTCAAACCACGCAATAACTGACATTGATTCAGTAGAAGGATCTATAGCTCCATAATTTGATGGTATGGTAGAAAGCATAAAAGAGATAGAAAACCTTCCTAAGACAAGTTATTTACTCTCAGAATTATTTTTCGACCCCTTGCAGATTTGTCATCAATGAGTTTTTTAGACTCTATCCTTCCTCATCGACATAAACCTGGATCATCTCACCGAAGAACTTTAGGAATGCCTAACTTTCCAAGTCTTCTTTTCCATTTCCTATGACTTCCACCAGTATTGATCCTACTTTAGTCACAATTCTCACTTTTCCTTTGAATAATACAATTACAACACCACCACCCCAATCACAATCACCCTTGAATGTCCCGACTTAAATTTATAATTCGTCTCCCTTGGATGTTACTTCGAGTGGTTTAGTTGTTTTCAGTTCTACTCCCATGAGTAGTGTGAACATACCTTCCATGCCAAACATTTCCATACCCTTTACCGTAGGAAAAATTGGGATCGGGAGGAAACCCTCGGCAATTGGGAAATTACCCAATTGGACACTTTATCTGGCCTGGGGTTTGTTTGGTTATCTACCCAACCCTTCTGCGACTGGTTCTATACCCCTACATACCAAATTTCCTAATCTGGGGACTGCAAATGTTTCTGGCATTTAGCCTAATTTGGTGGGTACACCCCATCAACCAATCAATCCCTTGACTTTTCAATCCCCTCAATTCCATCATATAGGTACGGTCCCGTAATATTCACAATACCAATATACATGTATTTTTTCTCAACATCATGTTGTTCATGTACAGTCTCAACCTCAGTACACTGCTATGAATCAACAACCTCCATATACAGGACGACATGTTTACGGTCCTACTAGTGTTTACCAGTATCGTCAACCAAACCGATAGTTACCTTTTCTGGAAACTCTATATTTACCATATCTTTCATGTTTGATAAATGATCCCATCCAACATTCACAATTTTGGCCCCGCATTCTAGAAAAAACTCCCATCTTATATTCTAAAGTTTGACAGGAAAATTGGTGAGGACCCTAACAATCATGTTATGTCCTTTAATTTATGGTGCTTCTCGAACTATTTAATGGATGACTCCATTCATTTGAGGTTATTCCATAGGACACTTACTAGTATCATTGCAAAGTGGTACATCCAGTTACCTTCAAACTTCTTTACAGATTTTGGCTCTCTGGCTATGGAATTCTTAACACATTTTTAGTTTCCAATCTGTTATGAGATTGGTACTGAATTATTGAACGCACTCTGATAATTCACCTCTACCCACTTTTCAGATCACATTATGTTGAAATATTGTAACTTCGAAGAATATTCTATTGTATTTTATTATTTTAATATATTCAGAGGTGTTTTTTTCCTCCATCAGGATGTTATTATTGTATTTGGTCATCATAAACTCATGAGGTAAAACCTCTTTTGTAATTCGGGTCGATAGAACCCTCCAGAAAGTAATATTATATTGTTTTGAGTCTTTCTAGGTAATTCGGCCCAGTTAAGTTTGTTGGGGTCGACCTAGTTAGTGAAAAAATCAAGTGAAAGATAAAGTATAAATACGAGTGATGTGCTCCTCATTTGGACACACAATGAGCACTTATTTGGGATTTTTTCTTTGTACTTTTGATCATCTATATTTAGGAAGGTTTGTTGGGTTTTCTTCCCATATAGGGTTTCCTAGGATAAAATATGTGTCTATCTTGTGATTTTGTTTCTTTCAATGATCCTGTATATTCTATTGTTGTGAAATTGAATTAAATACTAATGTTGTTGTAATATCCCAAACTGATATTTTTCTTTTTTTGTGTGTACTGTAGAGGGCTAGTAAGCTTATGCCTCAATAGAATAGGAAAGAAAAGGGGCCTGATCTCTGCATGCATGCAATTGCATGCAGATCTGTGCCCTAGAAAATACTAAAATGGTAGAAAATAGGAGAAATTATTGCATGTACATACCAGTATGTAGATCGGTTGATGATGAAGAGGATGGTCCCCGCATGCAAGAATTCTGATGGAGAAATAGGGAGATGATTCTGATGGAATTTTGGAAATTTCATTACATAGAGAATTGTGCCTCCCTAGGGAGCATCTATTGATCCCTAGATCGAAATATTTGAGTGGGTAGATCTCTGAGAAATTCAGAACCTAGTTTAACTTTGGATCACAAAACCGTAGAAAACCAAAAAACTGCATAAACTACAGATCATAGTTTTGCAAGTCAATTTTGAGAGGTGAAAATTGGAATCTCCAGAAACCAAGTGTACCAGTCACTTCGCCTCAGTCAAGCACATCTCCTGGTAAGGTGATTTTTTCATTTTGATAAATTTCATTTTTTGGTGACCTCCTAGATAAGATGGCCCCAAGCACTAAGCTTGAGGAGAAGCTAGAAGGCATAGAGAATTTTCGAGTATGGAAATATAGGATTGACCTCATTCTTGAAGAGAATGATCTTTCCAAGTACATCAAGGAATAATTTATGGAACCTGAAGAGGATGAACCTAAGGAGAATCACAAGAAGGACCTGATTAGGGCAATGAGGATAATTGTTGATTCTATCAAAGACCACTTTATTCCTCAAGTGTCATCTAAGAAGACCCCAAATTAGATTTATGATTCCCTATCCAAAATGTATGAAGGAAGGAACATCAATAGAAAGATGAATTTGAGAACTCAATTGAAGAGCACCAAGATGTGCCAAGGAGAATCCATCCAAGACTACTTCATAAGTGTCTCCCAGTTCAAGGAGAAACTAGAAGCCATTGGAAACTCCCTTGATGAAGATGAGCTAGTTATGGCTTCTCTCAATGGTCTCAGTAGACCTTGGGATTCATTCATCCAAACTATGTGTGCAAGAAAGGAAAGCATGAAATTCAACATTGTATGGGAATATTGCATCCAAGAGGAGGCTAGAGTAGCCAATAGAGAATCTCTACCTAAATAAGATGATCAAGCCCTAGCCACCCATACCAAGAGAAGAAGAAGTCAATCTAACTTCAAGAAGGAAAGACACAAAGAGTCTCAACCTCCCAAGAAGTTCCAAAGGACAAGAGGAAACAATCCAAGAAGAAAGTACTCCAACTTTCAATGTTTCAATTGTGACAAGCTAGGAGACATTGCCAGAAATTGTCCATTGAAGAAAGAAGAATACAAGAAGAGTAACAACAACAAAAGAAATCATGCACGCCTAGCTAAAGATGAAGAAGAAGAGGAAGAAGGAACTCAATGAAAACAAACAAAAGAATAAGATGTGGAAGAGTATGTATTATTCTCTGCACTCTTTGGGTCTGTGACACATGGATAAGATACATAGCCTATTGATAGTGATGCTTCAAAGCACATGACGGGACAAAATAAAAATTTGTCAAAACTTGAAGAGAAGAACTCTCCTCAAAAGGTATCATTAGGAGATGACTATCAGTATCCTATCAACATCCTATCAAAGGAATTGGTGAAGCAAGCTACAAGATTGATTCTAGAACACCCATGAAGATGAAGGAAGTCTTATATGTACCAAGTTTGAAGAAGAACTTACTTTCTATCTCAGCATTAGATAAGAAAGGATATAGGGTTCCATTCATAGATGGACAAGTACTTATGTGGCCCAAAGGAAAATCAATTAAAGATGCAATTGTCATTGGTGAAGAAGAAGGAGGCTTATATAAACCCAAGGAACATTCAGAAACAACCCTTGTTCATCATACCACTATCCCAAGTGAATTATGGCATAGGAGACTTACTCACATCAACTACAAATCAATACCCCATGTGGGAAAAGTAGTGATGGGATTACCATATTTGAAGATCAAGCATGAAGGCATTTTCAAAGGATGTGCAAAAGGAAAGAATATCAAGAAACAATTTCCAAAGAGTGAGACAAAGACTAAAGAGTGGTGTTGTGGAAAGAAAGAATAGGACCATTATGGAAGCAATGAAGACAATGATACATTATCAATATCTTCCAATGTATCCATGGGATGAAGCAGCAAGGACGAAAATTTATGTACATAATAGATTATCCCATAGTGCCCTTGGATTCAAGACTCCAGAAGAAATGTTCATAGGAAAGAATCCTGAAGTGAGCCACCTCAATCTATTTGGTTTCCCAATATATGTTCACATACCAAAAGAAAAGAGAACCAAGTTGGACCCTTCTGAAAAGAAGGGAATATTTGTTGGATACTGTGAAGTCTCCAAATCCTTCAGAATATACATTCCATGATTCCATCACATGGATTTAGTAGATATGTAAAATTTGACGAAGAAGTATATCTCGAGAGATCCAGAAAGTGTCAGCATGAAGAAGTATATGAAGAAGATGTACCTCCCAGAAATGCAGAAGTTGCACCCTCCCCTTAAGATGAAACACCAGAAGACCATGATATGCTAGAACCTCAAGAACCTCTCACTATGAATATGTCACGGAAGAGAAATCTTGCTTGGTCAAGAGAAATTATACAAGAAGCAGAGAAGTATGGAGCTACAGAAGGCTCCACAAGAGTAAGCAAGAATCCAAAGCCATTTTCCAATTATGTGGCTTTGATGTGTGATCTTGTAGATCAAGAACCTACCAGCTGTGAATAAGTTGTACAAAAGAAAGAATGGGTAGAAGCAATGACGGAAGAATACCAAAGAATAATGAAGAATGATGTTTGGGATATAGTTCCCAAACCAAAAGTAAAAAGTGTGGTATCTTCCAAGTGGATCTGCAAGATAAAGCATGCAGCTTATGGAAGTATTGATAAATACAAGGCAGGGTTTGTGTCTAGAGGATTCTCTCAGAAAGAGGGAATTTATTATGAAGAGACATTTGCGCCAGTATCAAGGTACACTTCCATTAGAACCATCATGGCACTTGCATCCATGATGAAGTGGAGTTTACACCATATGGATGTGAAGACAGCTTTCCTGAATGGTGTTATTGAGGAAGAAGTGTACATAGAACAACCACAAGGATTTGAAGTTGAAGACAGATGGACTCAAGTATTCAAGTTAAAGAAGACTCTATATGGATTGAAGCTAGCTCCTAGAGCTTGGTATGGAAGGATAGATAGATTTTTGACGAGCTTAGGATTTACCAAAAGTAAAGATGACACTAACCTTTACTTTAAGGTTATGGATTATGAACCTGTCATATTATTGTTATATGTGGATGATTTATTTCTGAGAGGAAATGAGAAACAAATTGTAGAGTACAAGAAAAATATTGCTGAAAATTTTGAGATGAAAGACCTTGGAATGCTGCACTATTTTCTAGTTCTGGAAGTATGGTAGAACCCGTAAGGAATCTTTCTCAACCAGGGAAAGTATATTGTGGAAATCATAAAAATATTTGATATGTTGGAATGTAAATCCATGGCCATGCCCATGGATACCAACCTGAAGTTGCTAACTGATGAATCATCAGAGTTAGTGGATGTGACTCAATACAGACATATTATTGGTTTGTCCATGTATCTGACGAATACTAGGCCAGATATATGGTTTGTTGTGAACACCCTGATCCAATGTCTAGTTGAGCCTAGACGTGTTCATCTGGTAGTTGCAAATCATGTGATGAGGTACCTGAAAGGTAATATAGACTTTGGTCTATACTATGTTGGAGATTATGACTACAGATTGTATGGTTATATAGATGCAGATTGGGATGGAAGTGTCTCAGATGGGAAGAGCACCTCAGGTGGATATTATTGTCTAGGATTCACCATGATCTCATGGTTTAGCAGGAAGCAGTCCATTGTTTCTCTCGGCACAGCTGAAGTAGAGTATATAGCAGCTTGTTCTGCTAGTTGTGAACCCATATGGATTCAAAAATTGATGGCAAGAATATTTGACATAGATTTGGATACCATGGTGATTCTATGTGACAACCAGATTTGTATAAATATGACATAGAACCCAATGTTCCATGACAAGTCCAAGCACATAGAAATCCAGTATTTTTACATATGGGATATGATACATAAGGGATCTATAAAGCTCCAATATGTGATCATTTATGAGCAAATTGTTGATGTGTTGACTAAGCCTCTATCTCAAGTGAAGTTTGAATACTTATGTGACAAGCTTGGTGTGGTTCGAAAGGAACTTCCTTGAAAGGGGGAGCAGTGATGATGATGTTGCATTGGGATTGTATCATCCCTGGACATTAGTCCTAAACTAATCCGTAGACTTTTTTCTCCTTGATGTGGTTGGTATTGTATCATCCCTGGACATTAGTCCTAAAGTGATCTGCAGAATTTTGTCTTCATGATGTGGTTGGGATTGTATCATCCCTAGACATTAGACCTAAAGTGATGCGCAAAATTTTGTCTCCGTGATGTGGTTGGGATTGTATCATCCCTAGACATTAGTCCTAAAGTGATCCTTAGACTTTTGTCTTAGTGATGTGAATAGGATTGCATCATCCTTGGACTTATGTCCTAAAGTTAAATGGATTGATCACCTCGTAATTGGATCATGTGTGTTGTAGGTTATGTTGTTGTAGATGATGTTATTGTTGATCGAAAGATCAAGTGTTGTTGTAGACGATCGAGTGATCGAGTGTTGCAGAAGATGAAGATCAAATATGAAGACTCAACGGTTGTAGAAGATGATGCTTCAGTACTGAAGATGTTGAATATGTTCTAGTAATTGTTCCAGTTGTCGAAGAAAAATTCCAATGATTTATAGATGTATCACCTTGATGTTGTCGATGATGCTCTCTCTCCTTGATCTTACAGTTGATGTTGTTGTTGTCAATAGAATATCCTTTTATTTAAGGGGGAGTGTTGAAATATTGTAACTTCAAAGAATATTCTATTGTAATTTATTATTGTAACTTATTCGGAGATGTGTTATTCCTCTATCGGGATGTTATTATTGTATTTGGTCATCATAAAGTCATGAGGTAAAACCTCCTTTGTAAGTAGGGTAGATAGAACCCTCTAGAAATTAATATTATATTATTTTGACTCTTCCTAGGTAAGTTGGCCCAGTTAAGTTTGTTGGGGCTGACCTAGTTAGTGAAAAAGTCAAGTGGAAGATAAAGTATAAATAGGAGATGTGATCCTCATTTGGACACACACACTCACTTGTGTAATTCGCATAGGGGAGAGAGAGAGAGAGATGTCTGCAAGGAGAATGAGGACTTATTTGGGATTTTGTCTTTGCACTTTTGATCATCTATAATGAGCAATTTTTTATGGGTTTTCTTCCCCTAGAGGGTTTCCCAAGATAAATCTTTGTCTATAAGTGAGTGTGTTTCTTTCAGTGATTATGTATATGCTATTACTGTGAAATTGAAATGAATACTAATTTTATCTATCTTAGCATATTGAATCTTAACACATTCATTAGTGGAGGAGGTGGCACATGTTAATCAAAGCTCCGCTTCTGGACCAATTGCTAGTTGATTAGTTCACCAAATTGTTACTTCCACCTATTTCCAGAGATGTTTCTATGGGAGGTGTTGTTACCAAGGAGCGGGCTATCAATCGTGCTCAATATTTGGATTTAGTGTATTCTCAATCCGGCACGTTATATGATTTTATTATGAACGCTCCTTGTCCTGCGAATGATCCTTTACGACCTATCATGGAACCTCTTGTTGATGGTTTGGTAGATTTTGTCCAGTCCCAGCCTGTTTCAAATTAGAATGGAAAGAACACCAAGTCAACTTCTTTTCCTACCCCCATGTCTAAAGTGAGCTAGGTCCAATCCTCTTCATCTTCAGGTGGTAAGAAGAAAGGAAAAAAATATCCTAACAAGCAGGAGAATTTATCCACCCAAGACCAAACCAGCAAAACTAAACCACCACGGAAGGCTAAGTATCCTTTCCTTATTTGTGATGATGACAATTACACCAAAGGCTATCCTCGTCATGAGGAGATTAATCAGATTTTTAAAAGCACCACCTTCCCTCCACAACAACAACAATTGATTTCACAAAATCAAACCCCTCAACAGGGAGGCAATGAAAACGACTCTCGTAATGTGGAATCCTCCACTGCTCATGTCCTTATGATGATGGGTGGTTTATCTAACTACAAAATCCAATACAAATGACTCTACTTCAACTCAAAATGGAAGTTTGAAGGATAATACTTTACTTCAAGCGTCGTCTTACACTCCTCCATCAAACGGTTCTCTTTCAAGAGAGAATCATGTTACTTATTCAGTGTTGCGACCTCCCAAGACATCCATTTAGAAGTTGGTTTTCAATATGAATGCTCATGCTTCCCAACAATACAATATTGTAGAATATTAGGCATAGGTACCTTGCATGATGTCCACACTGGATGTTCTACATAACTGTCCTAGTCAACGTAGAACTCTATCATCAGCTCTTGAAGTTGTGGACCCATAAACTTGTAACACTATCATGTTCCAATTGGATTATTTTAAGCCGAGATTATCCCATCAATCATCTTTCCAAATTCATGTGACTATTGCTGGAAATAATATCCATCTTACCATTTTGGACAAAGGAGCCTCAACTTCTATCATTTCATTGTCTTGTTGGCGGGCTATTGGTTCTCTTTCCATCACATCATATCCAACTACGTTGAATTCTTTTGATGGTCATGGATTTCAACCTTATGGACTCTTACCTGCCTTATCTATCGATTTGGGAGGCAAGACCGTCTCCATCCATGTAGAGGTAGTTGATGCACCTTTGTACTATAATATTTTGCTTGGTCATAATTAGTTTTATGAAATGATCGTTGTTACATCCTCGGTCTTTTGACTAGTACAATTTCCTCATCAAGAAAAGATTGTTACCATCGACCAACTCAACTTTTGCAATCCAAATGTCCATACAAATGAAAATAATTCCATTCCTCTCTTGGGATAGTCCAATCCTCAGTATGAGGATGTAGGAGTAGTATTTCTTAAGTATTTCTCCCTCATCAAAGTATTTCCTTTACATTTTATATATCCTCTGCACCTTACAGCTTCGGTAAATATGCTTTATCTATGAAATCCAGGTTTGAGCCCAATCGATTGCCATGCAGCTCTAAAATCATTGCCTCACGTTCTTATGATCCTGGTTCAATTTCTGTGTCAAACTCATTAAAAAATGAAACGGATCCCCCTCCCATTAAGTTGAGTCTTCCACTAGATTCAATGCTTGAACCTTCTTTTCATCCACCTGTTCCATTTTATTTTTATTTTTCTTTTGCTTCTGGCAAATGTTTTCCCATTAGTAACCAGGAGGTTAATTCTGTGAAGAAAAAGAATAGGCAAACGAAACAAACCTTGGGGGGCTCATTAGCCTCTGACCTTTATGTTGGGGGAAATATCCAAACCTCTGGACATCATGTCTATCAAAAACCTGTTAATGGGTATCATCCTAAGTATCGACCTCTAGACATCATGTTTGGAAGGGGCTCGCCAATAGGAATCATACAGAGCACAGTTTCTCTCGATTTTAATCTCTTTTAAAAATTAAACCCATCTTCGAGCATAGTTCATTTTTTTGCAAGCTCGATAAAAAATAAATCAAATTATTTGAGCTTACTTTTTCATTTTTTGTGCTCTGGTTAAAACACGAAACATGGTTTGAAATTACTTTTTCACTTTTTCAAAATATGGATTCAAACTTTGAAAAAGGATTTGAGTGATTTTGATACCATATTCATGCTCGCTAAAAACTAAGTAAAAGGTATCGAGTACAGTTTTATCGCTTTTTTGCGCTCGTAAAACCTTTACGAAAAAAGAACCCCCGGGAGTTGTATTTAAGCTCTTTTCACACTCTCTAAAGAAGAAAAGATCTCCAAGCGAACTTGTTTCTTTCACACTTGTAAAATTATTGGAAAGGTCATCTATCCAGTGATAGTTTACCCCTTTTCAGACCATTTAGATTAATTATGAAACATGTATACTCTAGCTCTTCATAAATAGAAGAGTTCCCTTAGGTATTATTCTACACTTTTTTGGGCCTTGGAGACTAAACTTATGAAAATGTTCACCTTGGAGTCTTGTTTAGTTTTTTCATACTCACTAAATATGAAAAACCACCAAGTTTTCTTTCTTTAGACTCATAAAATTACACATTGAAAGGTCCTTTCGGGACTGAACCCCTCCTTTCTCAGGTTTGTAAAACATGTGAGATTGGAGTCATCTACGATGTGTTGCATCGAGTGTTTGTTACCATCTTCCAGCTCATTAAAAATCAAAGAGACACTCATCCATCATAATGGGGAAATTAAGGGAATGGAAATATATATTTAATCTATATTAATGGAAGCTTAAAGTTGCCCTTGAACATGACACATGTCTGTATCTTATTCATACGGTTGAGTAGTCATTTTTTCCTTGAGTCATACCAATTCTATGAGTCATCTTACTCCTTTGGGTCATCTAAAGAATGCCTCAGTCATTTGTTGCATTATGTCGTGGTCTTTGACTCGTTGATTCATTGTTTCCAAGTCACTTGTCATGTCATTATATGTTCAAGGGAAATATTTATCAAGAATCAACCTTTGCAGTTATCACGCCTTCTATTGTGTCGGTCATATTTGTAATAGTCTCTCATGTTCACCATTACACCTTTGTGTCAGCCCACGCTCATTTGATCTACCATATTACATCACTTTCCTATGTTGGTTTCATGTCGTTGATGTGGCCCTACATTATGGCCCTCCTTTAACGAGTTTGTTCCTATCAACATCAGCACATCATCTAGGGATTAGAATTATAAATTAGTCGGTAACTTGGATCTTGCATGCCTCAATGGTAGGTTTACATCATTGACCTTTGATCGAATTATTTCATAGATTTTCAACTCCAACTTGTATATTGACATTCACCATAATGTACTAGGATACCTTGGGGATCATTATCATCATCAGTGATTTCTTTCACACTTATTAATGACTCACATTATTGACCAGTAATCAAGTGGTTTCTACCATGTTCGACTTTAGTTCCTTTATCCACATGGATAGAATCATATCGTTGTGGGTTCAGGATGAAGACCCTAGGTATCTTTAATGTACTTTACCCAAGTTGTGATGGAGATGTTATTAATGTGTTGTCACACATATCCACTTTGTATTGGTCATGGTTGTGTTATTATTCCATCATGTATCTACTTTGTATTTGTGTAGCCATGATTTTTCCATGGTTATTTTAAGTACATATCCACATTGTATATCGGTGGTTGTATATTGTTTCAGTACTTTCATTTATCTATAGTGTATTGGTCGACATCCATGTTATGAGTCAGTGGGATGATAAATTATTGTACTATGAGAAAGTCATTATTTGTTATTGATAAGTTTCCAACCAATGGTTCCTTGCCTCAATTATTTCTCCTTTATCTATCAAAGTATTTTACCTATCCCATTACTCTAACTTCATACTTTGGGGGGAAATCTATTACACGGAATTTTTGTCCTCATCATGATCACGAACCATGTACACCTTTCATTTGCCTTAATCCCTTAATTGTTTTTCCAGAATCTCCTTGGAAGATGAGCCCTAAGGTTCTTTCGCTTTAAAAACCCTATTTTGAATGAGTGATGAACTTTTCCTTCTAGCAGAGTGCATCACTCTCCACTGACGCACTTTGGTCCATTACAGGGTGAGTCACCGACACACATTTCTTATGTACAGGGTGTGTCACTGCCTGTACAAAGGGAAAAAAGAGAAGTTTCGAGAAGTCTCTCAAAGGATATCCTCGTGGAGGTTTATCCCTTCCATTTAGGGTGAATTTCACTCACCTCCTAGCTTAGTAGTATCCCACCTCCTCCTTCTCTTTTGGCCTATAAATGCATGCCCATCCTCATGGCTTGGGGATTTAGAATGAGAGCAGCCAAATGATGGAGAAATTTAGCCAGAGATATGATATTTGATTTGCGTATTGAGGCAAGGTTCTATTGGAGGGATCTGCAACACCAAGGCACCATGGTTGTAATTTCTCCCTCTTTGTTATTAATACAATAATGACTTTATTTTTCCATAAATGATGTTTAATATCATTTATAGCATTTCTCCTTGGTTATTTGCTTAGATCTATCAAATTATCTTGTAGTTTCTATTTGTTTCGTGTTCTCTTTGAATATTTTGTAGGTTATTTCCTTCTCAACAAGCAGGACAACGAAAGCTTGCAGATGAAAAGAACCTTCTTTTGAGAAGAGGTAAATATTCTATGCACCATCAAGTAATTTGATTGATATAGGAAATATTTTTCATCTCTATCGGGTTTTTGTTCTAGATCCAAACCATTTGGACTAGACAGCTTTGTCTTTGTCCGCATTGACGAAGTTTCTTGAAACAAACTGGACTGTGTCAAGAGAGGGACCAAATAGTGTCAGAGTACACCAAAAAATTTCATACATTACGTGCAAATATGGGTATCAAAGAGTCTGAGTGGAACCTGGTTATGAAATATAGTGAATTACATCGGTACATCTAAAAAAAGATGGGATTCTTGGACGTCTCTTCACTATATGTTGTTTATCGGTATGTTGTCAAAATAGAGTAGAAATTTCAACAAAATAATAAGCGATACTTTTGGCCTGCCAAATCGCCACAATAGAAGCATGGAAAAGGAATCCTAGAGTCACAAAACAAAGGACAACACAAGGATAACCAAACTCAAAGAAACCCAGCCAAGAAGGGTAATGGGAAAGTTAAAAAATACACCTCAAAGTGGTGTGAGTTCCACAAAATACCCTAGCACAACACTGATGAATGTCGCTCAAATCAGTCATTGGTAGACGAGATCGAAGCTTCAGAATAAAATCCTAGTTTTAACTTCAATTGAGAATCCAATGACATAGTCACATACAAGGGGAAGCATATCATTGATGCAGAACCTAGTGTCATTGTTGCTACCACACAGATTCAACCAGAGGAACTAGTAGGGCAAAAGAAAATGAACACCTTTTCCACTCACAAATGTGGGTGAAGGGAATCCCCCTACACTTTGTTTTCGGAAATGACAACCACAAGAACCTTATCTCAGCAGAATTCATAAAGAGATTGGAGCTACCGACACCACCATGCCTGTTTTCATACGCCATAAGTTGGATAAGCCAAGCATAAGGTATTTGTGTTAGTCATCTACCATATGGAATCATGTATTTCAAAGACGAGGTTTTGTGTGATGTGGCCCCACTTGAAGTCTATGGTGTTCTTTTAGGGAATCCATATATGTGGAAGTGTCATGATGTATATGAGTCACGGCCTTATAGTGTCATTGTCACTTTAGGAGGACAACTCTATCATATACGAGAGACAATTGTACCTGCCACGGTCTCTTTGACCTCAACCAAGAAGTGCAAGAAGATAATCTCCCACACTGGGAAAATTTCCCACTTCATGATTGCCTTTGAAAGTGAATAATAGGTCACATAGACCGCCACAACCTCTACACAAGGTCCATCTACTAAGCAGAAACAAAAAGAACACAAATGCATGGTTGCCTCACCTTTTTGGGGTACCTCTATAATGCAAGGCCACACAATCAAGTGCTCCTCCAAAAAAAAAATCATCCACATTGGGTCAAACCAAGGATAATAAGGAAACTAAAATTGTTGAACGTGTCTAGTGCATCCATCAACAATAATTACAGTACTATTATGATCTCAAAGAAATGAATCATTTTCACCTCAGCAAATACCTCACCATGAGATCAACTCAGCATACAATTTACCATATGATAAGGGACTCGACGCAATGGAAACCATTACTTTTAAAGTGGGGAGGACTAATCCAAATGGGTATCAGTGGCCACCACCTATTCCACTAGCTCAAAAGAACTTTTCTAGTTTGGAATTTTTGATAGGTTTCTAGGTCAGCAGACTGGTACATATGGATATGGTATTCAAGCACCTATTCCACTGGCTCAAAATAGTTTTTCTAGTTTGCCAGTTTTTACGGTTTTTTGTACCTGAAACTTCTGGGGATGTTTTGAGGCCTTAAATGATGTTTTTGGGTGACGCAGTAGCATTGGCAAAACTAAAGGAATGTATGTACATCCAAAATGTGTTCTTCTCAGATAGACCTTTCCAACAACCTATCAAAATCCCTAAACAGAGATTGTATGCAAAATTTGTGCCCCCGAGAAATCGACGAATGAACTAAATCTTCTTGGTGCCTTCAAACTTTTTTACAGATCATTTCCTAGGGTTAGGTTTTTGGATGTTAGGGTTTTCTCCCTCGTGTTTATGATAAATAGGCCCTTTCAACCTCTGTGAACATAGCCACCACATCTCTTCTCTAATATATAGCTACCACCATTCTAACTGCTCATATATTACAATCTGTTCTATTTCATTCATTTAATAGACTCTAAGTTTATTGTATCATAATGTTCCTTGCAATATATTTGTGTATGTGATTCTATATATGCTCTTTCATTTCGTTCTCACATAAATCTGGATCACACATTCTTTAATGAACATTTGCTACAAGTTCCTTCAGGATTTGTATTTATATGACACTATCATTGTACCTAATATAATCTCTTATTCATTATTCAAATATATTCCTATATGGATTATTTTACACTTGCATATCTATTTTGCATATTTAATAATTGAACCAGATTGATTCTCCATGTTGTTAACAGAGTCAATTTTGATCCCGAATTTTCAGTCACACCTTCTACTAAACCGTTAGTCAAAGTTCGTTTTCCTTGGAAAACAAAATTATGGGCCTTTAACCACCCCAATTTCAGTGTCTCTTAGCACTTGGTCTTTCACCATAAACCTATTTGCTTTGCTGGCCATTTTAATTCAAAATTCTATTGAAATAAAGAATTGTTCCACTGCACACAAAAACCGAAGAATGATGAGAGATATCAAGAATTCGAAGAGAAATCCACTACAAAAAAATCAAAGGGGATTACAAAAGACTCGATGGGTTAACATATGTTGGTAATTAAGAGTGTTTAAAGAGTGTTTTGGGTTAAGTCACATTATTAGTTGTTGACCTATACTCTTTCATTTGTGTCCAACCCACAATATGAGTTCAAGTTTTGGAGAAAATTTCATACTTCAAGTTTTCGAGAAAATATCTGCCAAGGAAGTAAAACCACTAATTGAAAACTGCGATTGTCAATCGTGAAACTATTATGCGCAAGTATTGGAATTACGTGTGTAGAAACTGATGATTCATACGTCTCGTTGTAACAATTCGTCCCCATTCAAACAACCTCAAAATCATGAGTGGTGGTAAAATCATGGCTAAGTTTACTAGCCACCATTTATAACCGATCAAATAAACCATCGTGGATGTTTCCGGTATAAAAATATGTGACTGGCAAGGAATCTTATTAACCATAAGGGAAGCTTTATTAAGCATATAGTCAAGAATTAATGCAATACAAATTATTATGTCCCCGGCCAGGGGATATATATGATTCACCCAAGTGGATTAGTTGACAGTTTGGTATAAATGTTTTTGTGTTTTTTTAATTTTTTTCATAATTTGATTTTTTAATGTATTAAAGAATTTTTTTTTTAATTATTTTTTTCTTCATCCATTGGTTTAGGGCAGCTGAAGTTTGCTGGGTATTGTGCCTAAGACTCAACCGTGGGCTCTCATGAGCAAAGTTTTAATACACTTGTATGTCTATAAATTCAGTATGCACACTACAAGTCATGAGAGATGTGCCCGATGGAGCTTAAGTTTGCGGAAGCCTCTATCACTGAATTATTATTGAAATTAATGTTCCCAAAACCTCTGTCAAATCACATTTTTTTGGATGCCACCCAGTCTTTCCCATGCCCCTGCATTAACTCACCTATTCTTTTCGATGCCACTCATCCATTGCTCCGGTTATCCTAGATTCCAACGCTCTTAAACATTCCCTTAAATTCCTTCGATCCGTGCCTCGCCAGCTACACATCGTTTGATCTCATCCTTCCTTCAAACGAAATCGACGATACTTGTATTTCATCGATTTTACAGCCCTGATGTCTTCATTCGACCTTCTTCAAACCTCATTTGAATTCTGTGAGATTCCCGATTGGTTGTTTGTTCATCTTTTTTTCCCTTGACGGTCATCGAGTTCGTGTGTGCACAACACAATTAACCTGCATCCATGGCCTACAAAAATCTGAGAAGCATGCCAGATCGCCCTCGACGTTCCAGGTCTTTTTGAAACTCAGTTGTTTTGCGATGGTCTTAATTTTCATCGGCCATTTTACAGTAGCAATAGTTGTTAAGTTATGATGAAAATGTGTTTTCTGGGTTATAATGAAAAAGCTATACAATGACCTTGAGTATTCTCTCTTCTATGGTTTTTAGATTTCTGGTTTATTGCCAGGTAGGTTAATGCATTGAATGAGTGGATTTACCTGCCAGTTATAGTCACTTGATTGTTATCTATGCTTGATTCTGGAAAGTTTTGTTTGATTTTTAGATTTCTAGTTTACTGTAGGGTGGGTTAATGCTATGAATGAGTGGATTTACCTGCCTGTTATCTATGCTTGATTCCGGAAAGTTTTGTTTGATAATATATGGCGGTTCCAGTATGTGTGATGTTAATTGGTGTATTAAAAAAATAATTTAATTTTAGACTGTTATCTATGCTTGATTCTAGAAAATTTTGTTTGATAATATCTGACAATTACAGTATGAGTGATGTTAATTGGCGTATTAAAAAATAATTTAATTAAAGACTTGCCAAGATCATGCAGATTTTGTGATTGCAAGGTCGTGCAATATAATCTCTGAGGCCGACGAATTGAAAGCTGTTAATTTATCTATTTGATGAGATTTGATGTATTTTTTAAACAACCCACGGACAAGTTTGGACCTGCATATGCACTGAAGAACTTGCTTCACACCATAATCCAAGAGCACACTGGAAAGTTTCCGGGGAGTCTATCTTCACGCAGGATCGCTACCTAGAGACAAAGCGGTTCTATTCAAGGTAGGACTGTGTTACATTTGAGCAAGGATTTATCACATCAGTTCCAACGGGTTGGACACGCTAACAAAAGGAAGAATATTGACAACCAAATTCAGTTGAATGCACAGAAACAAAAGAAAGCAAAGCATGCATTTGATTTGATGAAGCTTTATATTCATTGCGATATAGGTATTGCAACTTGATTCTTTACTTCTTCGACTTAGACATAAGTTATATTAAGAAAAAAACCAAGTTGCATGGAGGCTTAGTCTGTGCCACCAAAGCAGTAAAAATTGTAGATAACGATGATACTTTTTAATTTTAAAGTTTTTAAATTACTTCTATAAATTTTAAAGCTTTTTAATTACTAGTGCGAATAACCATACATTATCATTCATCATGATAAATATATATTTCAAACTAAATAATTTCAATTCATAAAATATGATTGGTCTTTTGAATTTTAATTTTAATGACTATGTTTAACATAAGTTAAATATTGCCAACTCTCGGATGCGGGTGATGATAGAAAAAGGAAGGGGTACATGATAACACATAGTGACAAATTGTTCATTCAATACCATGTGATCCCTAGTCATGCCTGGGTCCTGAATCCACTCTACTAATGATTCCATATCATACGTTGGCTGGGTCACCTCCAGTTATACCAATAATTCCTTCTCCATCTTCATTATTTCCTCCTCAATCGCTGCAAAACAATCGTCTTGTATAATAAAGTCTCTTTGAGTCGCTCTTAATCGTTCCCTATTATCCCTTATTGTCCCCATTTTTTACTTTCCTTTGGCCTCTCTGCTAACCTCCTACCCTGTCGTCTAACCTCTAACCTCCAACCTTCTCGTCTCCATCAAAATCAATTCCCAGCACCTCAAGACCACGAAGAACCACCACCAACAACCTTATTCCATAAAAGGTTATTGCTTAGATGACTCAATTCCATATAAATAATTTAAGTATTTTATTGCTAGACGTTACTGTTGAGGAATATAAACCTCAGAATGAACCTCATGGTTTCCTAGTTATTACATTATTTGTTGGGTGTAAGTATAGCTATATGCAAATTTGTAACTTTTACTGCAACGCCCTCTGAAACCATTCAGGAGCAACTTTTTGTATTTTTTATTTACTGGTTTATGTTGTTTTGATGTTGTAAAAGAAATTGGTTCGAATAAACCAACAATCCAATCGGTTATAGATTTGGATGTATGAGGTTTGATCGAAGGCGACTTAGTTTTAAAGATTTTTGGCAGGTAGCAAAACCATTTTTTAATTGTGATTAAGCCACTACAAAGTTGGACGTGTGATTTTTTAAAATTATGTTGTGTGGTTAAAATAAGACTTAAAATATTTGATTTGCAGGGCAAAGTGATCCGCTTGAAGCTTTTGCATAAAAAACAAAAACAAACTAGATCTTCGTTTTGAATGTAAGGAAGAAGTGTTGGGTGAGGATTGTTTAAATGTGCATCGCGACTTTGGTTTTTGCTTTCCTAATTTCATAAAGTTAAGCTTTGGATATGGCTTTACAATTTTGGTTTTTTCTTTCCTAATTTCATAAAGTTAAGCTCTGGATATGACTTTACAATTTTGTATACTAGGGCATTAAAAAGTTCTGCAAGCTAAATTTAAGCTCAGATTACTGAGTTCAGTTGAAACTTGGTGATTTTGGAACTATCATATTTGTTTTTGTATGTGAATATTTGTTATAAATATGAACATTTTCTTTTTATAAGTTAAAAGTAAATTTAGGTTATTGATATGAAGTTTTCTCTTGCAGATTTTAGATATAAATTCTCTTTAAATGCTCACTTCTTTTTTTAGAAATCACCTCGAATTTGTATTTCAAGGCTCTCTAAAATTAACCAATTTATCTTGAACTCTCTATTTTTTTGTGTTTAAATAGATTACACATTTTTATTGCCTATATTGATATTGTTATTGTTATTGACTCAAACTCCAATCTTATTCGTAAAATCTATTTATGCAACAACTCTTTTCATTAGAATAGTGTTATATGTATTGATAACCCTTTTACTCAACGTCTTTGTTCTTTTTCTTTGGGGAAGGTTTAGGGATAAATGAGAGCCATAGTTATTCTTCCTCCCATTTAGCCACTGACACTAATTTACTAGTCTAATTTATCACAAAAGGTATGTAATAATAAGACTACAAGAATTATTATTCTACTTAATGAGATTTGTGTATTCTAGTACATGACCTTGTGTATTCTACTACATGAACTGTAATCCTAATTAAAAAAATTACTGAAACATGCAAAAATAATGGAAACACATTGGTAGCAACATAAATGTTTAGTTCAGTGGTTTGACAACCCAAATTCTCCAAAAATTCTCCAAATCGTTATTGACAATTTTTTGGTTAATTTAAGAAGTTTATGTATGAATTATATACATTACTAAACATGAGATTAAATTATTTATTTATCTCATTATTATAGACCGTGTGATAATTGTCACTTTTGTAGCTATCATGTAATCTCGTCAATTGTAAACTGAAAACTATTGATTAACAGTTTCATGCAATGCCTAAATAGATTTAGAGTTAAAATTCCAATCTATATATCCCTACGAGCTATAATTTAATTACTTGTTCTGTATGATAGTTGTAAAACCTAAGGTAAAGCCTCTACTTAAAACAACAACAAAAATTTGTTAAAAAATTGGTCAAAACAATATTCACAAACATAATTACATTCTGATTAAAATGATTCTTAAATTAAATTAAAACTTACTTTATATATCATAATGGCTTTGAACAATTCTAACAATATTCACAAACATAATTACATTCTAGTTAAAATGATTCTTAAATCAAATTAAAACTTACTTTATATACTAATGGCTTTGGACAATTCTGACTCGGATTTTTTCTGAATTGTCTTGGTTCAATCTAAACTTTACCCCCTCATATTTGAGGATTTTCTTTTTTAATACCTAAATGTTAGGGCAGTGATGAGAGATTAACAAACTAAACAATTGAGGATTAACCACTTCCAACAGATTAAACGACCTATTGGGTTATGTAGTCATTATCTGACAACGGTTTGCACTACCAGTTTGCTCCCTTATAGAGGGAAGATGGTTAGAAAACAATTATTTACTTCGCTTAATTATTGTGATTATATAATATTTTACAGTGGGCGCAAAAGGAAATATGTAAAACCTGGGGTAACTTTTTTTATGACTAGTTGTTGAAAGAGAATATTATATATAGTATTTCGACACTTGTTAATCAAACAAATTATCAAACTTCAACAAGTAAATAAATTATCAAACTCCATTTCTGTCATGACTTTAACTTTGTTTTGTTCTAAAGTTTAATGTACTTTGAACAATATCTTGACTGATCCCAAAAATTCTAAACAAAAAATTGGACGGTGTCTCCCATTGAACCAGTGTTGAAAAAGTCTTCTCAAAACCATCCATCCGATCATTATGGACATTATTGTCACCGTCTTGTAGACAACTTTCACTTCAACGGGATAATGTGAATGCCACATGCTTATGGTTGGATATTCAAAAATTATCTTCATACATGCTTATCGTTGAATATTCAAAAACTATTTTAGTTGGAAATCTTTATGATTGATTATAATTTTTATATTAATAAAAATGTTTGTATATTAAAGAATTTTTTGTATTTTTGAGAAAAAAAAATTTTAAATTATTGATTTAGATAATTAATTATTTAATTATTCATAAAATCATAACTAACATAATAAACATAAAACATAAATTTGGTATTATTCCAATCATAATTATAAACAATTATTATTGTCTTTTTTATTTAATTTAATAATTATTATTATTATTATATTTTTTTCATTTATCCAAGTCATTTATTTTCTAAACAAAACAAAAAAATTAAAACATTAAAAAATATTGAAAACTTAAGTAAAGATATGAGTCTAACATTTGAATGGTAATTTTCTTTCTACTCTAATTCCATTTCACACTTTTCTTCAGGGAGTCAAAATGGATCAATACGGCCCATATGGACTATAAATACCTTAGTTTTAATTCGAGCCTTTCCTTGACGTGGTATTACAAGGGTATTCTAAATTTTAATTTACCAACTTGTGTTTGCATAGTCTTAGGGTTTCTAGATTGTTGTTTTGTGATATATGTATTCAAATGGAACACTTTTATGACATGTTATTTGAGATCTTGGTCATGATATTTGATTTGATCATTGATTTCTATTTCTATCTCAATTTTGAGTTTAATATCTGCAAAACAAAAAATCCAAAAAAACAAATTTTGCTATATTGTAAAGTGACTAGCACACAATGATATGCATTATGTATTAATTAGAGTACAACCTTCACAAATACATAAGCAAATTAGTAAGAAATCAAAGTCAAACTAATTAGTGTCATTTTTGCAATTGTCACAAATACCATTTCAAATATGAATAGAAATATATTCATCATGTTTAAAGCTTCATCATTACCATTAAGTTGAAATCAATTTCACCCTTATGGATTGAAGTTAAAAAAAATCCCTATTATAGACTAAATAGTTAATACTAGTACTGACCAACTTTGTAAAGACTACAAATCATAAAAAGAGAAAAATGATGTCCAATTTGATCCAAGGTCTTTGCAAAATCTCTTGAAATATTTGAACTATAAACTTTTGAGGTGATTTTAGTGTCAACTTTTGTGAAGTTATTGTGTTGACAACCCATTTCCATGTTTTCCAAGTCAATAACCCATTTATACTGGTCTTAAAGCATTGGCTTCTTACAATTAACAACATATTTCAGCTTAGCCCAGATGAAAACATCGAGGACATTGCCACCTAGTGACTCTTGTTAAACTAGATTACCCAACACAAAAGTTGTTAAAAGGGGTATAAGTTCCAGTTTCAAAGTATATTATGGGGGTTTATTTATGAAAGAATCTAAATTTCCAAAAGCCCAAAATAAAAAGTCAAAGGAATAGTAAGGGCACGTCACCCAACACAAAGGAATCACATTGGTATCATTTGTTAGAGAACCAGGTACCATGGGTAATCATTACCATAGCTTTAGTCAGCGAAAAAAAGTACTAAAAGTAACTTTAATTTCAAGGTTCTTTAAGTTGGTGAAAAAAAATTATAAAAAATAATAAAAATACAATTGCCATTATCAAATATATTTAGTGAATTTATATTAAAGAATATATATAAGTTTTATATTCAGATTTTGTAGTGAAAATGAATTTTAATGATAAGAAAGTAGGAAGATTTTTTAGCACTTCAAGAATTTATGCTTCAATGTTATTTAGAATAAAAGAAATAATTGGAGGGAAAGATATTACTATTCCAGTTGCTCCTATTAAATGTAATAATTATATTAGTGTTGAATTTGTTAACGAGTTAGTCATTCCTTAGTCTCAAATATAGGAGAAATGTTAGACTTTTGGAATAAGAAACAATATAAAATAAATGATTTGCAATTGAATGTTGGATATTATACCAGCATTTCGCAATTTAGTGTTAGTTCCTTGTGGAGCAATGCCAGTGATATAATTTTGGGACTACCTTGGATAGAAACATTAGGGACTTTCATCTTAAACGTCGAAAGAATTTTTTGACATTTTCCTATAACAAAAAGAAGATAAAGGCGTTGCAAGGAAGTTAGACTCAGAGTCTCCCTCCTTAGAACACCTTAAAGATATCTCAAAGGTGGTATTGAAGGATAATCAGAGATCAGTTTAAAGGATGCAAAAGGAATTTGATAAGATCGTTGTTGATAAGGATAAAGAAACTTCTCGTCTAAGTTATCATAGACAAATATAATTGTCACAAATAAGGAAGATAAAGAATGAAAAGAACTGTGATCAAAATTTAGAACAAGCAAATAAATATCTTAAAAAACAATTATCTAACAAAGATGAAGGCAGTTCACACCTGAGGAACCTGTTTAATCAATGATTGCTTGATCAAGTTAAAACATTAAGGGACAACAAAATGGAGAATATAGAATCAAAGAATAAAGATGACAAGTCAAATAATAAAGAATAACTCTTACGTTTAGGGTGACATAATCAAGGCTTGCTTCCACAAATTAAAAATCCAAACAATGATAAGAAAATTTTACAAGAAGAGTTGGATCACAAAGGATCATTACTCGAAAAAGTAATGATGAATGACCCAAAAGAGAAGCTATCAAACGCTCAAATTGAGACATCAGAAAAGGGAACCAATACTGATTCAGTCGACACTCAAATTCAGAAGATTGCTTATATTGACAAATCACAATCACAAAGGATTAGGATGTCCTACTATCATCCAAATCACAACAATCGATGTGGACAACGACAAGATCAAAAGATATATAAACAATATTTTTCTTCAAGGAAGACGAACTACAAATGTGAAAAAGAAAAGAGATAAAATCAACAACTTGGGTGGAAGCCAAAAAATTAGAATTTCTATTCAAACAGTCGATCAACAAAAAGTTCTAGCAATGATCAACTTGGAGTAGATCGATTCGCGACTGATGCAACAATTTTACTTGGAATTCATATTTCATATCATCTTATTTTTTCAATCATCGTAGTTACAAGCAAGAAATATTTTGAGAATACTTTGTGAGCCAAAACAAGAGTTAAAGGGAATCTTTCAATAATTATGCTTTGAGGACAAAGCATTTTTAAGGGGAAGGGAATGTAACATACATCATATTATTATTATTATTATTATTATTATTATTATTATTATTAGGGACACATCCCTTTACTAAACAGTTTTTATAAGTGCCTTTAGGATTTGTATTTATATGACACTATAATTGTATCTAATATTGTCTCTGATTCATTATTCAAATGTATTCCTATATGGATTCTTTAATACTTGCATATCTATATTAGATATTTAATAATTGAACCAGATTCATTTTCCACATTCAAACTGTGTGGAAATACTCAGTATTTTAGTCAAACATGGAATTGGAGCACTTGTGAAGACCCACTCCCATTGTTGATCGAGATCTTCAACCTGTTTCATTGCATGCACAAAAGGATTTCAAAATTCAGTTATTTTTGTGCATTTCTAAGTTGAGAAAGTTGTTCCATTGCATCTAGAGTGTTGTTTTCATTTGGAAACACTTTTTGTTTCACCCAAAAATGTTTCTAATTTCCCTAGGTACAACCATTTTATCATATCCAAAGGTATATTGTTTACATTTACAGATTTTTTTATAAATCTTTCTCATACTAATAAATATTTAGGTTTCATTTTTTTCCATTTATATTCTCGATTTATACTCTTTCTCGCTTGTGTATTCTCTTTGTTGTGCACTCTGTATGAACTCAAAAAATTAGAAACTAGGCAGAAAGTGTTTTCTTTTATGCATATGCTCTTTGTCATGAGCATTTTGTGAACTCAATAAATCAGAAACAAGGAAAAAAATGTATCTTATGGGTTAGCTAACCCCAAACTTTAAAGTTTTTGTTTTATGTGTCGTTATTTTTAGTGTTTTAAAGGAAAAAATAAGGATTTAGGGTGTTACTAAGAATTATCTTCAAGGAAAAGAGTAAAAAAAAACCCTCGTTCATAATATTTGTTATATATTTGTTGAAATTTACACTATTGAGTGAGAGGTCTTGAATTCAAGTTATTTTTCTATAAGTTAATTTTTGAAAAATCATGCTACTTTAAGGTATCACATGATTTCAATGTAAAAGTGGTTTCCACTTATTTTATAAAAGTGGGTCACTTAATTTATTTTAAAAAGTAACTTAGTTGTAAAAGTGAGCTTACATGCAAAGTTAGTGAAGAAAGGGAATTTGTTTTTATTGAGCAACCTCATTGTGCACCCATCACCACATAGACCAGCCTCTACCTGCCACGTGGTACCTTGGTTTATGTCTACATATTTTTTCAATAAGGCATAACCTTGACATTCAAAATCTATTTTCAATGCCATTTTTTGGAACTGCCTATTTTTTCAAGAGCTTTGCAACTAGACCATCAATTTCTATTTTGAAGCCATCTTATCTATATAATGTAATACGGCTAGCCCAAGTGATATTTTTCTTACCAACATTGGTTAATTCTCATTAAAATATCATATGGAGGGTGTCCTACAAAGTAAAGGACTATACTGGATTACCTTGGGAAAATAAATTACCCCCAATTTATGTCTCAAATAAAGTAAAATGAGATAGTAAAAATGATGAAGCACGTGGCTTAATCGGAATTTCCATCTCTGGTGATTTATGGTCATTTCGTCATCAAGGAATTGACCAACTAGATGTGGATTGGACAAAATAGGAAACTATTTTTAGTAAACGCAATGATATTTGAGCTCGCCATCTTGACAATCAATGGATTGCTTTAAATCCTAGTGATTTCTCTTGCATTGAATAATATCTATCTAAATTTAAAACACTTAAACTCTTAGTTGAATAGTGCAAGATACCTAAGAGCAATATCAAATGTATTTATGCTACTATTGCTAAGCTTTGTAGCCCATATTCCATTTTTGTAACTATTTTTTACTCCACCATAGAAGTTCTAGGGGTTCCTTACATAACACCCATTCTTCAAGAATTGTGTGATTCTTTTATCAAAGAGCAAGATAAGCTCTTGCATCTTGGAGTGGCCAACCCTACAGGTACATATAGAAAATACTTAGTGTCACAATAGAAGGATAAATCCAAGCATCCAAAGAAGATAAATCCTTGTAATAATAAACAAAACAAGGGTCCCAAACCCTCTCAGCAGATCCTACTTCCAATTGTGGGAAAGGCACTTAATCGAAGGTAGGAAGACTGAGAGACATTATGAATTTTTTTTGTGATATGAACATGCTTTGTTTAATTGTTCAAGAAAATGGAAGCTTTAGAAGTAACAATGAAGAAGCATAACATCAACATATGTTCTTCTTCTAACTCTTCTTTTCATGTATATGCACTTTATTCTTTTGTTTTTAACTTTAATGCACTATATACTTCTTCTTCTATTGAGTGGCTTATTGATTCAATATTATCTTGTCATATGGATAAGGCTAAATCCATTTTTCTACTCTAAATGAATGTAACACCAAACAAACATTTGTTGGTGAAGATAGATTTGTTATTGTTGTAGGGATTTTAACAATTCAACTATATTACGGTCATTTCAATGATGTATTATGTGTTCCAATACTTTCTTGCAACCTTTTATTAATCTATTAAAGCACCCATTCAGGTGAAGGTAATACTATAGATTTTACCTCATCAAGTTGTAATCAACGATTTAAAACATCCTAATTGTGTCCTAGCAATAGCAACTAGAATTTTGAATGATATTAATAGGTTGTATAGATTCGACAACTTTAGGTCATCATCTTTTACAACAACAAAAAAATATTGCTCGTAGCAATGACTTGAGCAAACTTTGGCATGAGCGAATTGATCATCTAAAATATTGTTCATTGCAGTAGATATGTAATCAAAATATGGTGACCGGTCTAACTCTCCTTTATTTCAAACATGGTGTTTGTCTCGTGCATGTTCTCAGCAAACATCATTAGGATAGTTTTGATAAATGTGACTCTTGGCATGCCTCAGTCCCCTTTTAGCTTGTTCACAATTATTCATATGGTCCACTTCCTTTGTCTTCTTTCTTCAAGTTCAAGTACTTCGTAACTTTCATCGATGATTTCTCCAAATGCGCTGGGGTTTATTTCTCAAAACTTAAGAGTGAATGTTTTGACATGTTTTGTCCTACAAGGCCCTTATAGAGAAACAAATTGGACATCAAATTCAAAACTAAAGAACAGATAATGGAAGCAAATATGTTAACATCAAATTTACCACATACTACATTTCACATGGCATTTATATGCAACACATTGTTCCATACACACCATATAAAAACAATGTTGTTCAGAGAAAGAATCACACATTAAAGGAAATGACAAATTGTATAATCCTATATAAGGGATTAAGTCCTCATTTTTTGGAGAAAACCATTAATTGTGTCAATTACATAGTTAATCACACTCCCACAAAGGATTTGAAAGACATAACACTGGAATAAGCATGGAGTAAAATTAAACCATATGTAAGCCACTTTTCTGTGTTTGGTAGTGAAGTATGGGCTCACATTCTTGATGAGAAAATGAAAACATTACAACCTAAGAGTGAGAAGTGCATTTTTGTTGGATATTCCAAATATGTAAAATTTTATATACTTCTTCAATCTAGTTCCAATGAAATTATTATTAGGAGAGATATAAAATATGATGAAAATATCATCCCGCAGAGGTGTGGCTCATTGGTGATTCGCTTTATATGAAGTCATGTGTTGTAAACAGAGGTTATGAGTTCAAATCACACTCAGGCTTACCTGTGTCCCATGCTTGCGGGCGGTAGTGGGGAACCAAGGTTTATAGTGGTGGCGGGATTAGATCCCTAGAGCACGTGTGATGCGAGTACAGACCATTCCCCAATTGTCGATTTCCCTGTTATTAAAAAAAAATATGTAAATATCTCGAAATACAAGCCTAATTTGGTTTTTGTGTCATCTTCAACCTATAAGCCATCTTTTGTGATAGTGCCATATTTTTTATGGTGATTATATTGTAGATTTTTTTTAGATGATGATAGTGAGGATAAAAATACACCTCTGCCTACTCACCCTCCTCCAATTGGTTATGTTGAACTTGAACTTACACCATCACCTCAACTTCTGAGATGGGCCTATACAACATCAGAAGCAATTGATGATCTTGTCAATGATCCTTAAGATCAATTCCATACAAGTTCACAGTTATAGTGAGCCTCTTCTATTTTGGCTCAATTTTCTGAGACTCATGATCTAGATACATTTGCAAAAGATTTTAGACATCCATATTGGGATGTAGTAATGAATGAAGAATGTTGTTTCTTAATGGTGAACAATATTAAGATCGTGTACCTATTCCAAAAGGAAGAAAACTTGTCAAATATAAATAGTTGCATATAACTAAATATGCATCAAATGGACATGTTGAAAGACATACTAAGAAAGACATACTAAGGCATGGTTAGTTTCCAAAGTATTTTTCCAAGTTGAACGGATTGATTATAATGAAACCTTTACCCTTGTAGCCAAAATGAACTCTATCACCTTGTTTTAGCTCGTGTTCCTTCATGCAAATGGGAGGTCTATAAAATGGATGGAAAATCTACCTACTTGCATGGGGATTTGCAAGAATAAATTTACATTAAACAACCTCCTATCTATGTTTATAATGGTTCTTTCATTGCTTGTCACCCTAAGAAATCACTATATGGCCTTAAACAAGATCCTCGAGCTTGGTATGCTAAAATGGATAGCTTATTTTTTACACCAATTTTCTAGATGTTATTTTGACTCCATTGTTTATACCAAGAAAGTAGGAAACTATCTCATAAATGTGTTCATTATGTTGACAACCTTATTCTCACTAATAGTGACCCCAAATTTTTAATCCATATGAAATATGGCCTTAAGAATAAATTTGATATTTAAAACTTAGAAAAATTGCATTCTTTTCTTGGCCTCCAAGTCTTGAAAACTTATAAGGAAGGAATTTTCCTTTCTCAATCTAAGTATGCACGTGAACTTCTTCATCACTTTAACATGGAATATTGTAAATCAACCCCATATTCCTTTTGATATGGAGTCAAACTTGTTACCGCCTTCAATACACCTATACTAGATGCCAGCTTGTATTTCCATTTAGTTGGTATCCTTTTGTACTTGACTCCTACGTATCTTGATATTTTTTGTTGTTGGTCTTATTGCCTAGTATATGCAAGCACTACATGAAATTCATTGGAAAGTAGAAAAATGGTACTTTGGTATATCGAATGTACAATTCAATTTAATATTCATTAAAGTTTTGGGGGGGTTCCTTTGTTGGTCGGTTTCACTGATTCTGATTGGATTGGAAACCCTGATGATTGAAATTTTACTACAAGTTATGTTTTAGTCTTGATTTTGGACCTGTCACTTGGGATTGTAAGAAACAACGAGCTATTTCTCTTTCTTCGATAGAAGTAGAATATCGAGCTACAACTAATGAAAGTCAAGAATCTTTGTGGCTATAGTTACACCAGTAGTATTTGACTACCCTCTAGTGTCATAATAAGAGTGCCATCAAGCACGTTAAATATCCAATTTAACATCAGTGCAACCAACACATTGATCTATGAATGCACTTCATATAAATCTTATTCAATACCACATTCTTAAAGTGTTCTTTTACCCTACAATTGATCAAGTTGTTGGCATTTTCACAAAGTATCTTACAAAAGTGAAGTTTTCCAAACTTCAATCTGTGTTAGTAGTTTAGCGATTTTCCATTAAGGGGGGATAAACTCTCAAGCCTCCTTCTGTCTCCTATTTTGTATCCTTTGTAACTCTTTCATTCCTATACCAAGTTGTTCTTATGGGGGGATGTTAGGATATTTATATCCTTAGGATTTAGTTAATATCAACTTGGTCTAAAGTGTCTTTAGGTAAAGTGTGTTTCTTCTGTATAAATTAGTATGCATTTGTACTTATGTAATGTGATGGTTACAATTTGTTATAGACATAAAGTGATATGACATTTCATCTTCTTCTCGATCTTTACATATATATTGATCCATGGTTTCACGCACGATTGGTCCATATATCTTTATTTAAATAGAATGGAGGGCCATTTGTTGATGATTGATTATGAAAAAATCATATGTAGTTTTTTTCCTTTTGGATTAATATATTTCCTCAAGTAGTTGTGTTAGCTAGGGTCGAGACATGTTTCCCTCTCTGGGATTTTAACCATGTAATACAGTGGTGTGTCAATCTATGATATGTTTGTGTGAGTGGTTGCTTAAGGTGTTCAACGTGTGTGGAAATACCATGTTTTAGTCGAACACTTGAGCACCAACCAATTTCTCAAAATGAATATATTGTTGCACCAAATGAGGCAAAACAGGTTTTAGAGTAAGAATGTGCAGTGTTAAAATCCATGATTGCATATCTCAGAAAAGGTTCTTTCTCCTCAACTTCCAACCTGAATATATCAATGGGTTTTTTCCATGTGTAATTTAAGGAAAAGGAAACAATTCATCAACTAAGGCAGGACATGAAAGTGGACAAACATGAATCTCAGCCCTCCAATCATACCCAGGATGATACTATCAGAAAGCATGTTTTCTTTAAGTTTGTAATCATTAATGTATTGTAAATTTGTCTTATATTTAAGAGTCTTTTACAGAGAATAATCTAGCAGCAATACTTTGTCTAATTTCACAAGCAAAGTCATAGAGATTTATGTATAGATCTTGTTGGTAGGATAGAACAATTGTTTTTTGGACTTAGAAATAACCTATTTTTGTATTATCTCATTGTCAAACGTGGATGCAACTCTTTTTAACACAAATTTTATCCATTTTTGTTTAAAACAAAACAAAATAAAAAATAAAAATAGATTAATAATCTACATACACATATACAACATCTTAAAAATAGTTTTTCCGAGCATCTAAGGAGGTAGTATCTTGGAAAAGTTAAAATATGAGAATTTCAATAGCCCATAAGTTATTCAAATTCATTTGATGAAAATATCAATTGAACCATGGAACAACATTTGGTTATTTATATTACATATTTGATAAATGAAGGAAGAGATCAATGTGTAACAAAATTCATAAGATTACTCCAATTAAAGGAAGAAACAACTTACTCTATGTTTGATGTAGTGAGAACACTTTTAGTAGAGTTAGATCTATATTTTATGAAATTAGTTGTATCTAGATCAAATGGAGTATTTTTCATGAGTAATCTTGAAGGTTTATCTACTTATATTTGTAGATATGCTCCTAATTCAATAGATATTCATTGCATAGCTCATCAAGAAACATTAGCAGCGAATGATGCTTCATCTCATTTTCTAGAGTTGTAATATATTGACAAATTTGCAAACAATATTTATGCATGGCTTGGCAAATCTACTATAAGGAAAGGAGAACTAAAAAATATAGTGGATCATTTCAAATCACTAAGTTAAATGTCTTATAAATTCATCAAGTTAGGCAGTTGTATTTTGGAAAGGTCATGGAAAGCCTTGTTTAGCTCATGTCTTTTTTGTTAAAAGATTAGGCGTTAGGGGAAAACAAATGTATAAGTTGGAAACAATATTTCAAGTACAATTTTGCATCCATTCTCTCTCAAATGTGATCATTGAGTTAAATACATTGAATCAAAGGTTCCAAGAGTATCATGTCAACATTATCTATATTGGCACTACTTTAGATGTTACTATTAACAAAATTCATAAACCACTTTTAGAAGGCATATCTGGGGCAGTTGCAATGCACACATTCATTGAGGTTTCAAAATTTTCCAAAGATACAAAGATCAAAAACACTAGACGATCACATTCTTTTGGTAAAATGTTTTGTTATGAAGGTGATTGAATCTCTAAATAGGAGGTTAACAATTCTGACTACATTTACTGTTGTTAATTTTTTCAGTCCTTGTCGTTATTTATGAAGAGATGGATGATAGAAAATATTTATGAAAAATTTATAGTGTTGGGGACCCACCTATATCGATAATGCTAGAAGTTTGGATAAAATGGATGAACTTATTTGATTATTCAGAAATCATACCAAATAAAAAACAAGAAAAAAAAGGTTTGGAGCATGGGATCTATGTGGAGGAGATCTTGAATGTTTTGGAGGATTTCCTTGTTTGATACAATTATGGCATATTATCCTTTTTATTCCAATGAGTATAGCAATGCGTGAAAGAGGCTTCTCAAATTTAAAAGGGATAAAAAAATGATGATAGATCAAGACTTTCATTGGAGACATTGGATGTGTTAATGTGTGTATCTATTAGTGCACCCCATGCTTTAAATTAGGTATATGATCCAGATGGGTATTGGTGGCCGCCCACCTTTCCATCTGGCTCAAAATAGTTTTTTGGCATTTTTGGTAATTTACTATTTTTAGCAGTTTTTCCGGGTCCCGAACTTCCGGGGCCATTTTGAGTCCCTAAACGATGTTTTTTTGGGTATGTTGCTGTCGCAAAATAGCATCGCATCTAACAATGTTATTTTGTTTCAACCATTGTAGTCCTCGGATAGATATTTCCAACAAGCTATTGTATGCCCAAAACGGAGATCGTATGCAATAGTTATGACCCCGGGAAGTTGATGGACTAACTTACCCAAATAGGGCCCACATGACTTTTGGCGTTTCAGCTTCTAGGGTTAGGTTTTTGGTTTCTACCTTCCTGCTTTTGATAAATAAGGCCCTTCAGCCTCTTTTTGTAATCAGCTTGGTCACGGATGAGCGTAGCCGCCACATCTCTTCTCAGGGATATGCTACCACCATTCTAGCTATGTAATGTTCAGCAGTTTTACAGTTTCTCTATTTCATTAATTAATAGAAGTGTGTGTTTACTGTATCACTGTGTCCTCTGCAATATTATTGTGCATACGCTGTTATTTGCTTCTTACATTTCGTTCTTGCATAAATCCGGATCAGTGGTATCAGAGCAGACTGCTCTTTTGTCATTATTTTTGTGCATGTCACCGACGAGGTCGGGATATAAGGAGTTGGGTCTCGAATTAGTTCAGCTCGAGAGAGAAACCCCTCTTCGACGCAAACAGCCGCCCATGGCGGAGGAAAAACGAGATGACGGAGCAGGAGATCCTATCAAGATGTTGCTCGAGGAGGCTCTCGCGCGACAACGGAACGAGATGATGGACAATTTTACGCAAATTCTTCGACGGTTGTCGACCGCCATGGAAGGAACCTCGACCAACAATCAGTTTGGAGGACCGACCCCTTTCAAGGTACAAGTTAATTTTGATATCAATGGTTGCATCAGCTCGAGGGTTACTTCTCGGTCCATAATTTTTCCAACAGAGAAAAGATTGTCTTCACACTTCTTAAGGCGGTCCCCCATGTCAAGGACTGGTGGGAAACCCTCTGCGAACAGAAAGAGGAAAAAGAGGGTAATGAACCCACGCTGTTTGGGACAGAACCCACATGGGCATCCTTCGTTGATGCCCTCAAGGAGCAATACTTCCCTGTGGGGAAATATGACGACCAGTACACAAAATGGGCAACTCTGCGGCAAGAAA
>LPNX010081925.1:240015-300333 GCA_001517045.1 Pseudotsuga menziesii | reverse complement strand
GCAACATCTTGTCGAACTCAGACTGAGGTTGATAAAGCCACCAAATTTGTTGAACGGATCCAACACATTCGCCAACAAGTCCATGACATTCTGGAAAAAACCAATGCCAAGTACAAGCAGCGTCATGACCAGCATCGGGTGCCACACACATACCAAGTGGGTGATAAGGTTTGGTTGCATTTGCAGAAAGAAAGGCTCACAGGACCTCATCGCAAGCTGCGCCCACTTCGTTATGGGCCATAGACTATCACCAAGGCTATCGGGGATAATGCCTTTGAATTAAGCATCCCTCCATTTCTTGGCTTGCACCCTGTATTCAATGTTGAGCTCCTTCGCCCCTATTTTCCACCATTGCTGGACACCTCAGAAGTGGCCGAGCAGTTGGCCCCAACAGAACTCAACCCTGACTGTTTGGAGAAGGCAACAGTTGATCGGATCATGGATTCACAGGTCAAGGGCACTCGCCAGCAACGTGTCCAGCTCTATCGAGTCGTGAAGGCTGGGCATTTCCTTCATCAGGGCAAGTGGCTCACCAGGAGCCAAATTCAGCTGCAGTTCCCCCATCTTCTCTCGGCACTTGACGCAATGGGTACCATTGCTTCTTAAGGGGGGAGGAATGATCCAGATGGGTATCGGTGGCCGCCCACCTTTCCATCTGGCTCAAAATAGTTTTTTGGCATTTTTGGTAATTTACTATTTTTAGCAGTTTTTTCGGGTCCCAAACTTCCGGGGCCATTTTGAGGCCCTAAACGATGCTTTTTTTGGGTATGTTGCTGTCGCAAAATAGCATCGCATCTAACAATGCTATTTTTTTTTAACCATTGTAGTCCTCGGATAGATCTTTCCAACAAGCTATTGTATGCCCAAAACGGAGATCGTATGCAATAGTTATGACCCCGGGAAGTTGATGGACTAACTTACCCAAATAGGGCCCACATGACTTTTGGCGTTTCAGCTTCTAGGGTTAGGTTTTTGGTTTCTACCTTCCTGCTTTTGATAAATAAGGCCCTTCAGCCTCTTTTTGTAATCAGCTTGGTCACGGATGAGCGTAGCCGCCACATCTCTTCTCAGGGATATGCTACCACCATTCTAGCTATGTAATGTTCAGCAGTTTTACAGTTTCTCTATTTCATTAATTAATAGAAGTGTGTGTTTACTGTATCACTGTGTCCTCTGCAATATTATTGTGCATACGCTGTTATTTGCTTCTTACATTTCGTTCCTGCATAAATCCGGATCAGTATATTTGAATGCTATTTATGATGTATGGAAACAAATGAAAACATGAAAGCCTGTTCGATTGAGTAAGTAGATTCAATTTTTTAGTGAGGTAAACTCAATTAATCTTGAAGAACATAAAAATTATGGAAGAAAAATATGGTTTCCTATTATTGTTTATTGGAATGTATACATTTATGTAAAATAATAATAATTTTGTGGATACTACAAATTTGAAAGAGAAATTGTTTGTTGAAATTTTATAGCTTTTCATCTTGCCGCAATTTATTTTTTTTAATTGTAAATATTTGGAAGAACAATATTTTATTTCACGTTTTTTTATCAAGGGTTTACTTATTTACACTTGTCACTTGAAGTACAATTATTACTATGACTTTTCATCCTGAAGGTTCGGATAAATATATGCCCTTAAAATTGAAATTAAGACCATCCCTTCAAATTTAAGCGTCGTTGTTATCACCTACATAGAAAATAGTTACTACTTCTTTCAATCTTTAATGGCAGGTGTCATTTCTACTAATTCTCCATGGTTTCATTTACAACACCATTGGTTGTAGGACCTGCATGGATTTACTAATTGTACATGGATCTTGTAGCTTTCAGTAAGGTATTGATCATCCCACCTACTTGTGCATTTGATCCACAGTCTCATTTATTAGAGGATCGATTTTCATTCTCCATAGTTCCATTTACAAATTTGATGCATACTTGCATTTAGTATAGTATTGATCTTGTTTCTTTGTAATTGAATCTAAAACATTATTAATTGTAAACCTACATTGATTTAATAATTCTACATATCCTTATACAACTATCAAATTGGAATCCATCAAAGACCTTCCAAAGGGTTTAGGCCCATCCCAAAGCTGTTAATTATATACTTCCCCTTAAAAAAACAAAATTTTAATTTTACTCAGCAATTAAGAAGGGAATATTATATGGTAAAGTTATAAAGGAGCCTGGTGCATTTTTTAATGACCTGTCAATATTAATTTCATGGGGAAAGTTATGGGTCACTCACTTAGTTACTCGACCTTACCGGAAGGCTTTTGGTGCCTTGTGCATTGATGTCTAAGGCCTCCAAATTTGATCAATCATTAAATGAACTAGTCCATCTTGGACTAGCAACTAGTTTGTTATTATATGTTTTGTACTAGAAATATGATTTGTTACTGGTTGTTTGTGGCTCATGAAACATTGTGTCACCGCCAAGTCCACCATTGAAGTCTAGGAAAGCAAAGACAATAGTATTAATGGTTAGTGTTTAACCAATCATTAACCTACCATTGCATAATGCATTCTTCTGGTAACATGATTCATACCCCAATTACCATTATTTCTATGTTACTTGCATTTTCACCTTCCAAAGTCTTGATCCCCATGTGATGTACATATTAACTCTATAAACTCATGTGTGTATTATTTCTCACTCTCTCGAACATTTCCTTTGAAATTTAGGTTGCAAACATGTAAATTCTATGATCTACCAAAGTGCTTATTTTTTCCATAACAATAATTCTCCCTTTGATGTGCTCAATTTTATTTGTTTAATCAATCTCATTTGTTAAGATTTTTTCAAAGACCCTTCTCTTGTTTCTTTCCTTGCTAAGTTTATATATATATAATCATTGTATCTTTGGACTATAGTAGTGTTTCATTTCAATTTGTGCATGTTTGATTTGTTTATAATAATGTCATGGAAAATTTTATGAATCTCTATGGGAAAGAACTCAAAGTACATGCTCAAATTCCAAGTAATTGGATCCACAAAAATATGTTTCTAGAATATTGATTTCATTGCTATAATGAATGACCCTATGATAAGTTAATCTCATGTTTTTGAGTTTTGTTGTGGAAGTTTAATGGCCTTATATAATATAAGGATTTACATATAGAAAATATTGCTATAATAAATATTTTTTTAAGCTAAACTACTTATATTAAATAGAGGAAATATTCAAAAACTTATTTCATTGATTGGACACATGGGAAACTCAACTAGATATAAAATAAAAATATCATTGTTAAGATCCACCATGGTTTTGTTGCTAATGTTTTTGAGAATATTGTCCATAACCTTCCTAATCCTAGCCTTATCATAATAGTGGTAATTGTGAAGAGGACTTAAAACATAACTAGGATAACTGAAACTATTAAAACAAACTTGGACACTACTAAACCTATGGAGACTACTCATCATCGTCAGAAATTGGGACCAAGGGCACCTCTTGAGTTGAGGCTAGAGGATCCTTTGTTGTGGTTGACTTCTCTACAAACTCAAATCTGGTAGTGGCCTTTGCAATCAAGTTGATTGCGTTCATCCTTCTCATCTAGTCCTGGAGCTCATCAATCTATATGATAATTTCCTTTCAACACTCCCTAAGGTATAAAATCACCTTCCCAAGTAGGGATTTCATTTTCCAATGCAACAAAAATATCTAAATATACTTTGCCTCATGAGTGCAATAAGTCCCAACATCTGGAATCCATGGATGCATTTCCTGTAATGTCCCTATTTTGACCTCTATTGTAAATATTGGCCTGTCATGAAATTGTTGTATGTATGTGATGTATAATTCCTAGAGAGGAACTCAAGGCCAAGGCCCCACTAGTGAATGATTGATTTATAGAAGCAAGTATTGCATATTTTGCAACCACGACAGATGTAAATATGTGAATATTTATATAATGCAAATGTTCAAGGTTGGCTATGGAGGGTACATGAATGAGAGGATATGATACCAACTAGGGATAGGTGAGGGGGTTATCGAATTGCAATCCAACATTTCCAAATGTCACCTTGAGAACCCCTATTCCATAAATGGTAAGTAGCTTCCCAAGTACACTTCCATAACTATTCTTAAGAGAGTAGTTGAGGAATCGTCTCAATAGTTAAGGAAACCTGCAAGAAGAGTGCTATCATGGGAAAGACAGATTATCAAATTAGATTACATGACCCAGAAGTCAAGTACTTCATAAAAAATTTCTCCACCACCTCTTTGCAGGAAAAATCAAAACAGGGGGGGAGGAGAAAGGAAAGGGGCATTATCATGCATGCATCGAACTGAGCTCTATGCGTAGGGAGAAACAAATAGAGAATTTCTAGCTTTGTGGGATTGGATCATGCACACTATAGGGGTGGTAGAAAAAGCCCCTATATTGGCGTTTTTTCGAGAACGACCTGTAAATTGGGTTGCGTGACTAAATCTAATGTGGTCTGGGAGTGCAAGGTGAGAATAATAGAGAGTGAGAGAGAAACTAGGGGTGGAATGGATTGATAACCCAATGAAGACAATAATATCTAAGAGTTAATATATGCAACCTTTATATGCCCACCCTGAAGAGCACTGGAGGGAAGGGGTGCTTGAGCGACTGTGCAGCAGTGAATGGGGCCTTCCTTGTGTTAGGTGTGGTAGGTATTGTGGGTATGGCTAGCGAAACCAAGTGAGATGCTTGTAGCTTTGTGGTTAAGCTCATTGGCTTAGAATTCCCTTCTTTTGACTCCATGCATGCTTGATAAACCCAATAGCTCATTAGCTTACCATTCCCTTCTTTTGACTCCCTGTATTCTTGATAAACCCAGTAGCTCATTCGCTTAGCATTCTGTTATTTTGATTCCTGGTATGCTTGATAAACCTAGTAGCTCAGTAGCTTAGCATTCCCTTATTTTGACTCCCTATATGCTTCATAAACCCAATAGGTTATTGGATTAGCATGAATGAATAAGGATTAGTGTTAGAATATTTTGGCACTTAGGAGTTAATTAAGATCAACTTGTGTAATATATCTGTTAGGTAAAGTGTGGTTATTTAGTATGCATTAGTATTCATTTGTAAATATTATAATCCGACGGTCACGATATGTTCTAGAGATACAGTGATTCAACGGTTCAACTTCTCTTAAATCATACCTACCATTGATCTGTGGCTTAACACTTGATTGGTCCATGATCTCTATTTAAAGAGCATGGAGGGTCTTTGGCTAGTTGATCGATTATGAGAAGCTCATGTAACTTTCTTTCTTTTGCATAATAAATTTCTCCAAGTAGCTATTTGGCTGGGGCCGTGGACTGTTTCCCTCTCGAGGGTTTTAACCACGTGACAAACATTGGTGTATTGATCTGTGATTTGTTTGTGTGAGTGGCTGCTCTTGGTGTCCGGTCTTTTGGGAGTACCCTGTGTACCCAAACATGGTATCGGAGCATTTATGAAGAGCTGCTTTCGTTTTTTATCAAGATCTGGAACCGGTGTTTCTGAAACTTTGAAAGGGTTTCTGGTTCTGGATTTTCTGCATGTTTATGTCCTATGGGAGCTATTCAATTGCATCCAGAGCACCGTTTCCATCGAGAAATAGTTTTCGTTTCATTGAAAATTGTTTCTGTTTGATCCAAAAGCATCCATTTCGGCAAATCTGAAGGTATAATGTTACAGTGATGGTTTTGTTTTATTTCTTTTAAATCCCTCATATTTTATCAGTTTTATTATTAGATTTTTATTGTTTTAGTCTCAGACAGTTTCCTTCCCTGCCTGCGTATGCTCTTTGCCATGCACCTTGCACAATCGCGGCGAATCAGAAACATAGAGGGAAAGTTATTTTTTTCTTGTCTTCTCGGTTATGTATGCTCTTTGTCATGCACCTTGTGCAATCACGGTGAATCAGAAACAGCGAGAAAACTTGAAAACATAGACTTTCCGGGTAAGCTAACCAAGATCTAACCCCATAGTGTGGAAAAGTTGTTTTTTTCATTTTTTTTGTGATTTGTAGGAAAGAAAGGCAAGCATGGAGAACGAGAGAGAAGAGTAAAAAAAAAAGACCCCCTTCCTTTTTCCATTCTTTTACGTACATTTTAAACTTAGCTCACTTGGTCCAGAGTTGTTTTATACCTTAATAGGTCTTGAGTTCAAGTCTTATTAAGCTACTTTTTAGTACATGCAATTTCTATTTTCAAGTTACTTTATTGTAAAAGTGCATCTCGCTTTAATAAAATAAAATAAAAAGTGAGTCACTTATGTCTTTTAATTTATTGCCGCACAATTTAAAGTAACATTATTGTAAAAGTGAACATCACTTATTCTACAAAAATGAATCACTTAAAAGCAACTTTATTGTAAAGTGATTGTCAAAGGTTGATCTTGGGAAGAGGGGGGTTCTTTTTTTAGTTGGTCAAGTTAATATCTGCCACCTCACTATTGGGAACACCTTCGACATTTTCTTTAATCAAGCATAACTTCATCATTCAGAATCAGTTTTTAGTGTCGTTTTTTTTTAAACAGCTTGATTTTTCGAGCTCTTTGCATCCAGGCAGTTAGTTTCTATTCTTTCATCCATCATTTTCAAGTATGGCCGCCCCTTGTGATATTATACTTTACCAGTTCTAACTATTTCTCATGGAAATCTCGTATGGAGGATGTTCTAAGAAGTAGGGGACTTTTCAGAATTACCTCAGGGAAAGAAACAGAACCCACTGATGATGATAAGAAAATAAAATGGGCGAATAGATGTAATGAAGCTCATGGATTGATTGGGATGTCAATCTCTACTGATTTGCGATTCCACATATCTGGAATTGATGAACCTAATAAAGCTTGGGAAAAGTTGGAATTTGTGTTTGGTAAACACAATGAAATTCGAGATCATCAACTTGAGAATGAGTTGATTTATTTGAATCCAAGTGATTTTTCATGCATTCAAGACTATTTATCTAAGTATAAAACTCTTAGACTCTTATGTGAAGAATGCAAGATTAAGAAAGAAGACAAATAATGTATTTATCATATTCTTTCCAAATTTGGACTTGCATATTTTATTTTTGTATCTACATTTTACTCCATGAAAGAATCCTTGACTGCAGCTAGCTATCAAGAGCCTAGTCTTGAATCCATTTGTGATTCCTTAATTAGAGAGCAAGATAAGCTCATTCATTTTGGAATAATTAACAATGCAGATACATCTGGGAAAGTCTTATTGTCCCATCAAAAAGAAAAGTCCAAGCCTCCCAAGAAACAGAATTTTTGTAATAATAAACCAAACAAGGGTCCCAAACCCTCTCAGTCAGCTCCTTCTTTAAAAAATGACAAAGGATCCAAGCCAAAAGGAAAGAAGACTGAGTGTCATTGCAATTTTTGTGGGAAAGATAATCATGATGAATCTAAGTGTTTCAAGAAGATGGCAGCCTTGGAAGCAGTAATGAAGAAGCACCACATCAGCCTAGATTCATCTTCAGAATCTACCTCTCATGGACATGCACTTTGTGCTTCTGATTACTCTTATACTACATCTTCTTCTTCTACTTCAAATGAATGGCTCATTGACTCTGGAGCATCTTATCATATGGCTAAGGATCAAGCCATCTTTTCTACTATGCATGAATGTAACACCAAACAAATATTTGTTGGTGATGATGTATCTCTAAGTGTTGTAGGATCTGGAACAGTTCCAGTAGAAAATGGTCATTTCAGTGATGTACTATGTGTTCCAAAAATTTCCTGCAATTTGTTAGCAGTCTATCAAATTACTCATTCGGGTGAAGGTAAAACCGTGATGTTTACACCTCACCAAGTTGTAATCAAGGATTTTAAAAATCCTTAAAAAGTCCTTGCTACTGGAACTATTGATGATATTACCAGGTTGTACAAATTTAACAACTTTGGGTCATCACCTTTTCCTTCAGTTTTTGTTGTTCATAGTGATAACTTGAGCAAACTTTGGCATGAGCGATTTGGTCACTTAAATTATCATTCATTGCAACAACTATGTGAAGACAATATGGTGACTGGTCTTCCGATGGTATCTTGTAAGGATGGTGTTTGTTCCGGTTGTGTACTCGAAAAACATCATCGGGACAGTTTTGACAAGCATGCCTCTTGGCACACCTCAGTTCCCTTGGAGCTTGTGCATAGTGACTTGTGTGGTCCTCTTCCATCTGCTTCCTTTTATGGTTTCAAATATTTCTTAACTTCCATTGATCACTACTCCAGACGCACTTGGGTTTACTTCCTAAAACTTAAGAGCAAAGTATTTAACATGTTCTTGGCCTACAAGACCCTTGTTGAAAAACAATCTGGTCATCAAATTATTACGTTAAGATCTGACAATGGAGGAGAATATGTTAACAAAAATTTCACTACTTTCTGCACTGAACAAGGAATCCAACAACACCACATTGTTCCATATACACCACAACAAAATGGTGTAGTTGAATGGAAGAATCGCACTTTAAAAGAAATGGCTAATTGTATGATCCAATCTAAGGGACTAAGTCTTCAATATTGGGCTGAGGCCATAAATTGTGCAAATTACATAGTTAATTGCACACCCACTAAATTTTTACAAGGTATAACACCGAAAGAAGCATGGAGTAAAACTAAACCAGATGTAAGTCACTTCCGTGTGTTTGGTTGTGAAGCATGGGCTCACATTCTCAGATGAAAAACGGAAAGCATTCCATCCTAAAAGTGAAAAGTGCATATTTGTTGGATATTTTGAAGATGTAAAAGGTTATAGACTTCTTCAGCCTCATTCTCATGATATAGTCATTGGAAGAGATGTTAAATTTGATGAAAATCTCTTGGCCTGTGAGCCTATCTTGGAGGGTGTGCCATCTTTGGCCTGCGAGCCTAATTCGGCGATTGTGCCTTCTTCTTCTTCTTCCAACTTCCTTGACAGGTTTCCAACTCCAATTTCTGATGATGAAAGTGAGGATGAAAATCCACCTCTGCCTTCTCATGTTCCTCCAATTGCACCAGCACCAATGCTTCCTCGATGGGTCCGTTCAACATGTGAAGCAGCTGGTGATCTAGCCGGTGATCCTAGAGATCAATGTTGAACACGTTCTCAGTTTCAGCGAGCCTCTTCTCTTTTGGCTCAAGTTTCTGAGATTCATGATCCAAAAAATTTTGCAGAAGCTTCAAGAAATACAGATTGGGATACAACTATGGATGAAGAATATCCTTCCTTAATGGTGAACGATACTTGGGATCTTGTCAGATGTAAATGGATCTACAGAACTAAGTATGCATCAGATGGAAGTGTTGAAAGACTTAAGGCAAGGTTAGTTTCCAAAGGTTTTTCCCAAGTTGAAGGGATTGACTACAATGAAACCTTTGCCCCTGTCGCAAAAATGAACTCCATCCGCCTTGTTTTTTCCCTTGCATCCTTACATAACTAGGAATTCCATCAAATGGATGTCAAGTTTGCCTTCTTACATGGTCATTTACAGGAGGATATTTACATGGAACAACCTCCTGGATATGTTCAGAATAACTCTAGCCTTGTTTGTCGCCTTAAGAAATCCTTATATGGCCTTAAGCATGCTCCTAGAGCTTGGTATGCCAAAATGGATAGCTTTCTCCTTGCACTGGTTTTTCTAGATGTCATTTTGACCCCAATGCCTATACCAAGAAAGTAGGAAACCATCTCATCATACTTGTTCTTTATGTTGATGATCTTATCCTTACTGGTAGTGACCCTAAACTTTTAACCCATGTGAAATCCAGTCTTAAGCAAAATTTTGTAATGTCAGACTTAGGACATTTGCATTATTTTCTTGGTCTCCAAGTCTTGCAAACCAAAGAAGGAATCTTTCTTTCCTAGTCTAAGTATGCTTGTGACCTTCTTCGTCGCTTTCACATGGAATATTGTAAACCAGCCCCTCCTCCCTTCCAGTCTGGAGTCAAACTTTCTGCCACTTGTACTTCCCCTGAAGTAGATGCCACCCAGCTTGTTGGTAGTCTCTTATACTCGACTCATTCTCGTCCTGACCTTTCCTTTGTCATTGGTTGTGTTGCCTGTTATATGCAAACACCTCATGAAAGTCACCGAAAAGCAGCAAAAAGAATACTTTGATATATTCGAGGTACAATTCAATTTGGGATTCATTACAGCACAGGGGGGAAACCTTTGTTGGTTGGTTTCACTGATTCAGATTGGGCCGGCGATCCTGATGATCAAAATTATACTACATGTTATGTTTTTAGTCTGGGAGCTGGACCTGTCACTTGGACTTGTAAGAAACAACAAGCTCTTTCTCTTTCTTCAGCAGAATCAAAATATCGAGCCGTAGTTAATGCCAGTCAGGAAGCTTTAGGGCTTCGACATATCCTTTCAGAGTTTGGATTCGAGCAGCAGCAGCCTACTCCACTTTGGTGCGACAATAAAAATTCCATCAAGCTTGCCAAAGATCCAGTTCTACATCAACGCAGCAAACACATTGAGCTACACATGCACTTCATCAGAAATCTTGTTCATGATCGTGTTCTTGAAATGCTCTACTGCCCTACAGATGATCAAGTTGCAGACATCTTCACCAAGTCTCTTACAGAAGCGAAGTTTTCTAAACTTTGATCTATGTTAGGAGTTCAGGAATGTGTCCTTAAGGGGGGATAGGCTCTAATTCCTCCTTCCTTCTCCTAATAGTGTCACTTTTGTAAATCCTTCAATCCTATCTCAAGTTGTTCTTAAGGGGGGATGTTAGGATATTTAGACACTTAGGAGTTAGTTAAGATCAACTTGTGTAATATATATGTTAGGTAAAGTGTGTTTCTTTAGCATGCATTTGTATGCATTTGTAAATATTTTAATCCGACGGTCACGATATGTTCTAGACATACAGTGATCCGACGGTTCAACTTCTCTTAGATCATACCTAGCATTGATCTGTGGCTTAACACCCGTTTGGTCCATGATCTCTATTTAGAGAGCATGGAGGATCCTTGGCTAGTTGATCGATTATGAGAAGCTCATGTAACTTTCTTTATTTTGCATAATAAATTGCTCCAAGTAGCTATTTGGCTAGGGCTGTGGACTGTTTCCCTTTCGAGGGTTTTAACCACATGACAAACATTGGTGTATTGATCTGTGATCTGTTTGTGTGAGTGGCTGCTCTTGGGGTTTGGTATTTTAGGAGTACCCTGTGTACCCGAACAATTAGTTGTGAGTGACTCTGTCTAGTACCTCTCTAGTGGATATTATAGTCCAGCTCGAGGGTGGTCTCTAAGCACTAAAAAAATATAGGCCAAGTAGAGATGTGTGATTGGATGGAACATTGCACTCACATAGCCAGTTGTTGAACGATTCCATTGAAATATAAGTACTTATGTGATGTTTGAATGTTCAATTATTGTTCAGGAATGCTTAACTCACTTACATAAGTTGAATACTCATTGAATATGGATAATAGTTGTGAATCAAGTTATTTTTGTGCATAGTTATGTTCTGAATGATTGCATGTGAATGAATGATGCATCGACTCATAGAACTTGAATTGCTTAATACAGTAGTGGTTCATGGTTGTAAATGAAGTCATCCCTGTACTTGGTTCATGGTTGTAAATGAATTCATCCCTGTACTTGGTTCATGTGTTGTTATAACTACGTTATAGGACTGTTTTTATGCATCAATTGCATTGTTAGATAGTTCAAATGTTTGTTGTGCATGGTACTTGTAATTCCATAAGTCGTGAACCTTGTATGTCATGTTGTGAAAGGTGGATCCTTATATGCACACTATAATTCCATAAGGATTCTGTTCAAAGGTATTGTGGGAATTCATGGGAAAACAGGTCAAAGTTCCATAGTATAAATTTCCCGAGGAAGGACGGTTATCGTTGAAGTTCAGTGGTCGAACGGTTGAGTTAAGGCGCAAGCCAAAAAATTGAGGAAATCGTCTAAGTGTTGCACTGTGGGGACCTAATAAATCCCAACTATTGATCGTGAAGCCGGATGTAATCTGATCCGTCAAAGTTTGTCGACCTTAGGGTGTCGGTATCGGAATTGGTGTGAAGATTGGAAAAATGTCGTAGAGTAACAGTGACTCCTAACTTTTGACAATTGTAGCATCGGAGTTGGAGCGATGGGGTGATTTATTGGAATACTGAAACGCAATGCCAACTTTCGACTACCAACAGCATAATTGTCGGATTTGGAATGGAGGAGTGTACAGGTTGGAATACTATTACGTGTTCTGAATTCTAAATGTTGACGTCGGGGTGTCTAAGTCAGGAAGTCGGGGAAGGTTGACAGCAAAGAGTTTGGTCATTTTCGAATTCTGAGTTTCGACTTTGATGTACAAAAAAGATGGGATCGGTAGGAAAGAACTGGAATAGTGTAGTTGGATTGTCAAGTCGACGGTGTTGGGTCACGGATTTGTCCCTATTTTCATCACTTATCGACACCTATTTCATCCCTTTTCTTCCTGTTATTTCCCATTTATCATTCCATTTTCCATCCATTTGTTGTAATTGCTCGTAAAATACCATATTACTCCCATTAATGCTTTAGTGGTTAATAATGATTATTTTCCTTTATTTTTGATGAATTGAAAACTATTATGCATGATTTTATTGATGATGGTTTATGAAGCAATCTCTTGTAGCAACACGCATGGTTCAAGCCTCCAAAGTTGGCATGTTGGCACACGTCTACATGGAAATATACAACATGGTTTTGTTCTTAGGTTTGATGACATGGATTCATGATATTGAATATGTACCCAAATCCAACATGGAATCCTCCATCTCATGATCAAATGGTCCCAACCAAAAAAGCGTTCCATATAAGAACACATTGATTTTCGTTGGAATTTGCGGGAATAAGAAGAATCTCAAAAATCTGGGACATGGATTTTGTGTAGAACGGCCTCAATTACTTGACTCATGAGAAAACTGCACAAAAAAGCTACTGTTTGAGAGATACGAGTGGTTCTTTAAAGGGGGTTTTGCCAAATTTATTGTTGCAATCGGTGTTTCAAATTAGCAATTTGTTAAGAAAGATTCCAAGTTGGGAATTTGGTTCCTCTTCTTCATGAGATATTTTTTATGTATAAATCTGTAATCAATCTCATGTGGAGGGTGGAACAATTAGTATCCAAATTCATTATTCTCTTCAGATCCAACTTTGTAACAGTTCAAGCTTGGTTAATAGATGTTGGTGGTTTCTTAAAGCAGAGTTGTAGACTTCTCATTGTGGAGATTCGGCTCTGCTCAGTGGAGGAAGGGCCCTCTTCCCTGAGCAAATGTTGGAAGTGTTAATTGTAAGTGTGTTATTGTGTAAATTTTTCTATTATTTACTTTCTCCTTTCATTCATTGTTATGTTTATCGTTGTGTCTATTCATGTTAATTCGTTTTGATAGATTGAAGGCCAACATAGCACTTCTTTCATATTTATGTAATCAGATCTTACTCCATAAGAGTTGGTTTTTATTGCAATGTTTGAGGTGTGACTAGATTTACAATGTGGTTTTATGAATAGGTTTGGGGTTTGATTTCTTTTCAAGAAGGTGTGATCTAGTTTACAATGAGTTTCGATTTCATACCAATAGATCAACAGTGTTAAGTAGAAATTGTGCTTGCATAGATATTGCATGATAGCTTTGAAATAAAAGACTTCCTCGGGTTGACAATTTATGTTCTAGGAGTTTCAGTTGTTTATTTCATTAGACAATTAATATGCCCAACAAGTGGATTGAACTATCAGAGTAGTTTCAGACATTGGGTTGATTATCAGTTCATACTAAGAGCTCATTTAATTAAGGATTGAGTTGTTAATAATCATCTGCATGTGTTTTCGGGCCTGGTAAAGTTGAAACGACGTTGGTGAGAGAAATTGGGAGTTCAATATTATGGATTTATATTCCATAAATCATTTGGGTCAAAGAAAAACCTATGTTGTACGTTTGGATGAAGTCTCTCGTTTCCCAAAAAAACACCAGAGGTGGCCGAGGACGCGACAAAGTGTTATCAAAGCAGTGGTTACAACACTCGGCATGTTTGGGTCGGAACCTACACTCACTGAAAGGAAAAATTAAATCTTTAAGTTGCCTTGCTGTGGTTATTTGGGACAAAACTTGTCACTGTATAACAAAGAATCATAATTTTTGGATCAAGGATGTATGGTTAGTGATTTGGACAACTAGTATGATGTTAAAATGGTTCAAATTGTCAAGGATGGACAATAATGTTGTTATCAACGTGCATAAAACATTTCTATACAATTATTTTGTTGATACCTTGTGTGCCATTGCATAAATATTTTTGAGATGTCTAATAAATATTTTATGATGCACTGAATTGCAGTTGATAGCTCTTGGAACATTCATAGCAGGGTAAAGAATTTCATAGGAAAATGGTAACTGTGGGTGATGCCTAGGATCCTTATGAGTATGAGGAATATGTTATTGGGTAAAGTATGTAAGAATAAAATGCAAGGACTGGATCTGATGGAAGGAGAGAGCAAAATTACTCCTGAGAATTCGATGGAAACAATGTGGAGTTTCAACAAGAGATTGACTAAAGCTTAAGAAGAGCATAGCCAAATTAACGCCACCACCCTCCAAAGTCTCATGGATATGCAATAGTGAGATCATCTAGGGTCCAACCCAAGTAATGTGGGCCATGAAGGAAGGAATGCATAGAGGCGCTCCAAAATTCATACTAGGAGGAGGAATCCAAGTCTAAGAAATGGTTCCATGAGTAGAAAGCACAGGGTTTTCTCGTTAATCTTTTCTTCTAATAGGTCATGTGATTCTCAAAGCTCTCATAGTATCCCAAGGCATACATCCAGTAGAGCTAGAAGAATTACTTTCAAAAGGATTCTACAAGGAGAGTTAAAGGAGGCAAGGCCTCCTACATTTGACGGTGAAAGAAAGACATGTCAAGAAGTAAAGGCGTACTTGTTAGAAATGAAGAAGTATTTTAGAATTCATGATTATACAAAAACTGAGAAGGCCAAAATTGCAATTTATAATTTCAATGGAAGGGCTGCAATTTGGTTGGAACATCTCGGGTAGATCAAATAAATTAATAAAGAAGAATTAGTTGGAGCCGTTTCCAGAGGTACTTCAAATAAAAGCACTTATATGTCCAGTGCTATGGTAACAAGAGGAAGGAGTTTCATAATTTGAAATTGGGACAGAAGACTATGGAGCACGTTTATAAGTTTCTAGAATTGATAAGATATGTGGACTACATCAAGAATGAAAGAGTCAAGATTCAGAGTTTCCCTTGGAATTCTGCCTCAGACTCTTCAAAGAAAGGATTGAGGTCGTCAACCCTCCTAGCCTTGAGGAAGCCATTAGAATGGCCACCCATTGCTATGAATATAGCAAATAAAAATTAGAAGCTCACCCATCATGGAAGGTAAATACAAAAGGCATGTTAGAACAACAGAAGAGCGGATTCAATACCTCACTTAAGAGTCATCCAAGGAAATTCTATTAAGGACAACAAACTCAGGGTGCAATCCATATAGCAGTAGCAGCTGAGAAAGGGCCACTTAAGTGTTTGGGATGTGGAGGAAAACATATCTTAAGGGACTTCCCACATCGAAGAGAGAACCCCCGAAGGTTTCATAACTTAGAAGAAGCAGTTATAGTGGGATATATGGCTAAAGCAGCTCCTCGAATTTATGCAGTGTTTGACAATCATCAGGCGGATCATCAATCCACTGTGGTGGAGGTTGAAGGTAAGATTCTTCGGCAGTCTATTTCTATTTTGATTTATCTCGAATCTACACATAGTTATATTACCCCAAATGTGGTGGAAACTTGTTCCCTTAAGAGGATGGAGCACAATGAATCTTTGCTAGTTCAGTTGACTACAGGAACAGAGAGGAAGGTAAGTGAAGTAATGAAAGAGTGTCTGGTGGATTTGAATGTGATATTCACAAAAGTATATTTGAATGTCTTACCATTAGGGTCTTATGATGCTCTCATTGGCATGGACTAGTTAGAAATACATAGGGCTAAGGTGGACTGGTATGAAAAAGTACTTGAATGCATTGATGGAGAAGGAAAGTACAGGGTGGTAAAATGGATTCCTTAGAAGGTTTCAATTAGACATATTTCATCCTTACAGCTCCGAAATTTTTATAAAAGGGGTTTCCAATTGTATTCAGTTCATGCGTCATATTTCCTAGAAGATAAAGGTCCCATAATAGAAGATTACCATATATTACAAGAATTTAAATACCTTTTCCCAGACGAGGTGCCAAGACTGCCACCAAAGAGGGATATAAATTTCACAATAAACCTCGTTCCAGGGGCAGCACCAGTTTCTAAGGTTCCTTATAGAATGAGCACTCCAGAACTGATAGAATTGAATATGAAACTACAAGAGCTAATGGATACAAAGTACATTAATCCTAGTGTGTCTCCTTGGGGAGCACTTGTCTTATTCGTTAAAAAGGAAGATGGTACCTTAAGGTTGTGTATTGATTACATGTAGCTAAATAAGGTAACATTTAAGAAGAATTACCCATTGCCTAGAATTGATGATTTGTTTAACCAAATGAAAGGAGATACAGTATTTTCAAAAATTGATTTAAGATCTGTATATCACTAAGTAATTATAAAAGAGGAAGATATCCACAGGACAATGTTTTCAGAACAAGATATGGCCATTACGAATTCACATTGGTGTCATTCGGTCTCACCAATACACCTACCACATTTATGTGCCTCATGAATAGTGTATTTAGCAAATACTTGGACAAGATTGTGCTGGTAATCTTGGACAATATTCCTGTGTACTCCAAGAACGAAGAAGATCATGAAGAGAACTTGAGAATGGTGTTACAGTTTCTTAGAGAGCATAAATTGTATGCCAAGGTGAGCAAGGGTAGTTTTTATCAGCACCAGGTACAATACTTGGGCCACATTATTTTAGAGGAACAAATTGCAGTGGATCCAGAAAATATTGAAGCCATAATGAATTGGTCAATTCCCAGGAATGTTTCAGATGTCAGATCATTTATGGGTCTTGCAGGTTACTACAGGATATTTCTTGAGGGATTTTCTAACATCACCCATCCAATCACATCGCTACAAAGGAATAATGTTAAGTTCCTATGGTCTGAAATATGTGAGTAGAGATTACAACGGCTAAAGCATTTTCTTACTTACACCCATGTTCTAAAAATATCCGACCCAGGAAAGGAATTTTTTATGTGTACGGATGCGTGTATTGAATGGTTGTGCAGTGTGCTTATGCAGGAGGGGTTCATCATATGTTGTGGGTCCCAGAAATTAAAGGACCATGGAAGAATCTATGCCCCTCATGATTTGGAGTTAGTTTCCATAGTGCATGCACTTAAGATGTGGTAAATTAATATATTAGGAAGAAAGTGGATAGAAAAAACACTTGGGTCGAGAGCTTTGACAAGGGACAGACCCCAAATAGTTGTAATGATTTCTCCCTCTTCCATGTATTTTCCCACTCTTCATTATCAGTGTCAGGAATTAGGTGGGGAATATGCTCTTACTTTCATATGAATAACTCTTGAATGCATTTATTCCCTTGCAAGTGGATTAATTTATACAACTAATAAGGTTGTCGGTCTTCATCTACCAACATGCATTTTTATCTTCCTACGACTATTTAGTTTCTTTATTTATTTACATATTTACAAATTGTGTGGAACCATAATCACGAGGATTAGGTTTCCAACATTTCCCCTCTTAATCCAAAGGGGTGTTTGTGATTTTGAGCATGGTTCTAAACCTTTCAAACTTTTCTCGTCCAAGTGCTTTGGTGAAGATGTCCGCAATTTTCTCATTCATGGAACAATGTTGTAAATGAACTGTCTTGGCCTCTACATGATGTCAAATTAGATGATACTTTGTGTTGAAGTGCTTGGTTCAATCATGGAAAGTATCTTCGTAAGCCACACAATCTCTTTTGTTGCTCCTGCAACTGCCACATATTTTGCTTATGTTGTTGAATCTGTTGGAACTGACTATTTGTGTGATCTCTAGGAGTTAGTTGTTGATCAAAGACTCATTGTGTATCCAGAAATGGACACCCATGTTTCTTTGTCACCATTGAAGTCTAAATCAGTGTACCTAATGAGTTTGAAGTCTTCCACCTTAGTGCACTTGAGTCCAAAGTCTTGAGTCCCCTTCAAGTACCTTAGAACTCTTTTTGCAGCAAACTAGTGTCCTTCACAAGGTTTTTGCATGAATCTAGAAAGAACACCAACAACATAAGAAATATATGGTCTGGTGGTGGTAAGCTAGATAATTCCTCCTACAAATTGTTGGTACTTTGTCGCATCCTCAAATTATTTTCCTCCACTTGATGTGAGCTTCAACTTTTGTTCCATTAGAGTTGAAAGAGGGTTGCATTCTGTCATGCAAAATATGCTTAACAATTCTCCAACATAATTTTTCGAGATATGAATATGTACTTAGGATGCTGAGTCATTTCAATTCCTAAGTATAAAATCCTTTCTTCAAATCTTTCTTTATGGATGCTATATAAATTTGATTGTTCCATTTCATCAAAAAGTCACCTAGATAGACCACAAGAAACACAACAGATCTTCCAACTTCCTTCACAAACAATGTTGTGTCATCAAGATTATAATGTTTGAAATTTAGCTTTAGAAGATGCTCGGTTAGCTTTTCATACCATGCTCAAGGTGCTTATTTCATGTCATAGAAGGATTTGACAAGTTTGCATCCTTGTGTTATTGTTCCTTCACGACAAAACCTTCTGGTTGAGACATGAAAACATTTTATTTCAATTTTCCACTCAAGAAAGTTGTTTTTACATCCATTTGGTGGACTTTCCACCCATTTTGTGCATCCAAGGAGAGCAGAGTGCGGATGGTAGCCCATTTTGTTGTGGGGAAGAATGTTTCTTCATAGTTAATTCCTTCTTTTTGTGCATTGCCTTTCACCACAAGCCTTGATTTGTGCTTGTCAAGTGAGCCATTTGATTTGTATTTTCCCTTATATACCCACTTGCAGCCAATTGGATTGGTTTTGACTGAAGGGTCAACCAACTTCCAGGTTCCATTCTTTATAAGTGCATCATACTCATTCTGCATGGCTTCTTTCCACTCATCACATGCAGTAGCTTCTATAAAGGAAGTTGGTTCAAAATTAGCAGATCAATTCAATTCACATTCAAATGAGACATCCATGTCATCACCTGAGTTATCTGCTTCTCTTCCATCTTCTTGTCTGGTTGAATTCTCGTTCTTGTTTTTCCAACTTCATCTGGATGGAAACTTTCAAGTGTCTTTTTAGCCCATTTCGGAATCTTCCTTGATGGTCTAGGTTGATCGGTTGGAGGTGATTCATTCTCTTCAAGGTTCAATCTTTCACTTCTCTCAAGTGACATCATCCAATTCAAGTGAAGTGGCCGGAACTTCTTCTTGACTTTCTTCATGTGGGAGTGTTGGTGCTTCAAAAGGAAATGTCAGAGATTGATCATGATCCAATATAAGGACCCCCCCTTCAAGATGTGGAATTTCATTATCAAATTCATAATATGTCTTTAGATGGGAAAACTTCTCGAAACTATAAATTTTTCTTTCAATAGATTTGTCATTTTTATTAGTTTCAAGAAAAATGACATCTCTAGAAACATCAAATTTCTTGTTTACCTCATCATAAAGGAAGTATGCCTTGGAGGTGGCTGAATACCCCAAGAAAATGCATCTTTGACTTCTAGCACGAAGTTTGTTTCTTTGCTCCTTTGGTATCAAGGCATATCAGGTGGAACCAAATACCCTGAGATGTCTAACCAAAGGAAGGTGGTCAAACCACATTTTATGTGGAGAAGTCTTGTCTTCAAGAGCGTGAGATGGACTTAGAAATATGTTGCACATACTACTACATCACCACAAAACATCAATTTCACTTTCTTGAAAAAATCATTGATCGTGCCATATTCATTAATGTTTTATTCATCATTTATGCTACACTATCTTGTTGAGGATTGTAAGGAAATGAAGTTTGATGTGTGATTCCATGTTTACAAAGATAGTCTTCAAAATCATTAGAGGTGTATTATTTACCATTATCAGAATGAAATGTACCAATATGAGCTTGTGTTTGATGCTCTGTCCATGCATGAAAGTTCTTGAATGTTTGAAATGCTTCGAACATTGTCTTCAATAAATATACCCAATGCATTCTAGAATAGTCATCAACAAAGGTCATGAGTTGCTTATTACCATTTACAGATGGAATTGGCATGGGGTCACATAAGTCAGAGTGAATCAGCTCTAACTTTCTACATGCTATGAATTTAGACTCTTGAAATGGTTGCTTACTATGTTTGCCTAGTATGCATACATCACATTTGTTGTTTTGCTTAGGAATAGTGGGAAAACCATATACAGCATTCTTTCTTAACAAACGAAGACTGTTATAATTCAAGTGAGAAAATCTTGCATACCACAATAAACTGGATGACAAATTATCTTCTTCATACTGAGATATGTATGCAAATTTTTGAACTCTTGCAAAAGATCCCCTCAACTTCAACAGCTTTCCATCTTCATACCCGAACATGATGACGTTGTTGTCAGAGGACTTCCTTACTTCTACAATCCCATCAAACATGTTGATGGAATGGATTTGTTGTCAAATCTGCACTAAGGAAAGCAAGCTTCTCTACAACTCTGGAAGATAGAGAACATTCTTTAACACAAAAGCAAGGAAACCAGGAAGCTTGAGCATAATTGAACCAATTCCCTTTGGTTTGAGGCTACATTTTTCTTCAAAGTATACTATGTCATTTTCAATGTCATTCAGTTCTTCAAAACAATCTTTCCTAAATGTTATGTGATATGTTGCACCATTATCAAGCAACCAACAATCTTTGTAAGATGAAAGAGAAGATATTTTATTAATGCCAAGGTTGCAATGTGCAACAATGCAATGAGCACGATCAGGGACTTTAAATCCTCTTGGTTTTTATTTTTGTCTTATTTATTCTTATTGTGTCTTCCTTTGATGGCCGCGGAGCCCAACACTGATATGCTTCATGTCCATTGTTCCCACGGCACTTGCACTTCAAATCTGATCTTTTGCTTGATTTGTTTCTACCTCTTCTACCTCTAAAATTTATTCTTCCTCGTCCTATTTTGCTACTATCTTCCCTAGAAGGGTCTTTGGGTTGATTCTTTGCTTTCTAAACAAAGCAAAGGGATTCTCCACCAGGCTGGCTTGTCTTCTTTCCAAAGGCTTTCTCTTTGTCTGTAATCTTTTCTACTAAGGTGTCAAAAATGAGGTCTTTAAACTTGTCATTTGCTTGCAGGGACTCAAGGTAGTTGGAGTGAGTTGGATAGAGAGAGTTTACAAATGTCACAAGTGGAAGGTCATGTTCCATACCAAATGCTTGGATCTTATACATGATTGCTTTGATGTCACATGCAACCAACATAGGATCATTATCTTTTACTTCCAAACTGAACAATTTTAACATTAACGGAACTACCTCCATCTCATAATGTGAGTCATACAACTCTTAAAATGTCTTTAATGCTTCAAAATAAGATTTTGTGGGCAAAATGTGTTAGCTCACCTTTTCACTGACAGTGGCAGTGATCATAGCTAAATATTTCTTGTCTATGGACTACCAAACAACAAGCTCTTTCTACGATGTAGGAGATTTTGGATCAATAGTTATGACTACATTTGCTTCTATCTGAATTGTTTTTTTTTAACCATGGGAACAACAACCTCCCAAGAGTATGTCCAACAACATGTAAGCCATATACACCAATAACTTGTGACTTAGCAGGGGCCAAGATGTCCCGAAGCCCACCGGAATGAGCCTCTGGGTCGCCTACCCTTCGAGCCTTGTCACAACAAGCCAATGAACAACCCTACCCCTGTCGGTCTTGAACCTGTGACCTCCACAGAGATAACATATTGAATTGTTTTTGTCACATATCATGTCCCATAGGTCATTGTATATGAAGGTTGATTTGATCTTCCATGACCATTGAATGAATGTGTGTTATTAATGCCAAAGAGTGCATCTTCAATCTGGAACCTGCAACTTACAGAATACTTTGAAGAAAAATATGAATTCAAAAAATATGAGATGCAGGTTTGAGTTCCTGCTCCTTTACAAATTACAATATGTGATTCTTCAGCTTATCAAAACAATTCTGCAGTTCTATATAATTAATTCTAGAGGGCTATTACATGGAAAATTACATTTCAAATATTCATGGAAGATGAAATACAATAATAAATCAATAAAAGATCTTGAGGTCAGAGCAGTAGTCTGTAACTCTGAGGTCGTAGTAGTAAGACCCCAAAACTAACAGGACAAAGCAGCTTCGTATCTATGTGGGAGGAGGTCGAACCTCAACTCTTAGGTCCAGTAATTCAATCTTCAACGCAATCAGTACGAACAATGTGGATGTCACAGCTTATGAGGTCGTAGCAATATTCTCACATAGTATGTGATCACAGCTTCAGGCCTATGAGTGGACTCAAAATGCAGCTTCAGGAACGAGCAGCTTCAGTCGCAACATTTCAGGAAGTAGACGCTCCTTCACACAGCAGCATATATCATTCAATGGAGTCTCCAATACATCATATACACCAACAACGGGTCTCTTTCACCCAACGTGAATGAAAATGTTTACAGTCTTCTCAAATTAAACTCCACACGTAAAGCTAGGGCAAAAAATTAAGTTTTATGTATTCCCAACGAACAATTGCAACACTGAACATAAAGCGTTTTACCTCCAAGCAGCTGAATGAGTCCGTGAATCTTCACCTCATTCTCTTAGTCTTCACAAATGGCTCTCATTCAGATTTATATGGAACACCTGGGCTCACACCACGAGTCCGCAGCTCTCAGCATTGATATTGAATTCAACCAAGAGAGGTCGCTCACACATGGAATTAGCAGCTCTTAAAATAAATCTCAGTTATCAAATGCAATCTCAGCTCTATATTCATTATCTTGGCAGCATATACAATCATTCAGTTCGCACAACTCAAGAAATAAAGAGCCTCAACTTTAAACCAACCAAATAGTAGGGTTCATAGGCGTGTGGATACGCGGGTAGCAGAGTGGATTATTTGTTGTGAAATGGAATAATGAAAGCAATGCTTATTCCAACCTCGGTTTGTTGGGGAGAAAATCCAGAGAGAAGACACAAACGCTAAAGATTGCAAAGGATTGATAGGAGATGGAGTCAAGGCAATCTTGGAGTGCTATCGGTTCTAGAAAGAAGCTCGCATCAATTCAAAAAAAAACGCAGAGAAGGACCACTTAATACCTGAAACGTTCATCAACACGAGTCTAAATTCTGCAAGAGAATAACACATATAGCAAGTAGGCTTGCAGGATGAACAGACGGAGGGCAGGCTGGCGACTGGTAGGTAGGTGTGCAGCAAAATATCCTGAGAGCGTGCAGCAGCAATGAAGGAGCGTCATCAGGCAGAACGCTGCACTCCAAACAAAGCGGGACGAGCAGAGCATAGACAAATTTATGAACCAGCACTCTGGCAATGGACTGGCATGCAGCAGGATACCAAGACTGAAACGCAGCAGCCAAGAGTTATGGCAGGTGGCTCTGATACCATGCACTATCATATGAATAACTCTTGAATTCATTGCATTAACTAATAAGGTTATTGGTCTTCATCTACCAGCCTTCCTTTTTAGCTTCCTGCTACTATCCATTTTCTTTCTTTATTTACCGATTTACAATTTGTGTGAAACCATAATCACGAGGATTAAGTTTCACTTAACATTGTAGCAATGGATACTTGATTGGCCTCTTCTTTCGTGTAGAATGTTTCAAAATGATCCTTGGTCACCGCTCTAATAGCTATAAAATCCTTCACGAAAAATCCTCATCCAAAGTGATCCCTTTTACATTGTTTTTTTATAGTCTTTTCTTGATGATGAAAAAAGGAGGCAAGACGAATTGCAACCACAAACTTTGAATTAGGTCACCATAGAAAGTTATCTGCTCAATTTGGTTTTGCATTGTTATATCTTCTTTCTCCGTCCTCATTTTAAGGTTATCAAGTGCGACCAAGATTTGTATTTTTTCCTTCTTTAATGACAAAAATTAAAATTTCCCTCGATCCTAGAGCATTGTTTCAACTTCATTTAATTTATGATTCCTAAACATAAGTAGGCAACCCTATGACTACTTTTTTCACTCCTCTCCTATATGATCAAACTGATAGAATAGTTCTTGAAAAAATAAGGAAATTATTGAGCAAAAGATTGCTATGAATGAGGAAGAGGTCAAAATCCTAGCAACATGTCCTAGTTCAATCCCCTTAGTCGACTAGGTATACTTTCCTTACTAGTTTGATGTCTACAAAATTTCAATCCATTATGAGGTCATCCATGTGTTTTGTAAAAGCGTCCCTCACGATAGTGATTCCTTTTTTCTCTTTGCTTTTCAAGACCATGTTAAAGTCGCCAACAATGACACTATTTCTAGTGACCTCGATATATTTTAAAGCTTGCAAGGTGTACCATCAATGTTCATTTTCTTTGTAAAACATCGGCATACAAAAATTAAAAATGTCATTTCTATTACCTGAATGTTGATGCACAAGACATGTTAAGACCCAGTGTTGAGTTTGATGATGAAGTTACAACGTAAACATGGAGTTATCCCAAAGAGTGTAGATGCCTCATGATGCATCTTTTGAGTTAATCATGACACTCACAAATTTTCCACTATTTCTTGCCAATGTGAAGCATGTTTGTTGCTTCAAGCTTAGTCTCTCATAGGAGAGGATATTCCTAGTGTAGATCTCAAGGTTAAGACTCGACTAGTGAATACTTGTGAATCCTAGTAGTGGGCTAGGATTATGGTGTGTCAAAAGAAGAAATCATTTTCAATAGTGTCCCATGTGACCTAGGAAGCATAGATAACAAGGACAAAATGTTGTCACTAAGAAACTTAGCTACAACCTCCTCATATGTTTTCTTCAATGCTTTCACCTTTGTCCTAAATTTGAATCCAAAGATTAAATGACTATGTAGCCTTCTTTTTAAAATGACATGGGTGAGGTGTTTCTCAAACCTAACATACTAAGGATCTGAAACATGTCATGCACTATAGGGAGTCTCATCCCCAACTACAAATTGTGGTTCCTTTAGGAGAAGGATAGTTGGTGTGGATTTGATTAGATTTCTTAGGGTTACCTCTTTAAATATGCTACCCAAACCTCCATAGTTCCATGAGATTATATTTATTATTTAGAATTTGAGGGTTTAAGGCCTCCACTCTGTGGAGGTGCATGAGTTCCTAGATTTTTGGTGGAAACACTTCTCGATCAAGCCCCCATCGACTTCTCAATGGTTGTCTAAACATATAGAGGTTTCTCTTTGTTCGTGATCTCTACCCTTTTTTGTTTTATCGATGTCCTACCTATTTTTTAGGTTGTCATTCTTCTTCTACTTCCTCCTCTCTATCATCATCCTTGTATTGATGTTGAACTTTCTTCCTTATCAAAACCCCAGTGGAGAGGTGGAGTTTGTCTGAAATTGAGTCGATTTCCTCCTCACAATCATAATGATGTTTTTATGTCAACAAAGTGGGCTTCACTTGAGGATCTATGAACGCAAGTGATCTAGGCAGAAAGGAGGATGTGGACTCCTTATTTGTAGAGGTAGTCATGATTCTTCAAATGAAAGGGGATCACCATGAGACAAGGCTCCAAACCTGTTTGAGATTCTTTGCCAAGACTCATCTAGAGGGAAGATGGAGATTCCTTGAACTGTTGATGCATGAGTAGGTTTAATCACTACTTTTGATGCTTGGAGAGTGGGCACAAGTTGAGTTTATCCAACAAGTGCTACTTGGGTCAAAGATGAGGAGATCGTATGGGTTGGAGTTGCTAGACATTGGGTTCAACGCTCCGCGTGAGTTTCGTGACATGGACTAATCGCCTCCCGAGATACTAACTCTGGCGATTGTGGCAGAGATTAATACCTATGGGTTTTGGTCTAACAACAATCGTGAGTCCAACAAATGGTATCAGAGCGACAAGTCAAGGGTTCGAAACTCACCTGGCTCGCATTGGGGGAGAGATTGTTGGGACATTGGGTTCAATGCTCCCCGTGAGTTTCGTGACATAGACTAATCGCCTCTTGAAATCCTAACTCTGGTGATTGTGGTGAAGATTAATACATGTGGGTTTTGGTCTAACAGCAATTGTGAGTCCAACGGGAGTCAAGTTGGCTTGTTGCTTCAAACTCATTTTTTTAACCACTTACCATTGATTTTCATAATCAAGAGTTACTTGGATTAGAGTTTGCAAAGTGCCCATATTCATGACAAGTTAATTTGAAAAGCAATTGCTCATAATCCAGCTTTGAACATGCTTCTAATTGTCCAAGGTAAGCATAATCACTTCCAACTTCCCTTTCTCTAGGCAAAGTTTGGCTAAAGGAACATCCATACTTTGGTTTAAATTTATCTCTGTACTTGCCCAAAGTGTTGCCAATACTTCTCAACACGTCTTCACCCCAACAATGAAGAGGCAAATGGGGTAGATGAACTCTTCAAGCAAAAGGGGCGTCCAACTTTGGGTCGAAGTCAGGGATCCAATGATTCAAGTATATTCCTCTAGTATCAAAGAAATAGGGTCCATTTCTTAATATAAAATCCATGTCCTCCTTTGCTTCAAACAGAAAAGCATAAAACCATCTAACACAAAAATAAAAATAAAAAATGAGAAAGCTTCCAATTGAGTAAAATCTGCCAATTTTTTGAACCCAAATAGTCATTGATATAGGTGAAATTCAGATCCCTATCAAATGGCCAATCGATCTTTGTTTAGCAAGGGCAAGGGCTGTGTAGAGAGTTAGAAACAGGGAAAGGGACTTCAAGAATGTTTTCCAATTTCACAAAACATGGCGGTTGGGGTTTTGGCATAGATTATCAATAGGATGAAACGAGAGAATAAAAGGCCATAGCATCAACCGAGGGGAAGGGCAACCCCCTCCAGGATCAAGATCCATTGACATAAAGCACATAGGGCACATTCAGCTCAGGCTGTAGTTTTCAAAAAATTCAACTCTGATATCTAGTCTTTGGATACTTTATGGTCATAACAATATTACATGGATACTTTTTAGAATTCATGTATTTTTCAACTACCTACATAACACAGTATGGTTCTCTTATATATTCAAGGTATCTCTAAAACTCGAATAATTAAACAAAAACAAATTAAGCAATGTAATATTTGGTGGCCAAAATATTTTAGAGCCACCGTTATTTTATGCAAGTATTAGTTGGTTGTGCCTACTCATTGTCCATCAAGTAACTCAGATTCTTATTTGTTTCACATTTTCGATGATGTTCTGATATTTGTTGTAAAATGATCACACTCGGATTCTTATTTGTTTCACATTTTCGATGATGTTTTAATATTTGTTGTAGAATAATCACTTTTTTTTTGTTGACTTTGGTTCATCTGTCGATGAAATAAAATACACTTTAGTTGCAGGTAGTTTTCTCATTTTCGGTGAGTACTGACAATCTTAATCTGGTTGACTGCATATGTAGATTGTATGGATTTTCGATGAGGACTGACAATCTTTATCTAGTTGACTGCATAGTTAGGTTTGATGGATTTTCGGTGACTGACAATCTTTATCTATTTAACTGTGTATTTAGGTTGGATGGAATTTACAGATGGTGTCTCTTAATAAATTAGATTTTATTATTCATAGATCAAAGTTTACTGATTTAGGTAAATATTGTTTGGGATTAGACATTGTTGCTCTAGATCAATGGTCAACTTACACAAACCATCTCCCTCCAAATGAGCTCAATTCCAGGGTTGTTCTGATGCAGATGGGAACCTTTAAATAATTACAAGTCCAACAGCATGAGTGGGCCTAATGGTTAAGAGCATGTGTTTCCTCTTAGGAGGTCACGGGTTCAAATCCAGAGGGGGGTAGTGTATGTACACCTCTGTAGACTTTAGCAGTTAAATCGCTGCGCAGAGGGGGGTCCCTTGTCCCACAAACAAGGGGGTCTCATACACCAATTTGGTGTCTCGCTTGGCGGTGACCTTAAAAATAGATTATTATTATTATTATTATTATTATTAATATAAAAATGAAATTTGACAATTGTTTTATGATAGGAAGCTAATGAACAAGTCTAAAAATTCGACGATTTTGCCTGTCCAATGAGTTTCTGACCGGAATCCAGCGATAAATTTGTAATAAATCCATTTTTTTGAGTTATTCAAATCGTGCTTCTGAATGCATTTATGGATTCAGTGCCCTCAAATACCCCAGGTCACCCAGATTATGCAAGTTTAAACACTGTTCTTTGAGATTTTAATAACTTTTTCAAAAAAATTACTGGATTCCATCAGTCATATACCGAAAAAATGCTGTCAAGAAATGGCAAAATCATCAAACATTTAGGCTACGTGGAAGCTAATTCCTACCTTTAGTTTGCAATGTCGGATTTCAACAAAAACAAAGTCTAATAAAAAACAATCTTGGCAGACGTTGAATTTGAATTTATATTTGAATTTGGGGTTGTGGCGAAAAAAACAGCTTCCCGTTTTGCCCCAGAGGCTGCCGTTAAACACTGGCAGCACCTGGGGGTAGAATGCACGGCAGCCACTGGGCTTGGAATAAGCAAAACAATTGCGAGGACAAGATGAGGGGGAGATTGTGGATTCAATCATGAGAGATAATATAAAGCAAAATACCAATGAATTCACATCTTAATACCTAATACGCTGTAGAAAACAGTCCCCTGCTCTACAAAATGGCTGAAAATAATATTACAAAAATAGTAGGTACTCGAAATTTTCAGGGCAGGTCCCATCTTTCCCCAAGAGTTATTTATTTGAATCAATGGAAATATTTTCTACCTATAGTTTAGTGCTATTCCAAATTATCAAGGTTAAGAACCCCAGAAGCACTCATTTACATGCTCTTTTTATGACAACCATTAACTGTAATTGTGTGTGAACTGCTGTGTATTAAAATGGGCAAAAAAAAATCTGAAAAAGAAACAGGATATCATAGTTGGAGATGTGAATTTCACTTGCATCTCCGTAGGAAGAATAATGTTAATATGATAACATATTATTTGTTTCCATCATAAAAGCAAACAACCAAAACATCTCATCATATGCCAGAGTACTGGTTGGACACTGCAACAATTTAGAGTGCATACGTTTTCATGCTTTCTCGCTGGATTAGCTGGTTGCCAGAGGCACAGATATGACATCATTAACGCACAATGAATTAATCAGATATTCCAGAAACAAATCCTAATGCATGAAATCAACTTTGAGCATTCTCAAGCAAGACGTCTCCACAACAAAACCAAAGCTCGGCAACCCCTACTGGATGAACAAGCAGTGAAAGACCTAGGAACAAGAAAATAGAAAATTTAAATACTTCTCAAATAGCTTGTTACAAATATCATGCTTGGATCAGTTTGTCATCCTACGTTCTTTGATTACTATTTATATAGGTGATAATAAATGCAGGAAATGAAAATATTCTATAAGCAATCAATCATTATTCATATGCATTATGATACGAGTGACACATTCCATACACAATATTGACCTTGACCAAGTAACCATTGATTTCAATGCACTACAATGTCACAATCTGTACTTCGGAGCATTTCAAAATCTCGGGGTAGTCCAATTCATGGGAAGAAATCATTAATGGTAATTTTCTCCCTTTTTACAAGTTCTTACATAACAGCTTGGACATTTTTGGAAAGCTAATGATACAATTAATTTAGAGCGCTCTACTTTCAACCAAACATCGATACAGCTTATCTGTGGTAAACTAAAACACACATTTGTGTCTTAAACCTGCATGGATGTAAACAGCGTGCCCTTGCCCAATTTATAGTCATGTTCCTGCAATGCTAATTCTTGGAAAGTTAAATTAGGCATCAAGTACTAGCCACCATTACATGCTTTAATTTGTTGTGCTGCTTCTAAGCATTCCTTTGCCCTGTGAACCTTTGATTGGAGATAAAAGGTTCCCGCTTTTGCATTCCTCTCAAAGAGTGTGTCATATTTCTGCAGACAAAAGAAGCACTTAATTTTTTTTAAAAGAGAAATGTGAAATGAAAATGCATTTACTGTTCAGAATTTATAATAAATTCAGCTAAAAGCAATATTAGGCCTGTACACATGATCGAAGGATGGAATATTCTAATTCAAATCAAATTAAAATGTAAACATTAGTATTACACACAGTTTCATTCAACTTTCCACCCTCTCCAGAGATGGGCTGATACACGTCCTTGTTAAGTAAGGAAAAGCTTGAATGCAAAACACAAATTTATAACAGTCGACCTCCAAAGTCAACTGCTATTTCACTCTTAGCATATATATTCCGCACTACAAGGCCACTTGAACTTTGACACTAACCTGCAAAATTTCTTCCCATGAAGCTTGTTCACCGACACCTAAAATTTGTCTGGCTTCATGTTCTGTCATTGCTTTACTAGTCTTGCGAACTGCATTCTGCATTGCTTCTTGAGCTACACCTGTCTTGGAAGCATCTGCAATATTTCCACCGACATATAAGAATACAGCATACTCATTCCAGACGAAGCATACTTACTACATGCAAAACCATATGAAACAAAAATATGTCATTACTTCATAAAAGTAGCATGCATTCATACAACAGCAAAATTTGTTTCAGAGAACAAAATTAGACGGACAACAACAGATCATAGCCTTCAATCTTGGAAGATAGAATCTAAAAATCACATGTCAAATAGCAAATGAACTTATGTTAATTACAACCTAAAATGTGTTTCTTAGAGGCTAACTGGGTTAATACCTTCAAAAACATAAAAACGTCTTCAATGGCAGTACAGTTGTATTCCATTGAGAATGAAAATTACAACCTGTTTCTTAGCGGTTAACTGGTTTAATATCTTGAAAACAAAAAACATGTCTTTGATGGCAGTACAGTTGTGAATCATTAAGAATGAAAATTCTAACGAGTTGCAACTTGCATTATAGTAGTCCAATAGCTATAAATAAAGTTATAAACAATTGAGACAAAGAACAAAGAAATACATTACTGATATCTGCATCGCAGCATTTGCTACAAATAGGCAAGTAGAAGATCTCGTTGCATTATAGTAGTCCAATAGCTATCAATAAAGTTATAAACAATTGAGACAAAGAACAAAGAAATACATTACTGATATCTGCATCGCCGCATTTGCTACAAATAGGCAAGTAGAAGATCTCACATATGAGATTTTACAAAAGTATAGGCAGCATATAGATCATGACATCTTCTCTTTATTAATCCCACACATCCAAGCAACTAACGCAACAGAGAAAGAGGCTTTCGTAATACCAGAAAGGACACTCGTCAACATCAACAGTGTTGCATGTATCAGAAGATGACAATGTAATAGTACCAATTTGGTTACCTAAAATCATGTAGCTTGGGCATTCTGGTTATATCAAGGCCTGATAAGCCATGTGATCAGCAATACACATTAGTGCATGCACATGACCAGAGAAAAAAGCAATGTTCCACCAGTCTAGCTAGCAGCCAAATTATGACAGCCTGGTTACGAACATGTAATATCTTGCACCTTATTCTAGTAGACAGATAATTCCACTGTTGGTCCTAGCTGCATGTGATTACACACGAGATAAGTTATAACTTATGTACCAACATAGTTACCTGCATAAGATCAGTTCTAACAGAGTGGGAAAACAAGAGTGAAAACAAAGAGAGTGTGCCTTGAAACAGATTTTATATCATTGCAATGAATTGTGAATTGTCGATTCAAGCATTTAAAAGCATGAGAATTGAGAATTAACTGCAGAAATGCATCTGGGAGATAGCATGAGTGCTCCAAGGAAACTTAATTCCAATGTCTTTAAAGATCTGTAAGGCGCAGCTGGAATAGACCACTCACTAAATATGTTGGGGGGTGAGGGTTGAAGGTATTATGGAAGGAATTTTCAGTGGAAACAGCTTACACTGAAAATCTACAATATCTTCCTGAACATAAAAAATGGCGAGTACAAAAGAGTAATGTGGCTGAACTACATCGAGTGGATAATGGTACTCATTATGATGAAGGGATCAAAGGGATCAAAAAGAAAGTTTAAAGAAAAGACTAGTACCATTTCTAAAATACTGACCATTCCAAAAACTCCCTAGGAACGGTTTGTTGACGTCCATTTCTTGTCATTTTCTGGGAACTTTTCCAGGTTGTATCCTTCGGGAGATGGGTCATTCCCAGAAAACAAATGCAGTAACAATCATTTCAGCCTGTAGAGCGTATTTTATGCCCTCATTTGGATATAAAGGAAACGAGCGTAAAGTTTAAGAAAAACCAACAAGAAGCTTAGGTTAGTCTGACCTAATATATTAATCAAATACTTAACAGAAGTCAGCTATGATAATTCATCTAGTTATCAGTGAGAAGCTAAAGTTACCAGGATATAGATAGATATATGTACAGATATGAGAACAAATTGGATACAATGTGGTTGGATATGCATATATAAAAATACATGTAAAATATGTGTGAGCATTTATAATTCTTGAAATATAACTGAATGCCTATATTAATATTAAACCATCGTATGTGAACAATACATAAAAATAAGTCTTGTCACTTTACATTATATAAATCACAGCATATCATCACTCATTCAAAATATAATGTAATAAATTCATTATCTTCATATGAGTATTGAAGTTCCACGAAGGATGAGGTAGATCCAGATGCGTATACTCCACCAGTAGAAGCTTATGTTACCATTTACTGTTTTACCAAATTAAGCTGAGTGCAATCAAAGACATGCAACTCAGGTAATTTTGGTTCGACACCCCCATCCCAGTAGACCCCTTCCTATAATTTACTCTCTTACGCAATAAAAGGTGGAGGTTGGAATGAAGTTATGAACAAATACAAACTCCTTGGCCTACTTTGATTTCATTCCAGTGCATTGCATGAATGAAGCAATAAATATTCCACTTCCTCTCAATTGATGACGAAATGATGACCTGTAAAAAGAAGCCTAATAGCTAAAGTCTCAAGATCACCCCATTCAATCAGCTTCATGATTTTGCCATCTGTAGTATCCACATCCACATACATGCCCTAAGTTTTAAAGATAAGAGTGCAGAAATTTCTAGCAGACCTCCATGGTAACTCTGGGATTTTAAAGCATGCTCATCAAGGCTTTCTTGTCTCCAACTACAATTTACTTCTTGTCTTTGTTTGATACTTTTCTTCCTGGAAATAAAAGCATATCAGCATGATTGAACCTAGAATTCAATGTAGATGTCAAAAGATGCAGATGCAACAAATTTACGATCTCCTTCTATCTTTCAGTAACTATTTCCCACTTATCATGATAGAATCTTTCCTCTAGGTCCTGCTCTTTTGCATTAATAACATCCATCATCTTCTCCAACGGGCTATCTATATGCCCTGATCCCTCACACACCTTTCCAACCAAGGTGCATCTATGTCAGTGTAGCAAATGATGGAGTCCAGACTCCAGACAACACAAGCATCAATGATCACTAAGTTGACCAAGAGCAATTTCACCTCCCCAGGCCTTTTTAAGACAATGGGAGGGAAGGTATCCCAATTCTCAACAACTTCATCAAATTTAGAGAGAGGGGGGGGGTGAGAGATTTTTGAGCTACCATAGGCAAATGATGGATAACAATGTTTCAAAGAAAAATCATGAAGTTTGCAGTAGCCCACCATTTATCATGAAGAATCAATCTATGCATGGTTTAAGTTCTATCCATTTGAGACGACCTCTACACAACACAAACATCACTGATTACCATGCTAGATAAAGGTCAAGTTCACCTCCGCCAGCCAATTCAAGACAATGTAGAAAGCAAACCGAGTTCTGAGAAACCTTGAAAAGTTTCAACCTATCAAAAAATAAAAAGTAAAATAACAGATTTATACAAAATCAAAATACGTACATACCTTTATGAGCTGCAATTTCACAAATTGCCAATAAATGGCCTGGAAAATCTATTGGCTTTTGAAAAATACCCAGATCTAATTTGTGATGATCTATCCTAATCCAGTCAATCATCCTCATCTTACTCAACAAAGGTTGAGAGCAAGTACCACACAGAACCAGGAAATATATTTGTTGTGTAGCTTCCACAATGGTACAATCAAGCCTGCTACTTTGAAAGTAATTGTGTTTTCTTTGATGGCTTGAACAACATTAGCTAAGGCCACCATTTAATTGTGTCAAAGAGTATGTTACTAATAAATTGGGTATTTTTCTCCAACTTATTGCAATCTATAACATCCTAATCTAAGTTATCTATGCACATCATCAGCTGAATATAATGTTATCTAGTATGAAAAACCAGAAAGACTTTGAATTGAAAAAAGAAAGATCTTACCCCAATATCCTCATGCAAGGCTCACCACTTGTAGAAGAAATTAATATTAAATACTAAACACCTATTGCTTCAACTTACTTCTTCACCGTTTATCCAATACTCTATCACAATAAGAAAAATAAGCACAAGGAGCAAATTGAATTTTATTCTCCAAGTTCTAGCAAAATATAAAATGAGAGTAGTGTCTCTTATATAGGAAGAGAGACTAACTAACTCCTCGAGAGAAAATAATAAAATATCCTCATGACATGATCAAACTACCAAAACCCTAAGTACCTTGACCATGTAAGTGAGGCCAAAATACTCCATCAATAAGAGATAATACATGGAGATACAAATAATACTCCACATGGAGGAGTGCTTTGAAAGATATGGTTAAAAAATAGTAAGTGCTAGGCCCCAAAACCCTAAGGTTTTGACCAATCAACCACTACAAGGATGTAACAACCTCATCTAATAATAAATAGACGTGCCAACTCATGAGTAACAACTCGCCCCCCAAAGCCCGCACGAGTGTGGCTCATTGGCGATTCGCTTGATATGAAGTCACATGTTGTAAAGGAGGTCACGAGTTCAAATCACACCTAGGCTTATCTGTGTCCCATGCTTGCGGGTAGTTGTGGGGCACCTAGGGGTATAGTGGTAGCAAGAATGGATCCCTGGACCCTGTGTCACACGCGTACCAGCCCAGTCCCCAGTTGTCGATTCCACTAGTCACAAAAAAAAAACTCGCCCTCTAAAGAAAGTGGACAAAATGATGAGCACTCCAAAGAAATAGGGCACGTGTGGCATGAATGAGTCCTCCAAGGTGCAACATACCACATAGACAAGTCAAACCGTGAATAAAACCACCTCAAATGATGGAGCGTTCCAATAAACGAGTATGCCAAGTGTCTCAAGGGTCCATGACAAGTCAAAAACCATAGAACGCTCCACTAGAAGATGAAACAAACTCTTCAATCCATGTGCCACGTGTGGATTAGCCCATCAAGAGTGAAGAAGAATAGTCCAATGAATTCTCCGGAAAGTGGTCAAAGCTCATGCCAACTAATCCAAGCCATCAATATACCGTGGAAAAGGGTTAGCCCTCTCACATGTGCCAATCAAGATGAAAAACAATGTGCCTCAAGCCTCCAGCGTATGCATGAAGGAGGGTGCATCACCTAAGAGGGGTGCATCAAGTCAATTATAAACAATCAACCGTGTTAGACAATATAATGTATGACTTAGAAAAAATACCTTTAAATATGTAAAACATTAACATAAAAAGGTTTCCAAGTGCACTTTTCTAATTAACTCACTCACTTTTAATTAATTATTGCATTAACCTTGGAATTACCGTGTTGTGTCCATAAATAATCTAGATTTCATGTAACACCCCTAAGACCAAGTGCATTTCCTAAGTTTCTAAGTAAGGCGAAGGTGATGAAATGAATGCGGGATTATGGAAAGGTGTTCGAGAATTAACCATCATAGAAATGTGGCCGAGTGCTAAGTCTACCCCTTAGTTTTCAAGAGCTAGGGGTTAATGAATTATCTTCCACATGTGTGCCTTGGAAGGGAGAGATTTTTATTGATTTACCCTTTCCTTGGATCTCTTTTTCGCAATCACTTTTTATTTTCTCTTTTTATAAATCCCTTTGCTTTAGATTTGGCTTTAATAACCTGGGACATAGGGATTCTAGCTCTTTTGCAAGGGAGCATTGCTCACATATACAACATTTATCATTTAGCTACATTTCCCTTAGAGTACTTTGACCATTTTAACTTTGGCTTAGGCATTCATACATGGGAATAGTATAGAGACCTTCTCCCATAACATATGATAAGTTAATTGTGAAAGGGGGACATGATGGAAATGGGTGAAATGGCTAGTGAAATGACATGGCATGAAAAATAGCTAGGTAAAATGTTGTGAACGACATGAAATGAGTGCCACATCTAAATCCCTAGGGATACACCTAAGTCACATGGCCATACACTTACTATAAGGAAGAATTATAACCACACCACAATGCATCCTTGGCTATGAAACAACCATCCAGGATGCATGAGACATCATAGAGTAACACAATCGATCCTCTACGGTCATGTCTACACATAAGAAATCATTTACCATGAGTTAACTAGATAGCATATGTCATAACACTGGTGTCAAATGAATGTCCCCATTGGTCTATGGCAAATAAAAAGGTGATTTGAGCAGGCTCGAAGTGTCTGGAAAACGTCCATGGGAAAACCATAGATCTCACCTATGGAACTATTCAATGTGATGGAAGATCACATAGGCATTCATCATCAAGTCACCCCTACATGTTCAAGGGTAATAGAGCACATTGTCACTATAACTCAAAAAGTCCCTTGTATCTATCCATCCAACCAAAATTAGCACCCCTTAGACACACCATGAACACAGATCAACTATAATCAACAACTCACAATTTTCCTTTTTTTAACTAATACCGAGGTGCAAATAATCTTACATCCAAGGGATTTATATCCTGTTAGTCCTCCAGTGATGCCCCTGACCATCGCTTGCTAATAAGGGAATAAACCTGTTGACCACCAAAACCAACTAGGTGGACAACGATGTACCATGCACATGTCGGATGTGCCTTGAAGAAAAGAATGAAGTAATTAATGACTATATCAAGTGAGGCAGCTCTTCTTCTCTTCTTTTCTCTATGAAATTTCTGCCCCCTGCGAAGGATTTTGTAAGGATATGTCAGCATGAAAGTCTAGTTTTTTGTAACTTAATCACCTAAGACTTAGTCATTAGGAAAGTCCTTTCATCAAGTGTTTTTTCACTTGGATAATTAAAATTTATTTTTAGAGATTTTAATTATTTGAGTTTTTCACTCAAAATTACCTCCAAAGTGGTGAAAGGTGTTCTAGTGATCGAGTCCATGTGGTGATTGGGGCCCAGGAATGTTTTATATTACCATGCTAGACATTATCCAGAGTCTTGCAGAATTTCATTAAGTTTTGCATAGGTTTTTTTTCATTTTTGGTCATTAAAAATTGTCACTCAGGACAATTTGTTGTAATGTAAAAGAGGGTCACTTGGTCCCTTTTAATGTTGTATAGGGGTATGGGTACTAAAACAAATGGCAAGAGCACTCCTACACCATTCAATGAAGTTTGAAGTCATTCTGACAAGTATTACTATGGTTTTGGTCACCTTTGCCCAGGTCAATCATGGAAATCAGGAAATTGGGCATTTAATTAGAGAGCCAAATTTTGGAAAAGTGACTATAGTCACTTGGGGTGGCCAAGTAAAGGTTCTAATATTTATATTATGTTCCTAAGACATATTTAAGACCCAAAGGGGGGCCCCCAAGCAAGCATATAACAAGTTTTGAGTTGTTGAATCTAGGGGGGTGCCCTTTTCTCTCTTTGATTGGTTGGGTGAGCTAAAGTCAATGGAAAGGACCCCACTATGGTGGTTTCTTCCCCATTTGACATAACAATAAGGTTGGAAGCATTAAATTGGGGGTTTCTCTCCCCATATTTGAGATCTCAAACCTTGGTTTTGCCTTCCTTGAGCAAATTCGCCCCCCCTCTCTTGGGCCCCCTCTCTCCCTTGTGACACTTGGCTAGCATGCAAAGAGCCTCTCTCTTTCATTTTTCCTATTTAAGGAGGATTCCCCTCCTTATTTAGGTTACACAAAAACACACTCACACCCACTCTCTTGCTCATGCTCTCATTCTTTCCCTTGCTTTTGCTTGGGCCATTGTAATTTTCAGCCATTTGGCTTTGTTAATCAAAATCTTTGGAGGAATCTTGTGTGCATTGTTCTCATTGATGATTTGCTTCCATGCTTAAGGAGCTACACAAGTTTGGTTGGCCAAGGAAGTATACTAATTTGCTTTTATAAGATTTATGGTATTTGTATTCCATAAATTTTGTGAGTTTTCATTCTTGTAGTAAAGAAGTTTATATATTTTCTAGTTTGAAGTTTATGATTTCTTTGCTCATTATTGGATTCTCACCTTCTAGTAGTTGTGTAGTGAAAATCTTATAAGTTGCAGGTTATTTGGATTGAAGAGTGGGATTCCTCGGTTGGATGCCCCATTGCTTCACTTCTTGAAGAAGAAAGGACCAATTTTATCTTTCCTTACATACAAATTTCTGAATTTTAATTTTAGTTTGTTGAGTGTTTTAAATCTGATTTTAACTCTTATATACTCAACTTCTTTCAAAATTATTCATCTGGCAACTTTGTATAAATTTTGTATATATATTGCACTAACATACTAACTTCCCCAAAGTGATTTTGGGGCACATTTTATCATTTTTTGTTTGCTGGTTTTTAGCAGGTTAGTGACGACAGAAAAAAAAAAAACTCTAACAAATTTCAGCCATAGAAGAGTTTTAAGGCCACCCCAAAGGAAAAACTTCAAGGATATCTCAAGAAAAGGAAAAAACACGGTTTTTCTCACTCCTTTTACCTCTTTCTTTACGCTGAAATTTCAGCCTTTGTAACAAGTCCAAGAGAGTCTCTTGGACTTGATTTCTTGCTTTGCATTTTCAAATTAATCAAGTCTCATTTATTTGCCATCCATTGCTAGCAATAGAAGTTGGGCTTGCCCACCTTTGCATAAGCAATTGTTGATTGGCGCGGGTTTTAGATTAGTTAGAGTTTTATTTTGTTTTTATTTTATTCTTTATTTTTTGCCCGCACCTTGCAAGTGATTTGGCTTTGCCATCCTTGCAATATCGCGTTGGCTAGCATTTTTATTTAAAGTATTTGTTTATTTCCTTTTGCCCGCACCTCACAATTGAGTAGGCTCTGCCTCCGTTGTAATATCGTGCTTGGCTTGTTTTGTTTATTTTTTCTTTAAGGATCAAATTTACCACAAGCCCCGTTTTTGCCCCGTATCCTCTCCCCCCGCCTGTTCGACCGATCTAGGGTGACGAGAAAGGGCAAAGATTTGTGTTGGCTAGTTTAATAGGCACCCAGATAAGTATCTTCATTAGAAAGGAGAAAAAGAGGTTTGACCTGTGGAGCTAATGGGGTAGAGGCCGTAGGGGGCTTCGTGGCACTTTGTGTCCTCCAGTTGAGCACCCAGCAAGTTTCAAGTTTGACCCATGGAACTAGGTGGGAACCTTGTGTTCCCATGTTGAGCACCCGACATTCTCTCTCTAATCGAAGGAAATAGTTTCTTGGGGTAGACATCTAGAATAGTGCATTTCTTTGCAACAAACACCTTAATTCCCTAAGTCAAAGAGAGACATAAAATTTACTAAAACTTACAGGACCACTTGCATAACATTGTTACAATCATTTACATCTCTACTTTGTAATCACTTTATTTTAACTGACTCATTTATTGGAAGTCATCATGTTCTTGTATATTTGTTAAGGTAAATGAGTTGATGCTTTAGAAAATTATTTGAAGTTGATTATTGTGACTCCATAGCCCAAGTAGAGACAGCACTGGTCATTGTGATTATTTGATTGTTTCTCTCTTTCATACATTACCGGTTGATTGCTAAAGGGTTTTGCTTGACATTGAAATATTTGCATCACTGCACGCTGATTGTCATTTTTTGTAATTTACAACTACTAGAAAACATTCTTCAAAAAAACGAACTTAGTAAGTAGGGACTACCCCCCTTGGCCTTTAGGAGTTGTGGTCTAAACGGAGGAGTTTAGCACTGAGGTGACAATGGGTTCTCAACTCATAAGTTGCCCTTGGGAACACACACAGCGGTTGGGAGACTTACCCGTGTCCAAGTGTGTTTTAGTCAGCAACAGAATCAAATTAAAAGGAGGCACATTTGTATAGATGCAATAGGCCACATGTTGATTAAGCAATGCTTGGCCTTCAATATTAGAGGTTTTTAAGAGGCCCAAATTGATCCTCTCATGAGTGCCAATATTTTCGTTGACCTTAGGGTTCTTTGACCCTTAGACATATCTGTTTGGTTGCTTTACAATATGGAAAGGAGAGGATTCACCTTTGCAATAAGGACATCTACAATATCTTGCTCTTTGATAATAGCGACATTTTTTTAATACTCCATTATAGTCTATGTCAAGGCATGCCCTACTCTACTATTCATAATACCAAAGAAATACTATAATCCTATTCCTAACTCATTAGCCAGTTTATTCAATGTGGCAATGTTTACAAAGCCATATAGAGGCCCAACCCTAAAATCTCACCACTCAAGACAATATAATTCTAAAGTGGAGATCTTCAAACAAGCTTGATTTACTTTCCTCTTGTATTGGGTAGACAATAGAAGATGAAGCCCCATGATGAGAGTTCTCATGGAAAAAGCATACTTCTAAATTGGGAGAAATGAAAATCCAAACCAACAGTTAAAAGAAATCACGACCCTCTGCAAACTATATTTGCTTAGTAGCTTTCGGAAAATCGCATTCAATCCTCTCTCCAAAACAATATTGATAAGTTTAAACCTTTTATGAGAAAAAGAAGAAAAAAGGGTCAACATTACTCATTGTAACCGATGTTGTCCACCAAATGCATGCCAACATACATACTTTGAAAAGATGATGAAAAAGACACACAAGAGTAGAAGAAATATAAAAAGACCATTGGTAACAAAGAGGTTGCATTGGTAACAAAGAGGTTGCCAACATTTAACTCATCCTTGCACATGTCAACCTATTTTCTCTCCACTATGACATGTAATTATAGGAACTTTAAGGAGTTATGGGTAGGTACTATCCAACTAGCTCCATTTAACATAATATATTTCATAATGACATGTATTAATATTTTTGTCATTTGAGGTTCTTAATTAATGTTCCCTCAACCACTTTCCCCAAACCTAAATGAATACTTCATCTCAAAGTACATGCAATCTCTTAAATCATATCATTGTAGCTTGTAATGACATAACTAGGTAACTAACCTTACCTCTTGCCACATCTACAATTAGTAGTGTCTTTATTGTACATTAGACTATCTAGATAACCAGCCATGGAATCCATCAAGCTAGAGCCAAATGATAGGTGTCCTGCACTGTAAGGCACCAATGGATTGCGATATTGGGGCATCTTAGCACAAGTTCAAAACCTACCTAAACTTTGCTTGTGGGATGTGCATCTACCCTAGAAGTCATAGTGGTAGCAATCGCGCTCAACCCGAACTAGAGATTATGGGAGACTCACAACATCCATTGATTCCAATAATTACAAAAAAAAAACTATATTTAAACTTGAATTTAATAAAGATTATTTAAAAAAAAAACTAGCCATAAAATTGAAGGAGGCATCTTTGAGACAAAGTAGCCTCCCAAACCCAATAAAGGAATTTATAGGTGCGACTTGTCATTGTAAACATGAACCCTAAACAAGATGTTTGGGCACAAGCCTCAAAGGTCTATGACAACCCTCCACCCAATGGAAAAATGATTCCCTCATCAATATAGTTTATGTTTCTTGTCTTCTAGACACTTCTTGTTGTGTGGTACTACAAGCTTGTTTCAATGCATTTAATGACTATTAAATGTATTTGCTCAATGATTACATGAATCTAACAATTTTGTACCATGAGTGACCAATTTTGAGGTAGCTTGTTGAGGCTACCTCTGTGGCCCACATATGTACATATTTTGATCATCTTTAGTGAAAGAAATCATTTTATCCAAAAAAACCACGATCAAAGTCTTTTGGTAAAATATTCAAAGGGCCTTCCAATTCACTTTTCATTTAAGTTTAACTACAATATTTTTCAAGGTGAGATCATTTTATTAATGCCCACAAAAGTAGGTCAATAGGACTAAAAGGTACATCCGATGTAACTACAATTGAGTGTGAAAGCAACTCTTGAATCAATAATGGAAGCAAAAAGACAACTAACTAAGCCTAGTTACAAGCTAAATATCTGGCCCAAAGAAGATATAAAAGTGTTAGGGTTTCAAGATGAGCCCATGGTAATAGAGTAAAACGATGGTGTTTGGAAACACTCTCAAACAACGAAGCACATCTTCGTAAGATGCCAAAGAGGACAATAATGTGTGTATCCAATGTGTGTATTGTGCATATCAAATGAGGCCAAACCAATAAATAGCCCTAGGGTTTACCCCTAAGACCCTAAATTGTGGGACCACAATAACTACAATAACCACGAAAATGGTTAACCATAAATGAAGTAGTCCCAAAGGTCCAACAAACACCTCAAGTTGGGTTTACATTAGATATTTTCACATCCTCAAACACAACTTAAAGAATATTTGATTGTGGCATTATCTTAGCCCACCCCTTAATGATAGCTTCTTGCAATAAACATCATTATTGCACCCTATCTTGGGAGAATTCTAGAGATATCACATCTCCCATCATTCCCCCCTTAACACCACAGGGCTAGGAATACTGACAACAAAAATATGTGCCCATGACAAGGTACCATAGAAGACCTCCACCCAATCCTCTTCATAACATAGTGCAACAAACTCATACAACAAGGATTACCACAAAGAGTTATTTAGAAGCTAAACCTCCCAAACATCTCCACACACAAAAGAGGAGCAACTAGAGCCTATGCACAAATGGTTAGAATAGGTTTCCCAATTAACACTATCAAGAATAGCACAAAACTAAAAAAAACATAAACTTAGCTTTCTTTGCTCAAAAGACCCTTTGGTTTCATGTTGTGGACTGAAAAGCAATTCCTCACTTTGTCATTCATTTGAGCAATCCCTATGCCTTTACCCACTTCTTCTTTGACTTCCCCTTGTCATCTCATTATCAAGCAACTCTATCATTTTATATCGACCAATCAAAACCATTAATAGGTTTATAAATCTCAACAAGCTCAACAACATTCCCCTTTAACCATAGATTAAGGGATCACAAAGGTCAATAAGGCTCACATACAAGGACTACAATCAAAACCATACCACTCGAATAACATGCCAACATTATTTAACAAATCAATCCAACAACAACTACGATAGTGGTCAATCAATCAATCAACATAAATAAATAGGAACACTATACAAGGATGATACAAATTTGTACGCTACCATGATAATGATCAGCTCAACCACAAGCAATCCTAGTAGCCCGTAATGATCCAAACATGTGCTTCTTATGCCTCTTCTGCAAAGATCTACCACCATAGTAAGATCACTACCACCATACTAAGATTTTAAATTCTTAGAAGAACTCTTGTCTCTATAACGATGTTGATGTGGTAAAGTGTCATGTGCTTGTTGAACACAGTGCAAGATGTGATTCTTACTCAACCAAAGGTGCAAGGTGTCCTCGCAAATCAACGAAACTATCATCTATTTGCTACTCAAGCATACCATCATCAACCAAATCATCGGTTGGTGCAAGTTGTGCTCCCTACAACTCAATTGAATGAACTCCAACAACAACGGGTACAGAATAATCTTCTTGCAAATCAATGGTGGAACCAGCATAGATCCATCTTCAAGTCAGATCTATCAAGCACCTAGAGGGATCAAATTTCTTGAGATGTTAATTTCTTTCTTTATGTGCAAAAAGACTTAGACATCAAGAAATTTGATCCCTCTCGATACTTGATAGATCCAAGTTTAAGATGGATCTATGCTAGTTTTAATTTTTTAATCTTTCGAGTAAAATAAAAATTTGAGTTGATACACGTTACCAAATAGCTTTATTTATTTTTTGTCACATATGTTAAGTACGTGACATCTTCCCCATAATGGGCTGCAGAGCACATTGCTACTCTTAGTGCAATGACCTCTATATGGAAATGGAGTCTCACCATATCCAAGTCTTGCTCTAAAGGGTCTCATCTCATGCTCTTTGGAACAACAACACCTTAGCCATTCTTCCCAAGTCCAACACCAGTATATACCATCTGGCACAAGAAATGGTACCCAATACCTCTGGCATATTTCTCAAATTTAGGAGAAATCAATTCATTAGTAGCCAACAAAGCATAAGCAAAGGGCACATAAGCAATATCATCCTTCTTGTAAACATCATCGCTCCTAGCAATATCATCAAAATTATCAACAAAAACATCTTAAGAAGCATTATCATCATTAATAAATTGCTAAAAGAGACATTTAACCTCTTCTTCCACAGGATCAAGTAGCTCTTTCATATTACAATAGATATTCATGAGATCTTCCAAACCTTTTCATTGAATTCATCTAGTTCATTTGTACAAGTTGTTGAGCTCTCAACAAGGTCAAAATAATTCTTAAAAACAAAGCTTTCTAACTTACTAATGCAATCTTTTAAATTAACTTCAGTGCTTCTTAACTTGGTGACTTCTTGGAACATGCCTTGATTAAGGTCACACAAGTCCTTCATCATCTTATCATCAACCACCCGAGAAAAAAGGATTGTAATCCATCTTTCAATTGTTGATACTTGTCAGGCATATCCATGATGTAGGAACGAGGCACACAAATGGTGAGGCCCCCGTGAAAAACTTATTGAGAAAAACACTTAGGGACTAAACAAAATCCCCCCCTTCAACCAAACTCGTGCCCCCCTTTTTATAATTTGAAGATCCATCATTTTTTTTAAAGAGTGATAGCACACCCACCTCTTCAAAATACATAAAGTTCATAAAAATATAGTAATGCACCTCATTCAAAATACATTTGTAAGCTTCAAAAGCAAATGTTCAAAAAAATTATAATTTGCATAACTTTCAATAGATATCTATTAAAGTGGAGAACAATCTAAGCACAGCAACAATGATAACTAACCATTAATCACCATTGTTATCACACAAACTAGCACACTTTTGCAAATCAAGGCTATGTAGACTTAGTGCTAGAGACAGTAAGCTCAAGAGAGAGTTAAAACCAATGTCACCACAGTCTAACCTCTCAACGCTTCAAGTAAATCCAAAACCTAGATGAAAGATACTTAACCACCAACAAACCACAAATAACTTCCACAAAAACTTCATTGCTATTATCAATTTATCAGTGCCTTCTCAGAGTCGAACAACATTAATCAAGTCAAAATTCGTGCAATAATTGAGTAATTCACTTTATAACAAATTCCAAATAATAACACCTTTCAAGGAAATTTCATGTCTCCCACGGCAATTTCACACTTCCCAAGGCAACCACTCCCATAAGTGTGCCCTCGGGAAAAGGGGACAATTGAACTAGAGCAAATTTGTAAAATAAGTCAGAAATACCACAGACCCTTTAATTCACCAGTTATGAGGGTTTCACATATCCCAATGCACTTCCTCGAAAGAGGACACCCTCTAGGGTTTGTGGATTAAACCCTGGGGCAAAATTTTAGGGTGTACCAAAAATATCAAATCAGGTCTATTTTTGGATTTTTAAATTTATTTAGACTTTTAGGGTTTTCCCAATGTTTTAAAACTCGGAACCGGGAGTTGAACCGGTCGAGGGTCAACTCAGACCGGAACCAAAGCGGTTTGATTTCAATGACTCGGACTATACAAAAATCTATAAAATTTTACAATTTTAATGGAAAAATATATATTTAACATTCCAAGCTATGATTTCAAACTACTAGAGATAGAATATGCAAAGTCTATTCATGTATATACCATGTAAGGGTGAATAAATCAAAATGACACCAAGTGTGATACATATCTGAATCAAAATTGAAAATACATAATCATCAAAATCCTTTCCTATATTGGGATCCTATTCTCTAGGCTTTAGCCCTTGCCTCTACCTTGAATCTCAAAGTTGATCCTCCAAGGACATTAGTCAACCCGCTACAATTTTGATGAAACTTCCAAATCCAAGCATTAAAATAAGTTTGAAAAACCTTCCCATTCTTAATAAGTGATTTTGCTTCACTGAAGGATACATTTTTATTAAGGTCATGACATAGCATTTCAACCAACCTCAACAATCAGGGATCAACACCACCAACATCAAGATACAAAGAAAGTTTGATGTGCTTGATTAAATTCCAATCCCTTACCCTCATACATGATAGAATCTAGTGGAAACTTTGCAATCCTGGAATCTTGAAAACTATTAAGTCTGTTGAATTTTAATGGGATCTAAAATTCTACTTTTTGCAATATGAAGTCTGATGAGGCTGGAACCGCTCTCAAACATCCTAAAACAATTAATGGTAATGTTAAAAGTTTAAGTAAAAGGATAGAAAATGAAAGATAAGGAGATAGTCACTTTTACTTTAAGAATTTAACGTTACCATTCGATATTATTGACTTCATTGTCATAGGTACAAGACTAGTCAATTTTTTTAAGAACATTAGTGCCTAGCCTCCACACATGCACCCTGTGCATGTTTGTATTGACTCGAACGAGTTAATGAAAAACCGACCGGTTTGAGGTCGGTTTGATACCAAATCGGTCGGCTGAAGGTCTAACTCGGTCGGTTTGGTACCAAACCAACCTCCAAGCCAAGTTTTGTCCTAGTTTGAGTTTGATGAGGATTGAACCGGTCAACGCAGCCGATTCCGGTTCCGGTTCCGGTTCCGATTTGGACGGTTTTTAAAACACTAGGTTTTCTAGTAGTAAAATACTTATATGCATAAAATAAAATAAAACATGTAAAATTTGATAAAAAGAGGATTGAGAGATAGGCTATTAGATTCTTGTCGCAGACCCTAGGGTTATGAGAGATCGAGGATAACGTCCCTCTTGAGATGGTATTCAATACTTACAACTAGGGCTAGGCTAGCAACCTCAAGGGTTGGGTAGCAAAACCCTAATTAGGGCAAATAGAGAAGTCCAAGGTCCAACAAAAAATGGAGAGCTCCTTGGTAGGATGGTCTCCTCAAGCAAGTTGATAAAATGCTAGCAAACAAACCCTAACTCATTGCAGCGCACTTCAAGAACAACGTTAAACTAGGGTTATGACATAAACTTACCAGCGTTATTCAAGAATGAGCAAGATGGTGCATCTTAGGTCAACCTTGAGCATGAGTTATTACAAATAGTCTAGCATCAACTTAGCATGTGCATAATCGAACCCTAGAACATCTTCAATTCATCCTTCAAGCAAAAAAGGCAACCAACAGAGAGGTGCACCTAGCTTCAAATGCTCCAATGAACTAGTGGGAAAAGAAAAAGTTTCATAATTGAACCCTTGTCCATAAATTACAAATGAGGTGAGGTTGTCTTATTTATATGAGACAACTCTCAACCTTTCACAAATTCAGGCCTGCAAGTTAATGACATTATAAAATGTTAAGTTAGTGCACCCACAAACTTGGGGACCAAACCGCATAATGACATAAATAACAATAAAAATGTGTAATTAGGCTCCAACAAGTGTAAGGTGCGCCAAAAAGAGGGCGTCATGCCCAAACTAACCCCAACAAATGCTTGTCCTTCAATGCCCTCCTTTGTAACAATATAGCTTCTTTTTTAAGGAACGACATCATGGGTCTAGAGAGGAGGAAGGGTTTTCCATCAAAGCAATAGGTCTAAGTGGACAAAATGAGGTGTGTTAAACCAGGTATGGCAACCCTTACATATGCAATCACATCTATAAAGCAAAATATGTGTGGCCATGTGTCCTAATGGACCCATCCCAAGAAGAAACGAACACCAACCCAGGGCCCAAATGGCCCAAAAAGATGGGGGGCTTCCTCCCATCAAGAGGCAATCAGCAATGCCACTGAGACTATATTTCCTAGAATGACCTAATCAAGGGTATTTAGCCCCAAAATCAACACTCTACATGATATAGCTCCAAAAACTTGGCCTTTACAAAAGAAAAAGAAACCCCTCACTCTAGTAGATCTGGAAGAATGCTTCAGGCACTCTAAAGCATAACAGCCACAACAACTTAGCATATGAGAAAATCGACAACCTCCTATTGCATAGAGCAACTCTTTGACATGACTCAAGCTATGAATATGTACTAAATTTTCACTTTCAACCTCATGCACTTGCCCATTGCAAGAAACATAGTTGTGGCGCACTCACCCAAACATGGATCCCATCTCCAATCATGAGGGCAATGTGCCCTCCCCAAAAGTGCATATCAATCAATGCTCATAGCACATTATTGACCTATGCAAGCGTAAGCTTGAACACTTTACATCAACATGCTTCCTATGTTACATGGAGGTCTATGCACACATCACAAAATTAGCACAATATATTCTTGCTCAAGAGTGTGCAAGAAATTCCCATTCAAGCCACACACATAAAGATTCATAATTGATCATCAAACATCGATATTCTTTCTTGCACAGCTTCATCTTGTCTACACAAGCCTCCTTTGCAAATTAGCAGAGATCCACACAAGACCAAAATTATTGAAGAGAATCCACGCTAATATTTCACGTTATAGCTATTTCACAATTTCTAATAGGAAAGAACCATACAAATCCTCAAATGGTGACTAGCCTTGCAACTAGACAAATATTTATCCCAATGATATATCTCGTCGTAGCCACAGCTCACTCACAATTTGTTGAACACAGGTAACACCTCTAGAGGCCACATAGGCAGTTAAAGTGCGATAGCATTGCACTAACATATACCATATGCTAGACTATTTTCAAACCTACACCTATAAAGGTACCACGCTCCAGCAACTCAAATGTACCTAGTTTTGACCGAGTAACCTTACTGCAGTACCATTCACATGCAATCATCTATGGCATTAACTTACCCAAAACAAATTGCTTAAAACAAAACCAATGTTCAATAATGAAACATTAGTCATTTGACAATCCATAGCTACAATCACATGTTGTGTTTTACTACTCACATAATTTGCAGCTTTGATACCATGTTAGGGTTTCAAGGTGAGCCCATGGTAACCGAGTAGAATGGTGGTGTTCAAAAACGCGCTTAAACAATGAAGCACATCTTTGTAAAAAAATCCCAAAGAGCACAATGCATTATGTGTACGAAATGTGCATATTGTGCACATCAAATGAGGTTAGAGCCTCACCAATAAATAGTCTTAGGGTTTACCCCCTAAAATCCCTAAGTGTGGGACCACAATAACCACAAAAGGGGTGAACCATAAATGTAGTCCCAATTTCCCAAAGGTCCAACAAACCCCTCAAGTTGGGTTTACATTAAATATTCTCACAAAAAGAAGGTGCAAGTATAACAAATCCTCAATGCTAAACAAATCAGAGGATGTCATGGTCTGTAGGAGTTGAGACTAGCTACAAAGGACAAGATAGGGAACCACAATATAAGATCCTCATTGGACACGTCCATATAAGCCATCGTGTCCCGTGTCATCGTGTCGAACACGGACATGTCCTGACACAGTGTCGGACATTTGTTTTGGGTGTGTCCTGTTTTAGGACACGTCCAAAACACGTGTCTGACACCATGTCAGGACGTGTCCTAAAAACAGGACATCGTGTCCTAAAAAACAAGACACTTCTAACCTAAAAAAATTGTAAAAAACAATTTTATCCTCATTCATTCACGGTTTTTAGTGAGGCTTGAGCTCTAAGAGGGTTTTTTATTTGCACGTCAAGAGCATTAGAAGGTTTTCCATCTTGATCTTCTCCACTTTGTATTTGCCAGTGGCATTCCAACATCTATGTAATACATTTTGATTTTGATTACTTAATGAGAAATTTTTTGAGTCTATAAGAACCCATTGCACCAATGGAATTATAGCCCCCCATGTTTTTCATCCTTCTCTCTCTGGAGTTTGTGATGTATTTTTATTATTTTTCCATATACATTTACATATTACATTGTTTGGCTCTTATTTGTTATGTATTTTATTATTTTTCCATGTACATTTAAATATTACATTGTTTGGCTCTTAGCCTCTCAAATCAAGTCAGGGAGCACACCAACAAGTATTCTGTGGGGGCATATTCCACAAATAACATCACAAGGGGATTCATTTCACAAAGGAAAGGTTACCCCTTATTTCTATTCCTACCCATGACGTTCAATCTAAGTGGCATCATCATTGTAAGTGGCATAATCTAAAATATAAAGCATGTAGATAGATGAGATTCTTCATTCTTCCATATATTTAAAGCGTGTATATAATTTTTAAATATAATTTAAAATATAATTGATAGATGAGATTCTTCATTCTTCAATCTTGATCTACCCCTTTTTGTACTTGCTATTACTATTAGTCTATTTGGCATTTTCCAATGTCGTTCCGACATCTATGTAATACATTTTGATTTTGATGACATAATGAGAAATATGGTTTTGACTCTTGAGTATTGACATCTTGATCTATGGCATTCATGAGTATCATGAATCATCTATGTGTCTCATAATCTCATTGTGATTACTGATTTGTAAATGTGTAACTACTAATGTTAAATGTGCATTGATTCTGATTTCTATTGAATATCTGTAAAAATTTGGATCTATATGTCTATATTTTTAATAAATAATTTTCAAAATATATATATATAACGTGTCCTGATTCCGAGGGTCACCGTGTCTGTATATATATGTCTATTTTTTAAATATAATTTTCAAAATATATATATATAACGTGTCCTACGTGTCCTGATTCCGGGGGTCACCGTGTCCTAATTCCAGGGGTCACCGTGTCCGTGTCGAACACTTGAATCCCCGTGTCCTTCGTGTCTTGTGTCAGGTGACTTAGTTGATAACTATGAAGGGTTCAATGCACTAGTGGATGATATTCTCCGAGTGATTGAAGTTGAGAGGGCCCAACCACATGATTTTGGGGAGCATAAGGGCAAGGAAGACCAACTATCCTAACATCCAAGATCATGGGAAACAAACTCCTAATAGAAGACCAACTGCTCAAGTGAGCCTAAGGGGTGTGCATTAGACTAAGGGGGAGCCATACTCTAAATCGACCTAGAGTTGGTTTGTCTACTAATCCTAGAGATGTACACCCGATGTCCTAGAGTAGCAGAACCTCATGGTCAGCAACAAGCTCAATCGCCCCCTTCGGGCGTGTCAAAAAGTAACATGAGGTCACGCTTCATTGGATTTTGAAGTCTCATGAGCCATGAATCTTTGCCTACCATTGGTTTCCCTAATGGAGTCGGATTAAGAATGAAGAAGACATACTAATATAAAAGTGTGGACTTGATAAATGCAAAATCAGTATATTAACTTATTTGACCAATGAGTGTGATGTAAGCATAAGTGTAGGCAGCCAAGTATGGCAGCAGTAGAGCATACAGTCCTAAAGGCATTAACACATCTCTTCAATGTACTCCCAACCACGCTCTATCTGCATCAAACATCATTTGCCAATAACATAAAAACATAAAGTGCAAATCACAACAATATAACATTGTTTGTCAACGATCTGATATATATATTCTTTGTTAGCACTAGGCAAAGGAATGAGAGCGCAAATATGCTAACAATAATGACGAATGTATTAGTCTTCAATGTGTTTAGCAGTGAACATTATCCAAATAAAGCATAGTTTATTGGTTAGTCTTAAAAGCGGTTATCATTTAGCTATATAGACTGCCCATTATAACAATGTGTATGTGCAAGAGAAGGCTGATATGCAACTATATATTTATTTGGTTAGTAGTTCTAACTAACTGTTTGTTTGTTTTGTGTAAGGTGTCAACCCTGTAGGTGATGGGAAAAGCTGCTACAACTTGCAGACTGTGTAAAGAGTCACACAAACAGCCTTGTGATGGGACAGCCACTGGAAAGGGTTGTCCCTTAGGTTACTTTAGCCTGGGACAAGGCCCTAAACAACAAGACCAAGGCTAGGAAGATGTGGTCGAGGGTGTATAGCAGCAGCAAAAGATGAGGTCGAGGGTTGGAAATGGAAGAGAAGGGTAGGTCGTGGGTGAAGGAAAGCATGTTTGGTAAGGCCGAGGATGTTGAGAGACCAAGGGAGGGAGGTTGAGCCCTAGAATAGAAAGGTGGAGGGTTTCTACAAACCTAGCTAGCTGGACCACGGGTGAAAGAAGGGGAGAGAAGGAGAGGGGCGAGGGTAGGAGAAAGGAGGAAAAGATGAGGTGAGGAAGGAAAGAGGTAGGGTGAGGGTATGGAAGAGGAACAAGAGGATTGTTTTTGAGTTTTAAGAGTGATGTGCAGCCTAAAACTAACCCTAACCTAACATGCAATGCAACCTACCTAACCCTAGAAACTAGGCTTTGAAGAGAAAGAAGATTTTAGGATGAAGGGAGGAATTCTACCCTAACGCTAGGGCATCTAAGGAGGTGATTAACCTACCTCTCAAGAAGCCTATCCTAGGTTTGACAACAAAACCAAAAGGCCAAAGGTTCTAACCACAGAAGGACTCCTATGAGGGACGTACTTCTACAAACCAAGGTGACTAAAGGTTGAAAAATGACCTAGTCAAGACAAAATGCAGCTCTAATGGCTACCATTCAATCCATAAACACACATCATTCATCAACATTTAACAACAGAGAGATCAAGAAAAACCCTAAATACCTCCGTGTGCAAGTGTTTAGCCAACAAATCATAGCATCACCTTTAGCATAAGCATAGAACCAAATAACTTCAAGAAATTGTCATCCAAACCCAAAAAAACATCTTCCTAAAAAGAAGTGCATCACTTCCAAAGAGCCCTAGTAGGGTAAAATAAGTCCATATTGTTTTATCCCACTTGTCTTATGTTCAAATAAAGTGAGGAGAGATTTATTTATAGCCTCTCACACTCACTTTAAAAAAATGTCCAGGTCGGCATGCCTTTAAAATGTCAATTTGAAATTATAAAATGTCAACTTAAAATTATAACATAAAATAATATAAAATAATTCAAAAATGGCCTAAAGTAGGCTTAAAGTAGGCTACCTAGGGTATTTTTTCCCAAATGCCTAAATCTGCTAAAAATAAGTGAATCACTCCGAACGAAAGGCTGGAGTGAGCTGGAGGGAGGGCGTCATGCCCCATCTAACCCCGAAAATGCAGAAAATCCCTCAACGCCCCCCCTCAAAGCAGCAGTATGGTGTGGGAGGAAGGATCCCAAGGAGAGAGAGCGCTAGTCAGTTAATGGGCCAGGAGGGTGTATGAGGTGGCTATGAAGGGATACTAAGGTCTCGTAGCTGAAGCAAAGTCCACCAATGCAAGGAAACAAGGTGTGGGCATCATAGAGTTTAGACCCTCTAAGGACACAATCCAAGTGATGGATATACTTCCTTTTGATGTCCTCTATGACAACCTGATCAAGGTCCTATTTGGATGACAAGAGATGATCTAGCACGTCTAGGGGATACCTAAAAAGGGGGAGATGGCTTATAGAGATGACGACTTAGTAGAGTAACCGATAAACCTCTGAGAAACAACGTTGGGCACATCCTTGGGGGTCACATGAGACAATGGCCTCTGAAGAGCATAGTGCTAAGTACCCATCCAAAATTTGAATCCCAAAGAATCTTGACCCTGTGAAGGAATGATACAAGTCTAAAGATGGTCTAAAGACAAAGAGACTCACACTCGAACTTCGCCTAAACAATGGACAGAGGGACAATCTAATTGCATCGAATGATGCACGAGATGAATTGAACCCACATATACATGTAAGTTGTATTGATATCAATCGCTTCCCCTTGAAAGTAGAAGTGGTAATTTAATATACCACATCGCAATGCGTTGAAGATCATAATATTGGTTTACCTAAGCAACCATCAATTGTTGAAGGTCACAAAAACTAAACAAAGCATCAATTTGTCTCTATAGGCCCTCGAGGAAAGATGCCAAAAGGATCAAACCACTAGCAAAAATAACCAAAAATATCAACAAGGTATAGAAGCCAAACATCCCCATCCCAAGTACAATCCTAGAGAAAAGACTAGCTCATCAATGTAGATCCCAAAAGGAATCTGCAAATAGAAGACTCCAATTGACCCCAATTGTGCTATGAATGAAGTCTGCGAGGTAGTGATTTGTGCAAAGGCAACTAAGTACCGACTCATAGCGGGGTCTCTGAAATGCCGATATCATGAAGCCTCTATAGCAAAGCCTCTCAAGACCATGTCAAGTGATTTCTGAAAGTCCACAATACAGCAACAAACTTCGAAGAGCAATAACAAGCTTCCTTGATAGAAACCTTAAGTGTAAAAATATGATCAATAGTTTGGTACCCCAAGCAAGACCTTGCCTATCTTCTAGGCTTGAGATGTTGCCTCTCAAACTCATTTAAAAGTCATAAGTGAAGCACTATAGCATATATCTTATCAAAGGTGTAACGATGGTTCAAGAGTTGTTCAGATCTAAGCTAGCCCCCAATTTGAGAATTGGGTGAATGAATGATTACATATTGGTCAAACTAAGACTTCCAATACACCTAACATGACCTAAATGCAACAACTAGCCAAAGCAATGAATTAGTAAATCGCTAACTAAATAGACTCACCTACTAACTTCATGTATGAATGTAAATACCACACTAGACTATGTGATGGCATCTAAAAATACCAATAAGATAACTTTTAAAAAATACACCCTTGATACAAAACCGTAACCTTAATAATGTGCACTGACTCCATGAATCAATAGAATTTAACAAAATACGTATATGTAATGCTTGTTTTCAATCTAAGTTGCATTAAAACATAAATGATAAATAAAAAGTTGAATAAGAAACTGAAAGGAAACAACAAACTATACACACACACACACACACACACACACTAGTCATGGGGGATTATGAGCTAACAACATATATGTTTAAAATACCATTAGGGGGAGTGGATATGGGCTTGGGAGTGCAATGGCTCCAAACATTAGACACCTTTTCGATGAACCTAAACAAACACTTCAATAAGTTCGATTTAGTAGATAAGCAATACTAACTGAATGGGTTCACACCTTTGCTCGCACAAATTGTTAGTTTGCACTAAATGGAGAAGTTGCCCAAAAAAGGGAGGCAGTAATGTTATTGCACATTGCTATGTTGTCCATGCAAGTGAAGAACCTAACTATGAGAAGAAGTTACAAGATATCATTAAACAACATCACCAAGTATTTAATGAATACAAAAGACTTCCACCCGAGAGAGACAAGTGTAGCTCAGGTCCAACATTAATCCACCAAATATTAGACTATAAATAGGTGCCCTTAACAATAGAAGATAGAAATTGAGAGGTTGATTTAATATGCAAGAAAAGAACAGAGCCCTCACTCAGCATCCATGATATTGGTCTAGAAAGAGGACTATTTTCCATGTAGCTCCAAAGTTCAAGAAGTTACAAATCATTTCCAATTAACACTAGAGGCCGTGCATATTCTCAAGGATAACTTGCACATGACAAAACAACAAGAAGAGGTTCAAATGTAGATAGAACTATAAGGCAACTTCAAAACCTCAGGCAAAGAACTGCCCAATATAGACTTCTCTCCCCAACAAGAAAAAACTTGAAAATGTATTGAATATTTGCATGCTTTTAAGGGAGGCCCGAGAGGTATCAGTTAAAAGCTCTAAGGCTTGCTTTTAGGGTTAGGGTTAGTGTAGATGCTTTTAGAATTTCTTTTTGGCCTATGACATCGTTGTTTGTGCATGAAATGTTTCCAAAAATGGTGAAACGTCTCAGTTGAGGAATAAAACATGGGACCAAGGTTTTTGAGTGTCAAAACTGCATTTTAAAAAAATGGAAACAGTTCTGAAACATTTCTTCTTCCAAATCAATTTTCACAAAAGAAAGAGTGCAAGACGTTGACCACTACAATGCATGCCCATTGCCAACAATCACAAGTTGGCAATACAAGGCAAAAGACAAACTAGAATAGGAGAAAGATAATGCATTGATCATTCAGGAGATATACATGATGATTGGCAATGCAAAGTCTAGTAACAATACACTCATCCTAGCGTAGGTCCATCAATTCTCTATTCTGCAAAAAGTTAAAACACATATTTCCACTACATTTAGAGAGATATAGGCAGGTAAACTACCCAACTAACCACATATTTGATATAATATATTGTTACAGTGAAATATACATTAACACTTATTTTTTAAGATTATCTTATCCTAGAATTAAAGCTCATACAATACACAACCTTCAAAATGACGAAAAATCACTTACTGTGATACAATGCTCAATCTAGATTTTAACAACAACAAAAAATCCAAATTTTTTCAGAAAATTGTTGACCATACTCATTGCTTGATCCAGAAACACAAAATAGTGTCCTCCTGTATAAATAGAACATTCTGTAATAGTATGTATATCCTCTTCTACAATGAAAATCATCCATTTGTTCTGAAAATCAATCATTCTCTCTACTTGCTTTCTTGGACTATTTCTTAGCTTTCTGTGGCTTTGCTTGTAGATCATATAACTTTTCTTGTTGATGTTAACTTAAGATATAGGAGCTGCTTCCACACTCCCACTTTATATTACACTGATGGTATTCATTTAGTCACACCGACCTACCTTTTGTGGTCATTCGTTGGGAATTTAAAAAATCATCTTATTATCTTATCTTAATTAATTCGAAATAGGTGGAAATCAAGTCATTGTTGTTGATTTGGGTTGTGGTTGTGGAAATCAAGTCCGTGACAGATTCATACCACCATATCCATTTTGAACAAAGCAAAAAACAGGCCGAGTTCCAAGACAAACCCTGATGGATCCACGAGGCTGTTGGTTCCAATAACAGTGAACACAGATGAGAAGTTGACAAATGGTATATAAAAACAAAGAACAGAACTCTTTATCATAAATAACGTGTCAATCTAGAACTACTATGATGCAAGAGAATTCAAGAATAGCTCTAAACTTCAGAAGCACAGAAGACTATATTATGTGCTGGAATTTATAAGTAAACAAAAACTTATAAGAGCACAATAAAACAAACCTCAAGGCCTGGCCTTGGACCCAAGATGGTCAATTTTGATAGAATTTTATAGAGATTAAACATATATTTTAGAACAAATCTTTGCAGAATGAACTTTTGCCTGGAACAAAGACTACAGAGGCTAAACATAACTATTCTACAAATCAATCAGTTTGGTGTATTTTCAGCCTCTTTCAAGCTATAAGCATCTCTTAATAAATAAGGATTCTTAATTCAAGTAGCTTACTATCCTCAAACCTCAAAGCCTACCCTTGGGACTCAAGTTAATAATTTTTGGCAGAACAGTATATAGTATATAGATTAAACATAAATATTCTAGAACGAATTATTGTGGAGTATACCTTTGCCTGGAACAAAGACAACAGAGAATAAACATAACTATTCTAAAATAAATCAGTTTGATTTTCATTCAGCCTCTTTCAAGATATAAGCCGTACATAGATAAGGAGTGTTAACTCAAGAAGCTTACTATCCTTGATTGCTGACTTTTGGTTAGACGTGAGGTCTGTTTTGGATGTCTCTAGAGATTTGTTAATTGCACACCAAGAGAAATGAGGAGCTCTACAGCTCGGGTGGGTAGAGATCTTCGTCACTTTGCATGTGTCTATGTGTAAGACTTAAAAAATGAAAAACATGGGCTATCATCTTATTTTACTTGATTTCCAGAACATCAGAAAAATAGAGCCAACATTTTATTTATCTTACCAAAATTTTAATAACTATGAATGAGCTATCATAGATCCATCTTAAACCCAAATCTATTAAGACCTGAGAGGAATCAAGAAAAACACATTCAGGTTCTCAACTCAAGTCTTTTGATCCCTCTCAATGCTTAATAGACTCAGGTTTAAGATAGATCTATTCTGGTACATTAGTATGGCACTAAATAACTGATATTTTAAAAATGATATCAACAGAAATAAGAATGAACCTTACTTGCAATCGCTTGACGGTAAGCTTGAACAAAAGCCCTTGCCAAAACTCCAGAACCCATTATAATCAAATTTGCAAGTATTTTTCCAGCCTGCCATCATGCACAACAAGTATAAGTTCATTTGTGGACTAAATCAACCATGTAAACTTTAACGGCCTAGTTGAATATTTTTCCCACGTGCAAACTAAATACTTCTATACAGGTGCTGCAAACAAGAATTACAATAGCATAAAGGGAGGTGAGTGAAGAAAGTTGGGATAAAAAACAGCAGGAGTAAATCATAAATTTAATTTCTTAATCACTATTGAGCATTGCCCATCAGTGTGTAATCTTGCAGCAGGTTGTGAGGAGATCAAACTTGAGAATAGAGACCCAAGCTCAAAACCCCCTGAGTGGGTGCAGATGAGGCCAAGTGCAGTGCAATTCCTGGGTGATTTTGACAGCATACAAATTCCCCCTCATAGTGCATCTGCTTAGCCAAAGGACTGCTATAAGCTACTATAAGCAAGATTATCGAGCAAGATTGCTAGTTTAAAAACTACAAACAAAACAAAGGAAAGGAAATTTGGAATCAAAGCATTAATTCAGAGCCCACATTTAGCAATGACAAATGAAAAGAACAACCCAAATACATTACACTTGGGAACCTAAGAATCACGTTGAAGCCAAAAGGAAAAACAAGTAACACAGTTCCATGCCCTGCAATTTCTTTTATTGACAAATAACAGACCAGCTTAGTTAATGAATAGTTTTGGGTGTTTTTCCTTGAATATTTTGTACAATATGTTTTATGAGATACATTCCTCTAATCTGTTCGCTATTCTGAATAAACAGAGAAGAGGAAGTCCATACAGGTTTAGGCAACTCACCAAAAAAAGGTTAGGCAAGGGAACTGTGCTTAATCTGCAAGGTAGGAATTTATGAGGGCTCTAATTACCCCAATTATCATCTCACTCAACGTAGAAACCTTTATGCTCACAAACTTGCATTTGTATGAAAATCATGTACAAGCTCAACAAAGATTTTCTAGTGCTGTTAACAATTATCAATACTATCAATATAGGCTTGATGGCACGGACTTTGTTTACTGTGTTTTATGCTATCATGGACACTTGTGTGGTCTGTTATATCTCCAGGAGAGTAAGTTTTGATGCTAGGCATTTTTGTCAAGTGACTACTTAAAATGCCATGTACATCTATCGTTGACATTAATATTAATAATTATAGATAAAGGAATAGGAAATACTATTAATATACGAATAATATTGCGTATTCATTGCTTTCCTTCATCCAAAGAGCCATTAGGCTGCTAGAAACCAAAGAACACATTTGGGCATTGAATTCAGTTTCAATACTAGAGCCAACATTGTGACACATAAGTGAAATATTTCAGGCCAATGTAACTCTTCCAAGCAGATTGAAGTCTGAAAGTAACACCGAAAGCAGTTAGATTTTCTATGTTCAATTCTAAAATATAGAGAACTCTAAAATCGCATGTGCCTTTCAGTCTTCTACCAATGTAAGTAAATAATTGTGCATTCCAACAGAACTGTATTAAATGGAGTCCAAAGAGCTGTAAATTGTTTTCTAGGTCTCATGATAATCTCTACAACAACATGGTGGCAGCATCCATGCTTTGCTCTCCATTTGAAATGTTCACACACCATTATCCCAAACAGATTTATTGTAGTTGGTTATCGTCAAACTGAATGTGGTATTCTCTTATACCACTGTAATATCCGTATCCGGATATTCTCAAGGACCACTCAAGTGAATAATCAACCAAAAGAAAATTACTCCATTTGGAAAGAGTAAATAATATTGAATATAAATTGATGAGATATATTTACATTACAATTTAATGGACCATTTAAATATGGTCTTATGTGCCTTTTCATGGAAGGGTGCGTCTCTATCTTTTTTATTAATTAAATATCAAATTTATTTAATATTTGTTTAATTACTTTTCTTTTATTATTTCAATATTTGTTTATTGATATATTTAAATTTTATGTATTATTTTATTTGTTACATAGTCTTCCTCATCAGAATGTTTTGTCCTCAAAGCATAACTTATAAAACTTCTTTATAACTTAAATATAGTAAGTAAAACCATGTGTGGTTTTATGAATTCTATTCTTTAACTTTTTCTCTTTTTTTTCCTTCTCTTGCAGATAATTCTTTTTCCCACATCTTATTTGTAATATTTTTTTTCTTATTTGTTGGTCTCTTCTTCTTATTCGCAGCCGAAATAATTTATTCTTTTATT
>LPNX010081925.1:17995-239538 GCA_001517045.1 Pseudotsuga menziesii | reverse complement strand
AAATAATATTGAATATAAATTGATGAGATATATTTACATTACAATTTAATGGACCATTTAAATATGGTCTTATGTGCCTTTTCATGGAAGGGTGCGTCTCTATCTTTTTGATTAATTAAATATCAAATTTATTTAATATTTGTTTAATTACTTTTCTTTTATTATTTCAATATTTGTTTATTGATATATTTAAATTTTATGTATTATTTTATTTGTTACATAGTCTTCCTCATCAGAATGTTTTGTCCTCAAAGCATAACTTATAAAACTTCTTTATAACTTAAATATAGTAAGTAAAACCATGTGTGGTTTTATGAATTCTATTCTTTAACTTTTTCTCTTTTTTTTCCTTCTCTTGCAGATAATTCTTTTTCCCACATCTTATTTGTAATATTTTTTTTCTTATTTGTTGGTCTCTTCTTCTTATTCGCAGCCGAAATAATTTATTCTTTTCTTTTTTATTTTCTAGATTAACTTGACTGAATCTTCTTTGGCCAAAGGCCTGCATTTGGACAAGGTCCTAGATTTTTGGCAAACCCAAAAATTATGGCCAAAAGCCAAAAGTTTAAACAAAGTCTAAAAATAATGGCCAAAGGCCAAGTTTCAAAGTAGCGCCAAGAAGGGTTTGTGGCCAAAGGCCGAAATCAAGCCCAAGAAGGGGCAGTGTTATCGAAACCGGTCTGATTTAGGCAAATCCAGCCAGTCCGACCGGCTTACAGGGTTTTCCAGTCTGGTCAGGGCTATGAATCATTTGAGCCGGATGTTGAGCACCAACCGCCCATCAATCGGCATGTTCTGTACCAAAACCACCGAACCGACCGATTTTGACCCGTTTCGTACAGAACCAGTTCAGTCCAGTCCGTACAATGTCGTACGGCAATCGTCTAGGGACCCACATAACTCAAATTTAAAAAAAAAACATAAAACCCCTAATCTAAAGCATATAATCTAACCCTAATCACCTTGTGATGCTATTTAAAGACCCCACTACCCTCTATTATCCTCACACTATTCATTCCATCTTCTATGGAATTCTTGAGAGCTAAAGTTTCTTGGGCAGTTTTGGAGTGTTATTGAGCTGAGTTCGTTGGGTGTTTTCGATGAAGTTCTTAGGCAGAATCAAAGACTTGTTTGCAGGGCACTTTTGGGGAATTCTTGGACCGTAATTTTGGAGCAGATTTGCAGTTGTTTCTTGCACTATTTTGGAGCTTCTTCAAGTGTTTTTTTCATGTTTTGTGGGCTGCTATAGATTGTTCTTTGGGCTGCTATTTCTTCTCAAACGTTGTGAGGCTTGTGAATGTATGTCAACACTCTTCTTTCTTCTCTTTTCTTATAATTATTTTCCTATTAATTAATAAATTCTAGGGTCTTATTTTCAAAGTTTTGTTTGCCATGGCTCCAAAAAATAGGAGAGATCCAGCATGGAATCATTGCTAATTGGATGACAAAGGGAAAAATGTATGCAATTATTGTGAGAAGAAAATTGCTTGGGAGGGGGGGGCGGGGGGGGCTGGTGATCTATACAATAAAACAACACTTAGCAAATGCACCGGGCAATGTTCAACCTTGTCCAAAAGAATCTGATGATTTGAGAGCATAGATGCTAAGTAGTATTGAACCCTACAAAGAAGAAAAAGCCAAGACAAAGAAGCTTCAAAAAGACATGGGAGAAGTTCCATGCCAGTTGAGTTTGATAGTGACTATGAGGGTGATGAACATGATACCCCTCAAAATGAAATGCCTAGAATTGAAGAATCTTCCAATATTATTGTTAGAGGGAGAGTGGGACCTAGTTCATCCAATTTGAAGAGGCCACGTAGGGGCACTGGTAGAGGACTTGACTCTTTCTTTGTACCCCACACTACCCCTGGTGCTCATCCCACCATTGATGCTAAATGTGTTAATGTAAATGTAACTTCGGAAGATATTCTTCATTTTGTTGTATTATTATTTTATTATTACATTGTTATTGTACCTTCTTCGGAGATGTTTTTCCTCTGTTTGGAGATGTTATTATTATATTTGGTCATGTAAGAATATCGAGGTAAAACATCCATAAGTTGGGGCAATAGTTCCCAAAAGAGAAGTCGACCTAGCCAAGTAGAGAAGTCGGCCCTGTTGAGGTGAAAGGTCACCCACATGAAAGAGTATAAATAGGGAGGCGCCCTCCCTCATTCGGACACACAGCAATCACAAGCAAGTTCGCTCCAAGGAAGAGAAAGACAAGTTCGTTGGGATATAAGAAGAAGAAGTTGTAGAAGTTATCTTATCTTTGGGTTTCCTATCTTTGTCTTACATTGTACGAAGTGACGAATCTATACAGAAGAAGTTGTTGGGTTTTCTCCCTTGTGGTTTCCCAGGATAAAATCTTTGTCTTTCTTTTATGTTGTGCTTGTCTATCTTACAATGATCCTATTGCATTAGATTAAAGATCTAACATATTTGAATTAAAGTACAAACTCTAACATGGTATCAAAGCCGCCCTAAAAGCAGGCACTGTGCAACTGCGAAAACTAGGGCTTCCAAGATCCGGCACTTTTTTCCATAGTTTATCCAGAAAAGAAGGTCAAGTCAACTCGCCTCAAGGAGGCGCATCTTTTGGTGGATGCAGATTCCGAATCAAAGAAGTTTCATTTTTTACCTAATAACTACTGCTGGGAGAAACTAGGGCATCAGCTTTTTAGAACTTCCATCCACCAATCCGGGAAAAGGACACCACTAGACAACTTGCCTTGAGGAGGTGCATCTTTCCATCCAAGCAGAAGTTCAAGATTCTCACTTTGGAAAATTAGGGTTTCTCTATCAAACCCTGGGTCAGCCAGTTCAAGAAGCAGCTTGGGCACCTCAAATTGGTAAGATGTATTTCTTTGCTATTTCCATTTGAGGTTCTCATATCAAAATCATGAATCACACCAAGCTTAAGGATAAGCTTGAAGGGGATGATAACTTCCGAGCATGGAAGTTTAGAATTTCTCTTATCTTATCTTAGAAGAGAACAACTTGGACAAGTATGTCACTGAGGAGGGAGAAAAGGCCAAGGCAACACACAAGAAGAACATGATCAAAGCGAAAAGGATCATTGCGGACTCCATCAAATATCATCTCATCTTTCATGTCTCATCATTGAAGACTCCCAAGAAGATGTTTGACGCTTTAACCAAGCTATATGAAGGGATGAACATCAACCGAAAGATGACCTTGAGGAATCAACTCAAGAATGTGAAGATCCAAGACTCGGAGAACACCCAATCTAATTTCTCAATGGTCTCTCAAATCAAGGAGCATATTGAAGCCATTGAAGAAAATGTTGAAGAAGGGGAGATAGTGATGGCCACTTTGAATGGTCTTCCAAAATCATGGGATTCATTCATCCAAGGAATATGCACCAGGAAGAAGCTTATCAAGTTCAGCAGATTATGGGAGGAATACACTCAAGAAGAAGCTCGATTGGTGGCAAGAGAAAAGAAGATGGGAGCAGATGATGACCAAGCCCTAAGAGTTCATGCAAAGAAGGATAGAAACAAGAGAGAGGATCACCCTCACAAAAGGCCTAAAAGACTCCAAAAGAATCATAGATCTAAAAGGGACTACTCTAGTCTCAGATGTTACACATGTGATGAGAAAGGCCACTTTGCAAGAGATTGGCCCAAAAACAAAGGATCCACAAGAACAAAGAAGAAGAGGCATCACGCTCACATCGCTGAAGAGGATGAACCAAAAAGGAAAAGAACAAGAGAATATTCTTCAAGTGATGAAGAATATGTTTTGATCTTAGTTCTCACAGGTACCGTTACTCATGGAAGCAATGATTGGCTTGTAAATAGTGGAGCGTCCAAGCACATGACTGGGTACAAAGATTCACTCATCAACTTGTCAGAACATGAGTCACCTCACAAAGTGAAGCGAAGCTTGGAGATGACTACCAGTATCCCATAAAAGGGATTCGAGAAGCTTCTTACAAATTGGTTCAGGAAAACCCATCAAGAGGAAGGATGTCCTCTACGTACAAGGTTTAAAGAAAAATCTCCTTTCCATCTCAGATTTAGATGCTAAAGGATTTCGTGTTACATTTGTTGATGGCCAAGAGGCAATGCAATAGATGATGCAACAATAATTGGGGAGCAAGAGAGAGGCTTGTACAAGTTGAAGAGACAACCAGAATATGCATTAGTTCATGACTCTATTGAACCAAGCGAACTATGGCACCAAAGGTTTGCACATGTACAATATAGAGCACTATCAATTGCAAGCAAGGCAGTATCATGTCTACCTAAGATTCAAGCAAAACATGAAGGCATTTGCAAAGGATGCGCACAAAGGAAGAATGTAAAGAAACCATTTCCAAGCAGTGAAAGCAAGGCAAAATAAATTTTGGAGATAAACCACTCAAATGTATGTGGCCCCATGTCATCCAACTCCTTAAGCGAGTATGCATACTATGTTTCTTTCATAGATGATTATTCTCGTAAACATGGATTTATTTCTTGAAAAGCAAAGATGAAGTTTTCAGTAAGTTCAAGGAATTCAAAGCCTTGGTAGAAAATCACACTGAAAGGAAGATGAAGACTTTACGATCAGACAATGGCGATGAGTTCACTTCAGAAGAGTTCAAAAACCTATGTAGAGAATCTGGGATGAAGAGGGAGATGAGCTCTCCCTACAATCCTCAACCAAAATGGCATTGGAAAAAAAATGAATAGAACAATAATGGAAGCAGCAAAAGTGATGCTTTATGACCAAGACCTACCAATGCACTTATGGGCAGAAGCTGCAAGAACAGCCATGTATGTACAAAACAGAACAACCACACCGTGTCCTCGATAACAAGACTCTAGAAGAAGCTTTCTTAAGAGAGAAACCAGAAGTCAGACATCTTTGAATATTTGGTTGCCCTATGTACATACATGTTCCAAAAGAAAAGAGAACAAAACTAGATCCTTTAGGAAAGAAGGGGCATATTCGTGGGATACAGTGACACATCAAAGGCATACATAACATATTTCCCAAGATTCAAGAAGATCGAGACCAGTTGAGAAGTAACTTTTGATGAGGACTCAGCATACAACAGATCAAGAAAATTCTGCACCGAAGAAATTGAAGAATCTGAAGTTCCCAAAACCAAAGATTCAAGGAGACCATGACATGACTAAACCATAGGGGCTTATAGATCCACCTCGTGAGAAGAACTCCTACAAGAGAAGACCAGCATGGGCACAGGAAGCAGTCCAAGATGCAGAGAGATATGGTGCTCCAAATGGGACTTCCAGAGAAAGCAAGAGACCGAGACCATACTCCAGCTATGTGGCGCTACTTTGTGACATCATTGATGAAGAACCTTCCAACTATGAGGAAGCAACAGAAAAGAAGGAATGGGATGATGCCATGTTTGAAGAATACCAATTGAACATGAAGAATGATGTCTAGGAGGTGGTCCCGAGACCAAAAGGGAAGTCCGTAGTGTCTTCCAAATGGATCTACAAGATCAAGCATACAGCAGACGGAAGCATCGAAAAATACAAGGCAAGATTTGTAGCACATGACTTCTCCCAAAAAGAAGGCATAGATTACGAGGAGACATTTGCGCCAGTAGCAAGATACACTTCCATCAAATCTATACTTGCATTAGCCATGGTAACGAAATGGAAGATACACCAGATGGACGACAAGACAGCCTTCTTGAATGGTGTAGTTGAGGAGGAAGTGTACGTGGAGCAGCCACTTGGATTTGCGACATATGACAGACATACTCATGTGTGCAAGTTAAAGAAGGCCTTGTACAGATTGAAGTAGGCACCCAAGATGTGGTACGGCAAGATGGACAATTTTCTGATGAGCTTAGGCTTTACCAAGAGTAAAGCAGATTCCAACCTCTACTTCAAGGCTTAGGGTGGAAGACCAGTGATACTACTACTATACATAGATGACATGCTTCAAAGTTTCAAATAGGTGAGGATAGGCTCATTGAAGATACAAAGAGGAGGCTTGCCGCAGAGTTCGAGATGAAGGACCTAGGGATGATGTACTACTTCTTAGGTCTAGAGGTGTGTCAAAGATCAGGTGGGATATTCCTTGGTCAAGGAAAATATGCAGTAGAGATTCTGAAGAGGTTCAAAATGATGGGACTGCAAGGCCATTGCCACACTCATGGCATCAAACTTGAAGCTACTATGTGATGATACTTCATAGATAGTTGATGCCACGATGTATAGACAGATGATTGGTTCATTGATGTACTTGAGGAACACAAGGTAAGACATATGCTTTGCAGTGAACACATTGAGCCACTTTCTGACATATTCGAGACGTGTTCACCTGATTGTTGCAAAGCATGTATTAAGGTACTTAAAGGGTACAATTGAGTATGGGCTCAAATATGCGACGAATCAAAAGATTACCCTACATGGTTATGTTGATTCGGATTGGGCAAACAGTGCCACAAACAGGAAGAGCGCTTCAAGATGCTGCTTCAGTTTGGGATCCGGTATGATCTCTTGGTTTAGCAGAAAGAAGTCAAGCGTGGCACTGAGTACAACCAAAGCAAAGTATATTGCAACTTGTTGGGCTAGTTGTGAGGTAGTATGGCTTTGGAAGCTACTGCCACATTTGTTTGATCTCGAGCTAGAGGTGACTTGTATCTTCTTTGACAACTAGACTTGTGTGAAGTTGTCCGAGAACCCATTGTTCCATGACAAGTCGCAGCATATCAAGATCAAGTATCACTATATCCGGGATATGGTGCAGAGAGAAGTAGTGAAGCTCCAGTATGTGGCGACAGACGAGCAGACAACCGATGGGTTGACCAAGCCGTTAGCAAGAGTGAAGTTTGAATACTAAGAGAGAAGCTTGGAGTTATCCAGATCGATGTTCCTCGAAATGAGTGATGTGACATGTCTGGAAGACACAGGTGCACCTGGGTTGCTCTCTACATGTACAGAAGACGCGAGAGATCTGGGCTGCTCTCCACCAAGTGGATGACGCAGATGCTCATGGCCTGCTCTCCACATGTCTAGAAGACGTAGGTGGTATGAGGATCGTAATACATCTGGGTTGCTCTCCACTAGGTGGAAGACGCAGATATTCCCGAGTTGCTCTCTACATGTCAGGAAGACGTAGGTGTGTGATCCCGGGCTGCTCTCCACATGTCAAGAAGATGCAGGTTGACCGAGAGACGTAATATACATTTGGGTTGCTCTCTACATGTCAGAAAGACGCGGGCGTGTCATCCTGGGCTGCTCTCCACATGTCAAGAAGACGCAGATGTTCTTGGGCTGCTCACCACATGTCAGGAAGCCGCAGGTGTGTGATCCTAGGTTTCTCTCCACATGTTTAGAAGACGCAGGTTGTCCCAAGTAATATGATATAGGGACTTGGGCTACTCTCCACATGAGATGATGAGATGATCTGGATACGGTGAGATGACAGTAGGAGACGCAGGTGTGTGATCCTGGGTTATACCCAAGGTTTTAAAAATCAGAACCGGGAATCGAACCGGTCAAGGGTCAACTCGGACCGAAATCGAAACCGGTAATGAAACAGAGCGGTTTAATTTCAATGAACCAAACTATTAAAAAATACATGAAAATTTAAAATTTTAATCATAAAAATATATATCTAACATTCCAAGCCATGATTTTAAACCATTAGATAGATAATATGCAAAGTGCACTCAAGTCTACTCATATATATATATATATACCATAAACCATGTATGGGTCACAAAATGGCACCAAGTGCACTACATAGATGATAGAGGATAGTATCGTAGTACAAAACAAAATCTCATAGCACATATATCAGAGTCTGAAACAAAATACAATATCAATGAGGCTCTATCATTAAAATAGCCTCTACATTCCAAAAAACATGATCAATGATGAGTCATGAGTCATGGTTAATCAATCATCAAACTCAGCACCACTACTGGAAATGCAATGCTCAACATCAACATTTGGCTCAGACTCCTCTGCGGAACCCCCCGTCAAGGACATCTACAACCCTAGTAGAAGCACAGGTTGCATGGCTAGGTCGTCTAATGCCACTAGTACTACTACCACCACCACCTGCAATGTCTAGATCTGCACCTGTATCCATTGGAGTTGGTACTAATGGATCTACATCCAAAGCATCCCACCTCGACTCACCTTCAACTTTAATATCAAAATGAGATTCAAACTCTGTCGGTTGAATCTCCACTGCCCATTCTGAGTTTGGATCAATATCCTCCAACATAATGGGATCTGTATCAATTCTTTTGTTTAGCAACTAGTTGCGCCTTAGCCGAAGGTTGTATTGCACGAAGACGAGATCATTAATCGTTTTTGTTCCAAACGGTTTCTCTTCTTCGTGTGAATCCGCTCATAGACAGACCAATTGCGCTCACACCCAGAAGCACTGCAAGGTTGACTAAGGAATCGAATTGCAAACCTTTGCAATTGAGAACATTGGCTACCAAATGATTCCCACCAGCTGGCTGCAGAGACAAATTTAGTTCAACAAATTAGATTGCAAATTGAAATTTGAACTTAAAGTCTTAAACAACTTAAGGCTAAAGCTTAAACAATTGAACTTAAAGATTTAAAATTAAAGCTTAAACTAAAACAATTGAACTTGAACTTACTCAAACTTTTGATTGTTGAAAATTTGAAATTGTTTACCTGGTTCGTCCTCATCTCTTGCCTCCTTTGCTAGGGTTTTTCCTAAGGTGCCTGTGGCTCGATTGAAAGAGTTGATCTGTCTATGTATCTCCATCTGCTCACTCTCATCAGGGACCATGCGCTCTAGGCACTCATACAAGCCATCTTTGACCTCACCTGTTACATCATCACCTAACTGAACTTTGTAATGATACCTTGGGTTCAAGAAATACCCAGCTGCATGTATAGGGCGATGGAGTTTATTGTTCCATCTGTTGTCAATAATCTCCCAAATAGGGCCATACTTGGCCACTCTATCTTTGTATGATGCCTTTATTTGCTCCTTTGCCTGATCCATAGCCTCATAAATGTAACCCATGGCCAATCTTTCCCCATCCACCAACCGCAACACCTTCACAAGGGGCTCAGCAATTTTCACAACCTCTGCTCCTTTTTTCCAAAATGCAGTATCATTAACTTTCTTTTTGGTTTCATTTGCATCTTGCCTACAAGCCCACTTAGATGAAATCCATTCATCACATGAAAACATCTTTTGCAAGTTCTCCTCTTGGGAAATGAGAGATTGTAGTGTCAAGAAGTGAGTTGCAAATCTCGTGATGGCAAGCCTAACAAGTTCCATGTTCCTAGCGTTTTTCCTCATCAGATTCAAGACCCATGAATGGTTGTAGATATACTTTGTAATGCTCTTGGCCTGCTCTATAACATCCTTGACCCAATCGCGTTTGCCTAGATCCTCAAGCATGAGGTCTATGCAGTGTGCAGCACATGGGGTCCAAAACATGGTTTTGTGTTTGCTCTCTAACATCTTACCAGCAAGGACATGGTTAGAGGCATTATTTGTGATGACTTGAACAACATTTGTCACCCCCACCTCCATAATAACTTCATCCAACAGCTGAAATAGCAGGTTTGCATCTTTCACTCTATCAGGTGCATCAACTGATTTCATAAACACGATTCCTTGAGGGCAAGAGACAAGGAAATTGAATATTGTACGATTCCTTGTATCACTCCATCCATCTGACATGATGGTACAGCCTGTAGTGGCCCATGACTCCCTAAAACCTTGCAAGTATTCATTTATGGACATAACCTCCTTCTTCAAAAGTGATCCCCTCAATTCATGCATACTAGGGCCTTCGAAGCCCTTACCAACAACAAAAGTGGAATCCCACATGGGTTGATAATAAAGTGAGTGGGCAGCATTAAAGGGGATATCTAAATCATACCATCATCTAGCAATGTACTCATAAGCAGCTTCTTTGCATTACTTTTTCCAATGCCCATCTAAGGTGGATTGAATTTGGGTCGGTTGAACTTGAGATTGAGAGGCATTGGCACTTGCAAAGGAAGGGGAAGGTGTTGAAAAATAGTGTGAAGGGTCTTCTTCTTTTTAGGCTAAATATCACCAATGTTTGGACGAGATGGAATAACATACTGGAAGGGGTCTTTACCAATAGATGAAGGGGCAGAGGAAGAGCCTTCAAACTCATTTAACCCGAACCTCCTCGTAGTGGCATTGACAAGCTCTCTCTTCCTCCCTATCTCAACTTCTATCTCTTTCTGCCTAGCCTTATCTTCTTCAAATTTTTTGAACTGATTTAACAAATCCACTCTTATCCCTCCAATTACTTAATTTGGTGCCTCACATGGGAGAACTTGGCCTCTTATTCTAGCCAAGTGTTGCTTCACCCTATGAATACCTCCCCCACGTATATGTTTGTTGCAATATTTGCAAAAGACTTCACCATCAACAATCTCAACATGGGCCCATGCAGCGTCTTTTGCTATTGGAGCCATTGTTAAAATGCAAGAAAATTCATTTCTGCAGGTGCAAAAAGGGAAAAAAATTGAAAATTCACAATGCAATTTAGATTCTAGAAAAAAATCCAATTTAGCATTTCAAGTGTTTTTTGAGAAAAAAATAGATTTTAATTTTAATTTTTAACTTAGCATGAACATAATACAGAGTCTATAGCATGTTGCATACCTTGGTCCTTGAAGGAAAATTCAAGGCAGCAAGCTTGAACAGTTAAACTCCCGTCCAAGTTTCCAAGTTTCCACAGTCTAAACTTCAAAGTTGACTGAGCAATAAGCAAACTTCTCCACGCTGGCAATAAACAAACAGTCTAGGTAATAAACAAACAGTCTGAGCTTGAGCACTCAGCAAACTCCCATCTCCACACTAGCGGGTGCAAAACTCCAAACTCTCGACTCCAAATTGAAATGATGTTGATGACTGAGCAAAGATTCATCTACGGTTGCGAAAGACAAGAATAAAACTTACAAAGAGTCCACGTTGTAATCGATGAGTGAAATGGGAGGGAGGGTGGTCTGTTTTATAGTGTTAGCATTCATTTAGGGTTAGGTATTAATTAGATTTTTATTTTATTTTATTAAAAAATCAAATTTTAAGCATTTTTTAATCCCGCAAAGGTTTCCCGTGTTTTCTCACCTGGTTGGCCAGCTAGTTACGGGCCCAGACAGCTAAGACCGGTTCGGCAATGAACCGACCGATTTAGGTTTCGGGTCATCTGGTTCATTGTCAAACCTGTCTTCGGTCTGGTTTAAGGCCCGGTCCGAACCATTGAGGCCATTGGCCGATCTGGCCGACCGGTTCCAATTCCGGCTCGACCAAGTTTAAAAACACAAAGTGCTACTACTAGGTCCAAGTCAAGCTCGCTATGTCTGTGAGGGTGGTGGCACATTCCCAGTGTCAATAGCCACTTCTTGTAAAGGTGTTTTTTTGGGAACATCCTCCTCCAATACCACACTCTCCCTCGCCACCTCTTCTTATACCTCCTCATGTAACCAAACAGGGGTTGAGTCCATGATACCTCAATCTCCACCCTCCATGCATTAGTGGTGTCAATCCCATCTAATGAAATGGCTTCCATGCCAAGTGTTTCTTGAATCTGCCTCACCTACAACCGAATATTGTAGTAGATGTAGACCATGTCATTAAGGCATTGGGATTCCAACTTGTATGAGGGTCATAAATTATAAGTTATAATTTATAATACATAATTTAAGGGGTGACGAGGCATAAAATTATAAATGATAAATTTAAAATGAATTCAAAATTTAATTTGAAAATTTTTAATCTCTTGTGCTTCTTCTTGGTTTATATTTTCTTAAACACATCCCAATTGCATTCGCATCTTAACAAGCTACATGTTTGGCTAAGCAACTGAATGGCAAGTTTTTGTAAATTGGGTACTCTTGAGCCATAACTTATCCACCAATCATCTATAACAAATAAGAGAAACATAAGAAATACCATTGAAATTTGGAAGTTGAAACAATGGAAGAAGAGACATTGAAATTTGAAACAAAAGGACGCTTACCTAGCATTTCAGTCCTCTTGTCTTAAACAACCATGTCGATGCCAGATGTTCCACAGACCATCCTATATATTTTATTTTCTTTAGAAACTTCGCACGTTCTTGTGGACTTGGCACCATCCTCTAAACCTGTGAGGAATCCTTCCATATAACCTCAACATCAAATCTAAAATGACAAGAGGAAGAGAACGCAGGGTTGAGGTAGATTTCATTTCTTTAGAAATCTCTGCATGTTCTTATGGACTTGGCACCATCCTCTAAACACGCGAGGAATCCTTCCATAACCTCAACATCAAATCTAAAATCACAAGAGTAAGAGAACGTCGGGTTGAGGTAGATCCTTGCAGCATGCATGGGGGCGATGGAGTGTATTGTTCCATGACACTCTTCAATCACCCTCCATATCCATAATATTTTCTCATATTCCTCATTCTTCTTGTCCTCATAATATACACATATGGATTCGTTGGCCCTATTTGTAGCTTCATACAGGTAGCCCTTTGCAAGCTTGTCTCCGTCAACCAACCAAAGAACCTTTACCAAAGGTTCACTAACGACACACACCTCCTCTATGCTTGCCCAAAAACTCTTATGGTATGACACTAGCCTGCATATGGCTTATCCCTCTGGTTTTCTACTAAATGCTAATGCATACCACTCATCTGAAAGGAACATTTTCTTCACCTCACACATACAAGTCAAGGGATATTGAAGTGAAATGAAGCTAGTGGCAAAACATGTGATTGTTGTACGCAATAACTCCTTGTTATTTGTGAATCGTCTTAGCAAGCTAAGGACAAATGTATGATTATATAAATTTATGATGTTCCTAACCAATTCAACAATATCTTTGATATAAGCAATTTTGCCCATATCCACTAATATCAAATCAATGCAATGTGCGGCACAAGGAGTCCAAAACAAAGTTGGATACCTCAACATAAGTGACCTGCCATCAGCCACATAATTAGCAATGTTATCTGTTATGACTTGGATAACATTTTGCGAACCTATCTCTTGGATGATCTCATCCAACAACTCACATAATAATGTCGCATCTTTAATATGTGCGGATGCATCGACATATTTAATAAACATTGTCCCTTTAGGATATAACATACTTATACTGTCAATATATCGCGAGTCATTCCCCTTGGCGATACATCGCCGCTAAAAAATCGCAACATATACGACATTTTGAATATATCACAATATATTGAATGTGTTGTGATATATTGGGAATATATTGCGATATTTTGGAAAATATCACCCTACTAAAAAAAAGCATGAAATTTGGGAAACAAAGCCATGGGTTAAGTTTTTGGATGTGTTATTAGAACTAGACATATAAAAATTTTAAGTAATAAATAGTAATATGAAATTCTTAAAGTAAAAGTGATATTCTCCTTATCTTTCATTTCTACTTTTTTTCTTAAATTTTTTACGTTACCATTAATTGTTTCAGAATGTTTGAGAGTGGTTCCAACCTCGTCGGACTTCATATGCAAAAAGTAGAATTTTAGATCCCATTCAGAATTCAACAGATATTAATAGTTTTTAGGATTTTAGGATTGCAATGTTTCCAGTGGATTCCATCATGTATGAGGGTATGGAACTGACATTTAATCAAGGACATCTACCCCTCTATGTACCTTGATGTTGGTGGTGTTAATTGTTGAACTCCTCTATCATGACCTTAATAAAAATGTACCCTTCACTCAAGCAAAATCAATTATTAAGCATGGGAAGCCTTTTCTACCTTATTTTAACGATTGGATTAGGAAGTTTCATCATAATCGTAGGGTATTGTGTCTGTTGACTAATGTCCTTGGAAGATCAACTCCGATATTCGAGGTAGACGCAAGGGCAAGAGTCTAGAGGAGGGGGGTATAGGGTGTTATTGATGAATAGGATCTCGATATAGGCAATGGTTTTGATGATATATAGTTATGGGAGGAGACAACTCACATTGGCTTCTACCTCGGCTCTACTACCATCCACCATAGCCCGAGCAGTTGGAGCTTCCATTTCCACCCCAGGCTCATCCAGAGCACCTACAGGACCACCTACTGCTTCCAAAGGAAGATTGTTGCCCCTTGCCCGTAAAAGGGGTAGAGGAGATCGATGATTCGTGTTATTTATCATTGTACTATGCAGTATCTGGATGCCTCACGAGTCATGATGATTCATCTCATGAGATACATTTATTTTGATTATTTGAGGTGATTTTCTATCATTCTATCAAGAACATATTTAAGTATTTTTCAATTTATTATCAATATGTGATCATGATCCACCATTTGACATCTTATGTATCTTATATATTAGTTGTATTTTCATATTTATGTAGTAACATGTTTATTTGATGTTGTTGTTGCTTTAGATGTTAAAAAAGTTGAAAAAAATGGTTATTTTTGGTTTTTTTACGTTTTACGACATTTGCTAATATTTTTCGATATTTTTGGCGATCTTGCTGATAAGCTATATTCCTTTACAAATTGGCAAAAGGAAGGAAAACTAATGGAAAATGCTAAACCTATTAAAAAATCTAAAAACAATAACAAAAACCATGTGGAAACCGCTAATGGGAATCAATCCCCAATCCACAATATACTGTGATGGCAAATGGAAACACACTATTGTTGGTCTTTAACTCAAAAATAAATGGTGGAGACTTCCTTTCCTCTCAAACCCCTTCAATCAATTTTTTCAAAATGAGGGAAAAAAGGGTGAAATTTTGGGTTATACGATGGCCTGTCTGCCGGTCAGCTACTTTTTGCATCGATTCACAATATTTTTGGCAAACATCGTGACTTTTCAAGCATCATAAAAAGTCGTGCTTTTTCCTCCCAATAACATCATCATCAGGTTAACATCGTGATATATCACGATGTTGGCAACACTGGTTGTGAGAACTGAAAGTGGTGCAAGAGCTAGCTGCCACCTGAAGTTCCAGAAGTCCCACACTTTGGATAAGAACTTTCTGACTATTTACGTGGCCATTTCGGGACCAGAGTAGCCTGACGAATCTGAGCAGGGCAATGATGGATGGGAGCCAATTATGGATGATTCAGAGCGCACAGTGGATGGATGATGGCTGACCCCTGAGGATAAAGACCTTGCTCCAAATCTGGGCAGAATTCTGACAGCTGCTTGATATGACACTCTGCTCTGGCCAGCTGGCCTGTTTATTTTGGTTTATGAATTCTGATATGTTATCTTGTGCAGCCTAAATGGCATATTTACTTCTTGGCCCTGCAATTAATGGCTTCAATACACATTGGTTGCTTGAGATGAAAAAACATTAAGCATAAACCTACTCTTTGAGGCTTTGATTTTTATGGCCCCCCAAGAGATGGAAAAAACAATAGGTTGTTTTCTAATAGTGTAAACTCTCCACAAATCTAGATAGGCCTTCTTCCATTGTAATCAAAGAAGAAAAAATATTGTTCTATAAGCATAGCTTGGTCAAGCCACTTCAGCACTCTTTCACTACCTTTCTAAAAACTGGACCAAGTAAACCATATCTCAAAATCTCAAGAGAATCCTAATGTTGGAATTTGTTGGGGTCATACAACTTGACCTGGGCTAAGTCATCCCAAGTCGTTTGCTCCCCTAGCAACATTCAAACAAGTTTAACAATCCCTCTTTATCTTCTTGACTCTAAATATTGTTAAAATATCCACAACAAACATGTGACTTATAGGATCTCATTGACTAGCGAATCCCACATGGTCACTCTCTCATCTACATTATTTGAGGCATATGTGTGGGCCAATCCCAAGACTTGGCCATCCAAATCAAACAACGTCTAGACCAAATAGTTTGTTAGACCAATAACATGTCTAATGAAAATGGTAGCTAGCTTCAAGGAAACCAAGGTGGCAACCCCTCCTTTACCTTAAACATGTTTAGTAAAAACATGCAATGGTGTTGGGCCATATTTTACCCAAAAGCCCATTTTCATAATTAGACCAACTACTTTAGTTTCTTACAAACACAAAATATCTAAGTTAGAAACAATTTCAAGAACTCTTCAGACATGGATTTGCGGCAGTGGTCAATAAGGCCTTGAAAATTCCATGATATCATCATTGGGATATTTCAACATTAAAATCCATCGTATCTTTATCTCCCAATACCACAAGGGAGGCAAAATCATTTGGAGAGGTCAAATTCTACAAATCATTTAAGTTCTATTCGGCGATTTCTTTTAAGAGTCGTCCAAATCAGGAGTTGGTTGAGAGTTAAGGCATGGGTTTCAAACTTGCAACACGAAACTCAATCGCTTCCTCGTCTCTATAATATATGTATCCAGATATTCTCAAGGATTACTCAAGTGAATAATCAACCAATAGAAAATAACTCCATTTGGAAAGAATAAATAATATTGAATATAAACTGATGAGATATATTTACATTACAACTAAATGGACTATTTCAATATGGTCTTTTGTGCCTTTTCAATGGAAGGATACGTCTCTATCTTTTCAGTTAATAACTTATCAAATTTATTTAATATTTGTTTAATTATTTTTCTTTTATTATTTCAATATTTGTTTATTGATATATTTATATATTATTTTATTTGTTACATTGCCTTCCTCATCAGGATGCCTTGTCCTCAAAGCATACCTTAAAATACTTCTTTATAATTTTAATATAGTAAGTAAAACCATGTGTGGTTTTATGAATTCTATTCCTTGACAAATTCTCTCTTTTTTTTCCTTTTCTTGCGAATAATTAGTTTTCCCACTTCTTTGTAATACTTTTTTCTTACTTCTTGGTCTCTTCTTCTTATTTGCAGCCAAAATAATTTATTCTTTTCTCCTTTTTTATTATTTTTTATTAACCTGATTGAATCTTCTTTGGCCAAAGGCCTGCATTTGGATAAGGTAGTAGATTTTTGGAAAACCCATAAATGACGGCCAAAAGCTAAGTTGAGACAAAGTCTAAATATAATGGCCAAAGGCCAAGTTTTGGAGAAGCTCCAAGAAGGGTTTGTGGCCAAAGGCCAGAATCAAGCCCGTGAAGGGGCAATGTTATCTAAATCGGTCTGGTTCAAGCAAAACCGACTGGTCCGACCGATTTACAGGGTTTTCTGGTCCGGTCATGGCTCTGAACCATTAGCGCTGGATTTTGAGCATGAACCGCCCATGAACCAGTCGATTCAGTATGGAACCGACCCAAAACCGCCAAACCGACCGATTTTGACCGATTCCATACGGAACCGGTCCGGTCCATACAATGTCGTACAGCAGCCGTCTAGGGACCCACAAAACTCAAATTTTGAAAAAAAAAGCATAAAAACCCTAAACTAAAGCATCTAATCTAACCCTAATCGCCTTGTGATGCTATTTAAAGACACCCCCACCCTCTATTATCTTCACACTATTCATTCTATCTTCTATGGAGTTCTTGAGAGCTAAGTTTCTTGGGCAGTTTTGGAGTGTTATTGAGCTCCATTCGTTGGGTGTTTTCGGTGAAGTTCTTGGGCAAAATCAAAGACTTGTTTGCAAGGCGCTTTTGGAGGATTCTTGGGTCGTGATTTTGGAGCAGATTTGCAGTTGTTTCTTGGACTATTTTTCGAGCTTCTTCAAGTATTTTTTCAAATTTTGTAGGCTGCTATAAAGTTGTTCTTTGGGCTGCTATAGAGTTGTTCTTTGGCTGCTATTTCTTCTCAAATGTTGTGAGGCTTGTGAATGTATGTCAACACTCTTTTCTTCTCCTTTCTTCTTATAATTTTTTTTCTTATTATTTAATAAATCCTAGGGTTTTATTTTCAAATTTTTGTTTGCCATGGCTCCAAAAGATAGGAGGGATCCTGCATGGAATCATTATCAATTGGATGACAATGGGAAAAAAGTATGCAATTAAAGTGGGAAGAAAATTGTGGGGGTGGTATCCATAGGATAAAACAACACTTAGCACATGCACAGGGCAATGTTCAACCTTGTCCAAAAGTCTTTGATGACTTGAGAGCAGAGATGCTAAGTAGTGTTGAAGCCTACCAAGAAGAAAAAGCCAAGACAAAGAAGCTTCAAAAAGACATAGGGAGAAGTTCCATGCCAGTTGAGTTTGATAGTGATTATGAGTGTGATGATCATGATACCCCTCAAAATGAAATGCCTAATTTTGAAGAATCTTCCAATATTCCTGTTAAAGGGAAAGTGGGACCTAGTTCATCCAATTTGAAGAGGCCGTGTAGGGGCACCAGTAGAGGGCTTGAATCTTTCTTTGTACCCTGCACTACCCCCATTGCTCATCCCACCATTGATGCTAAATGGAAGAAGATGGAGAAGGAGGTTGCTTGGGAGTGCATTGAGAGATGGAGGCATGATGCAGACATACCTTTCAATGCAACTAATTCTTCCTATTATCAACCTATGATAGATGCCATAGTTTCATGTGGTTCAGGCTTCAAAGGCCCTAGTTTTCATGATATCAGGGGGCGCCTTTTACGAAATGAAGTCCAAGGAATAGATGAATACCTCAAGGAGTTCAAGCAATCCGAGAGTAAAACAGGGTGCACAATTATGTCCGATGAATGGACTGATGGAAAATCCTGCACCATTCTCAATTTCTTGATTGCTTGCCCAAAGGGAACCATGTTACTTAAATCTGTGGATGCCTCTAATTAGGTGAAGGATGCACAATTATTATTTCGTCTTTTGGATGAAGTAATTGAGGAGATGGGGGCAGAGAATGTTGTACAAATCGTCACTGACAATGCCTACAACTATGTTGCAGCGGGAAGGATGTTAGAGGGAAAACACCCCACCATTTAGTGGACTCCATGTGCAAACCAATGTTTGAAGTCTAGACCTCATGCTTGAGAATATTGGCAAAATTGAGTGGGTGAAGAAGTGTGTGGGGCATGCAAAATCAATAACTAGGTACATCTACAACCACTCATGGATTTGGACCCTAATGAGGAAGAACACTAGGGGTAAAGAGCTAGTTAGATCAGCCATCACACGATTTGCAACAAACTTTCTTTCATTGCAATCCATTGTTGATCAAAAAGCCAATGTGAGGAAGATGTTTTCTTGTGAAGAGTGGAATGCATCTCAATGGCGTAAAAAGGATGAAGGGAAAGAAGTAGCTGACAAAGTGTTTGAAAAAACATTTTGGAAAAACGCAGAAGAGATTGTTTTGTTCAGTGAGCCTCTTGTGAAAGTGTTGCAAAAGGTTGGATGGCGATAAACCCTCCATGGGTTTTATTTATGAGGCCATGGATCAGGCCAAAGAAGCAATAAAGGCAAGATATGGTGACAAAAGGCAAAAGTATTTTCCTACTTGGAAAATCATCATGACAGATGGAACAAACAACTCCATCGTCCTTTGCAGGTAGCTGGCTAATACTTAAACCCAAGGTAAGAAATTTTAAAATTCAAATTCACAGTTATAAGTTTTGTTGTAATTTCAATTTTCAACCTTTTAAGTTCAAATTTATAAGTTATATTTTCAATTTCACTGATAAATATATTTGGTCTTTTAAAGTTTGAACTTTTGAAGGTATTTGAACTTTTGAAGGTACCACTATACAAAAGGGTTTGAAGCTAATGATGATAGGGAGGTAAAAGGTGGATTGTATAGATGCATTGAGTGCATGGTTCCTGATCCCAAGACACAAGATGAGATACATTGTAAATTGTTGCAATTCAATGAGAGTATGGGTAGCTTTGGCTTAAGTATGGCCATACAAGGCAGATCCAAGGATCCACCTTGTAAGAAATTTCAAAGTTTTCAAATTATATATTATATTCTTGAAAGTTTTCAAAGTCATTTCCTAAAACTTAATTGCATCAATTCTTTTTGCAACCTATTGGTGGGGACAATTTGGTCACTGGTGGGCAATGCCTTGAGTTGCAAAATTTTGTAGTTCGAATTTTGAGCCAGCCATGCAGCACTTCTTGATGTGAACGCAATTGGAGCATTTTTTAGCATATACAAACCAAGAAGCCAAATCGTTTGGAAAACAAACGGTTGAATGATATGGTCTATGTTTAATACAATCTTAGGTTGAGGTGTAACCAATTGTTGAACAGGACCCCAGCATCAGGCAACATAACCTTGGATGACTTTGATCCATCATTAAAGTGGGTTGTGGAGTCTCCGGCACTAGCATTTGAGAATGAAGACCTTTTTTGGTTTGATTTGGACCCACTTCCAAAGGTTTTACCATCAGGGCCAGGGGAATCTAGTGGGCCTCAAAGTCCCACTCTGGTCGAGGATGTTGAGGATGAGGATGAGGATGAGGATGATTAAGCCCTAGTTTTCATGTTATCAGTTTATAGTTATTCATTAGTAGTAGTACTATGCTTATTTTTGGACTGTAGGAACCAAAAGCTCTGAACCAAGGGATTCTAAAGCATTTGGAGAGGTCACATTCTACAACAAAAGCGAGAACCAATCATTTAGGGTTCTACTCTTTAATTTCTTCTTTAGTCTTCCACATTAATTACCAACTAAGAGTTAAGAAATGAGGGTGGAGATCAAGAGTTAAGAAATGAGGGTGGAGATCAGGCCCTATGACACCCACCCCCTCGAGAAAAAGTGCACTGGGAAACCCTAGTAGGCTCTTTGCCCATAGTCGGGCTAGCAAACTTCTTAGGATTTGAGCCAAATCCAATGTCTAGGCTCACCGCTCAACTAAGATTTTTAGACCTTGAGAAGCTCTCTTATTGACAACCTTCACCCAACCCTCATTATCTATCAAGGGTGAGACCACAAAGACCTAGCCTTAAACATTCTCACGGGCTTGAGTTTCAACATTTTCCACCTATGCCATTAAAGGATTGTGCTTGGTTTTTTGGTCTTAACTTTGCCACCTAAAATATGTGTGTGTGAGGTTGATGTACCAAACTAGCTGGCAAATAACTTTGCCACCCTCCCAACCTAGTAGTACACAAATATCTTGAGGTCTTTGGACAAACTGTTAAAGTTTGTGCAACTGTGAGACCCATTCTCATAGAGGATGGTACCCTAGTCAGTTGACTATGATAGAGTAAGACCCTAGAAGGTACCCTAGGGCCCCCAGTAGTCTCCTGGGGTTCTTGGTCTAGGACCAAGCAGGTTGATGCCATGGCAAAGCCCCTACCATGTGGCTAGGGCCCCTATATGCCTCTAGGGTGTTCTGGTTTGGAACCAAGGACACGATGTCCAAGTAGAGCCTGTAGGTAGAGGCAGAGATATATTCTGGTCTTGAACCAGGGACACGATGTCCAAGTAGGTCCTGCAGATAGTTGATCAACTTTCAGTGTGAAACTGAAACTCAGCTTAGTACTGAGAACCATTCTGCAAGAGAATGGAGGACCCAGTCAGGGTCCAGAGATTGATCAACTTGATTCAGTGTGACACTGAAACTCAGCGTAAGGCTGAAAGCCATTCATTAAGAATGGAAGATAATGATGTCCCCTCTCCTAATCGGTTATTGCTAGGTTGCTTCTCAAGGGACTGACCACCCCTTGACGATGTCCCTAGTGCCTAACCCTTAGGAGCAGTGTTAAGGACAAAAGGATTGTACCATCCGTTTGGATCTTCCCCTTTATACAGTGATGACAAAAGTATATATAAAACATTGTACCTTGAGAGAGAAAAGTTCAAAGTCTTTGGTCCTTTTGATGAATGCTTGTCCACCTGTTTGGTTCACCCTAAATATTATGGTTGTGTGTTTTGTGGTCCCCTTGTTGACTCTTGGTCCTTTACCTTACTTGGTTCTGACACTCGTATTTGGGTGTACCTTTGATTATGACGACTTATGGATTTTATCCTAAGTACATTTACCTAATGATTATACTAAAGGACCATTGGACCACTTATTGTTTATGATTTTTATTAATTAAATTATTGGACCTTTTTATCCCACAAACAAGGGGGTCTCATACACCAATTTGGTGTCTCGCTTAGCGGTGACATTAAAAATTGATTATTATTATTATTATTATTATTATCTTTATTTCTTGACCATTTTATTTGTTGTTTTATTGTTGACCACTTTATCCTATCCTAAGTCTTAGTTTTACTTTATGGTCTTATTAATAAAACCTTTATGGTTTTATTAATAAAGACACTTGGTCCACTTAATTCACCTTATGGTTTTTATTTCTTATTTTCTTTACCACTTTATTTTTCCATGTATGGTAACCTAAAGTATTTTTCCATATATATATGATATAGATCTTACCTTGGAAAACAATAGCGGCTGGGTTCTTTCACGTGCTTACTCTCCGTGGCTTTCTTCACGGTTCAATTGCGGCCGGGTTCTTTCACGTGCTTATTCTCCATGGCTCCCTTCACGATTCACCTACGGCCTTTCACGCTGATCTCCTACTTTTGGGCTGCGACTTCTCTCTGCGATCTCCTCCTTCACGACTGTGATTTCATTCACAAGTTTTACATCTCCCACACGGGCTTCACCACCGTGATCTCTGCTTGCTATCTTCGTGATTTTATTCTCAGTCGATTTCGTGATTAATCCTGGGCTCGATTTGAATGTGTGATTTGTCTCTGCGATCTCCTAAACGTGAATTTTCACGTACTTGAATTTGCAATTTTTGCCCTCGAGCTTGTTCTCTGTGTTTCTCTTCACGAGTCTTATCTCTGGCTTATAATGACCTCTGCGATTTTGGGTTCACGACTGTCTCCGTGATTTTGTTTGGGTGACCTATGCGATTTGGTTATTCTGTGATCTCTGGTGGCCATCATGACTCCTCACTGTAATTCCTCACGGACTCTGCTTGATCTCTGCGATTTGTAGTTTTCATGGCCTTATCTCTCAACCTGTCTCTGCAATTGATCTTTGTGTGAGAGTGCTTACGTCCTGTCACTGGGTTTTACTTCTGTGTGATTTATTACGGACTTACCTCACGATCTGTCCCTGCGATCTATCTCAGCGTGAGTCCTTATGGGTTTTACCTTTGTGTGCTGGATTCCTTTCCCTGAGTATGGATTGTGTATTTATCATCATGACTGTTAGAGAGTTTTGACTATGCTAAGTATAACCGAGTGTCTCTTGTGCTAAGTGACAGTGTGTCCTTAGCATGAATGTTTTGGGCATGACTGAATTACTCTAGCCTGTACTTTTGATTGACATCTCTCTCTGTTGACTAAGAGTCTGAGGTCTGTTTATGTTTGCTTTAACCCTCTCTCTCTCAAGGTACGTATATGATTTACCCAGTTTGACTTGTCCCTTCGGTGACAAGATCAAACTCAAAAATATCCTAGTATAAAGTGGATCCAACAATGGTATGATTTGCGAATACTGTATCTATTTTATGTACATGATATTCGAAGTGAAACATCTCAACTTCAACGCAGTGACCAGCAGAGCGTTAAAATTAACGCAATGACCAACGGAGCGTTGAGTTGAAAGAGATGAAAATTATTTTCTTGCTTCATTATAGTTTAAATTTTATTAGCAGCACTTTTCTGAATCTGAATGTACGTGTTCATGCACTTATGTTTATTATGTATATTAAAACATCATTGCCTCTTAAAATTCAACACAAACTAACTCCAAGGAAAAACCTCTTTTGAGGTCGTGGTACAAAGAACCTAACAAGCTCATGTAATCTAGAAATACCAATTGGTGCAATAAAGTGATCTAGGAAATCCCAGAACAATATGGGCGGACCTGGGAACTCTATCTATAATGGGCGATACAATTCAATGGATTCATTTGTAGAGAACTTTTCGTGCCACTTGACGAGGAAAACCAAGGGTATTTTCTCACAACCATGGATCACAAGAGACCACTTCATAGCAATGACTTTCTTCCTCAAAATATAATTGAAAAATGGCTTTAACTATACATGTCTATGCAAATCCATCCATGGGTTTCCAAGGACTCCTTACCCCAAATCTTGATCATAGACTCACGCACGAATACCACTGACAAAATACCCTAACAAAATACATTATTTCAAATTATCATGGATAATAACATATGCATAATCTACAATAACAATAGGAAATCCATTAAGGAATATTTCATTACTTGCATGCAAACTCTCACCATCACCTAGGCCCAAAAATCAAGTGTTATTAACACATTGATCACTCAAACAATATGAATCTCTGATAAATAGCACATTGAGCATGAGTTGAAAAACCTAGAAAACAGGTTTGAAGAAAATGGATACAATGAAAGACAGTTTAATAAGATAGTATTAAGAGCTAAGAGAGGTCCTCATACCAACAAAAATGGTGATAATAGGGAAGAAAAAAAGATAAGCCTACCTTACATCAAGGGCACAACCAATAAAATTGCAAGGATCCTTGGGAATAGAAATATTAAAGTCTCATTCTCCCCTCCTAATACAATTAAAAGAATGTTAGATCATGCTAAAGATGTCACAAATCCTAGAAAACTAAAAGGTGTCTACACCATTCCTTGCTCATGTGGAAAGCAATATATCGGCGAAATAGGGAGATCACTCCGAGTGAGGTCAAGCGAGCACTATGTTGACATCAAACATAACCAAACCGAAAAAATAGCATTAACTGAACACAAAGCACTAATCATCAAATTTGCATCGCCAACACAATAATCATTGCAAAGAAGAACATTATGGGAAAAGAAAATTATGGGAAGCCATGGAAATCAAGTTAAATCAAAGATTCAAAATAACTTAAATAGGGATTGGGGTGTTGAAATCAATCAAAATTTGATCTCTCTTGGTGCTTGATAGCTATGGGTTTAAGATGGATTTTCGTTGGCTTTAATAATTAATTTTTTTTATTACATTACGTTACATTACATTACGTGTCAACTTCTCCCCCATACTGAATCATGGATAGTGTAATTATTCTTATGCTCCAACATCCCTGACTCATAGCACACCACATAACCATCTTGCATAAGGACTCCACCCCTTATCTGAGTCGGCCTAACCTGAGTATGCCTCTTAGGATCCTATCTCACCTGACTCTACCTCACTTGAGCCCACCTGAAGCTACCTCACCTGAGTATGTCTTAGGAGCCTGCCTGATATGAGCCTGTCTTACGGTCCGTTGTAGAGCACCAAGAGGTCTCCAATACTTAATCTTCAAAATGGACTGGAGGGTTTTATTAATATATGATTTCTGTTGCCAAAATACCTTGAGCCTAACAAACTCTTGAAGACGGGGATCGAAACATTAAGCTGAGGTCTCAAACTGAACGCAGGTGTCACATCCTCTTCAATGTTTCAATATCTTAAGGGAAACCTTCGAGATGAACTTCTCCAGAGCCTTGGATGACACCATGGTTGCCAGTTTTTCCTCGCACAAATGATCCTTGAGAATTCGTCGTAATGGCACTATCAGGTGGTGAGCTGACCTTTATAACAAACCCATGCGCACTTTATGGCAGGCTGGGAGAGTTATTAAGTCTAAAAGAGAGACAATAAATTTGGCTTTGACAGAGATGGGGCGCACTCACACCTTGTGACATCAGGAAATCCAAAGCTTAGCAAAGCATCTGAAAACTCTCCTTGGTTGTTATCATTCCTTCATGTGTCCATTTGTCATACCATAATGTTCAGAAAATAAATCAATGTACTATAAGTAAAGTTTTTCCCTTTATAGATTTTTTATCCCTTTCTACCCTTACCCTTAGTAAATGGGGGTTCAGATGTATTTATACTAGCCTACTATGAATATACAAAGAAACAAAAGAAATAGTGATTGGAAACATACCCAAGAATATGAAATGAAATCTTTTACACGACTAAGAAAATGGTTTTGGTAAAGAGCGTGTTAATCTCTAGCAACCAGCTTAGTTCATGGATAGTTTTGACCATTTTTCATATAATATTTTCTAGAATATGTTTTATCAGATTCATAACTCTAATATGTTCGCCATTCGGGATAAACAGAATAAAATAACAAGGACACGAAGTCCATACAAAATGGTTTAGGCAACTCACCAAAACGTTAGGCAAGGAAATGGTGGTTAATCTGCAAGGCTGCTGGCCATCTATCTTTGGTTCCGTTTAAAAATCATATCCCTCAAACAGTTTCCATTCACATCTTATCATTGAAATCTTTAATAGCATAAAAAACATAATAAATAAGTATAAATCGTTCTCCAGAGTCATGCAATGGACACATAATAATGGGTCTGTGTAGGTTTCGACCTTGTGACCTGAAAATAGCAGGAACACGAACAAACCGCTTAGCAATAAAAGATGAGTGAGAAAGTTACCATGATGTGTGTCGCCCTAAGTGTTTCAGGCAGTGCAGCGCCCTCAGCTTCCCAAAAGAACAACTGACCGATTTCCTAGTCCTCGCAACAGAGCGGTTTCCTACTCCCTGCAACAGACCGTCAACAGAACTGGAAGAGATAAAAAAGAATTAGTTAGATGAGAGACATACCACTTCCAATAAGCACTCCGTCCACTCTCACTCACGCTACCTCCCTCTCTCAGTGAATAAGTAAGGAAGTTGGAATAAATCAGGCATAGTGAAATGCATTCTTCCTGGCTTGCTGGACATGCCCTACCTCTCCGCAGCATCTGGTATAAGTCCGTGTTTAAGGAGTGGGTCTATTTCGATCCAACTAGAGCCTACAGACTGCCCTGGGAGGTAACAAGGGCACTTGCTCTTATGTGTTTCCCTGAAGACCAGATAGCAGATATGAAGGGTCCTGTGACTAAGGGTAAAAAGAAATATGTTCCCCGTTAAGGTTCCCCCAAGCGGTATCGGAGAAATAGGGTAACCCCAGGTGCTACTAAGTGCCCTACCAGACGAGGCCAAAGGGCGGTGAAATTCCTAGACAGAAAGCGTTACGGAAAGGTTTTTAGATGAACCCAAAGCAAAGTTCTGTTTAACTCCTCATTCCTATACTGACAATGGTGGGTTGTAGTAGCGTTTGCTCCCCAGGGATTAAACAAATGGATCCAATTCCGCGGTTACGGAACCGCAACTAGTTCGTTAGACAGGATCGGGATCCGGATTCATGTCCCCCTATGCGCACTATCAGGCGGTGAGCTGACCTTTATAACAAACACATGCCCACTATCAGGTGGTGAGCTCACACCTTTATAACAAACCCATGCGCACTACCAGGTTTCGACCTTGTGACCTGAAAATTGCAGGAATACGAACAAACAGCTTAGCAATAAAAGATGAGTGAGAAAGTTACCATGATGTGTGTCGCTCTAAGTGTTTCAAGCAGTGCAGCGCCCTCAAAAGCCGAATGGGGCCTCAGGGCCTCACGAAATATCCACAAGGACAGAAACCCCAAACCTCGATGGATTTTAATAACAAGAGCTGAGAGGTGGCAATGTCTTAAATAAAATTAAAGCTATAAAAACATAAACATATGTTTTTCCAAGAAGCAAATACCAAACACTATAAATTAAAACTATAACATTTTTCTACATAAATAAATTCTTTCTTTACACCATTAGAGATAAAAAAATAAAATGGTTTAGACACAACTTTGTTTTACACCATTTGAGATAAAAAAATAAAATGGTTTAGACACAACTTTGTTAAAGACAGAAAAAACTAAAAAATGAGATATAAATACCTTTGAATAGCCTCTAAACAATTTAGATAATAGGCCCCTGTAAACAATTTAGATAATAGGCCACTACTTAAAGGTAACCAACCCCAACTTGAAAGCAAATAAAATTTTAAATATATAATATATGATACAAATAGTAATTGATCTTTTTGCATGCCACAATTAAAAGCACAAACCTTCAAAAGAGATTACTAAAGCTATTCTATTATCTTAACCCTACATGGGTCAAACTTCATGAAGTGATACATGAGAGCCAATCGAAATTTCTCCAACTAAAAACCTAGAAATATACAACTATACAAGTAAAACTATTATCTTAACCCTACATGGGTTGAACTTCATGAAGTGATACATGAGAGCCAATCGAAACTCCTCCAACTAAAAACCTATAAATATGCAACTATACAAGTATAACCAGCCTATTCATGAGTTTAACCTTGATTAAAATGTTAACGGATAAAAGATGAGGAATGACCAGGAGAAGCGACACTCCAAGTTATAACTTTGACATGTTCATAACATAATAAACGATGAGCATCTTATACTTGATAACAATCATCTTCGCAAAACAAAATTCCTACTTGAAAGCAAAAACCTAAAAGAAATTTGTCATATGAAAATAACCGAGGGTAAAGTTTCTTATTTAAAACCCCAGGCCAAAATCTAAAATATAGGAGATTTGCAAAAATCCGATCAACCCCAAAGTTGTATTCAAGATTATTGTTGCATATATGGATGTAGTTATCCAAGCTGAAATGGATAAATAAGCCTAAAACCCGCAAAGAGAAAATATATATATATACCAAAAAAATATAAAAGTATATTGTTGTAAGAAGACTTACAAGTAGCAACATAGGTTAGGTTTGTTTATTATGAGTTTACATGGGTAATCACAAGCAGAAAAAAAGTAATTGACAACTTTTAATTGAGTAATACCCTATAAACTACCTATATTATTCAGATCGTGTATTTACAGTCATTAGTATTATATGATATATTACAGGAACATTATAAAAAATGACTGCATACGGTTTCACTGATTGATGTTCAGCACAAATGTAATGATAAGAAATACTCATAAGTGGATTTAGAGGAAGATCTTACAAGTGTAATCTTACCAATGGAACAATCGGATATAAGCATAGGCTTTCTGTGATTGCGGCATGCAAATAATGCATTTCACTAAGCGTGTCCTAAGTTAGTAACTATGAATATTTCTCCAAGCAATCGCATCCATAATTATTATCTATTATGCTCAATCCCCTTTGTAACCACTCACTTCCTCCAATTCTTGCATTATTTTGTCTTCTAAACCACTCCACTTCCTCCAATTCTTGCACTATTTTGTCCTCTAAACCGCTCCACTTCCTCCAATTCTTGCACTATTTTGTCTTCTAAATAGGGATTCTTAGAAAGCAGCCAAAATAGCCATGAAAGAGTGACAACAGTAGTATCATGCCCCGCTATAACAAAGTTCAAAATTGCATCTTTCAATTTCTTGTCATTGTATGTTTCTGGATTCTCCTTGGCCATGAAAAGGAACCTTGATAGAAGATCAGACTTTAACTGCAATTGATTAAAAATAAAAACAGCTTAAATGATAAAAACGAGATCATAATTATAACCAATTTAGTGGGATCTAATAGGGTTTCAATTAGTTGTTACCTGATCTTGACGTGCATTGAGCAGATTTATGTGTTTCTGTATGATGTCATATGTGAAATCGTCCAAAACCCTAATGTCTGACTTCAGCTTGACCTTAGAGCCAAGATGGAAGTGTTTCTTGAGTCTCCAGAAAGGATCGAAGTATCGAGAGGCGCAGAGGGAATTAGACCTGTCAAAAGCCGAAGCAAATAGAACTTCTGAAATAGAGGAAGACAAATAACCTATTTCCACTCCAAACCCAACTTCGCATATCGAATCAAATGTCATCTGCATGAACATATCCTACAGGCGTAAACCATTTTAATTAACAACCCCAAACCTACCTAAAGTAGATCCATAGACATATAAACACAGTTTACTTGCATATTGGCAACCACTTTGTTGTTATTGTCGGATATCCGTCCCAGCAAAATCATAGCTAATTTGAGGGCGTATTTCCTGAACGCATCTGTACTATAATATCTTAACATCGTAGATGAAAAATCAAGGCTGGAAGACTTGCGTTGGAGCATCCACATTTCCCCATCCGAATTAAAAATGCCATCTCCAAGTAGGTCATACTGTATCTCATGAGCTGCAGGCCCTGATTCAAAAGCTGGAGCTTAATCAAGGATCGCACAAATTATTAAATACAAAACCATGAATACAATCATTCTATTCACAACATATAAAATCACTTACTTTGACATAATTAGAGAAGTTGGTCTTAAGTATATGCTCAACATTTGTAGGGTCCACCGTGAAGAGAATCATGAAACCAATGTACTTGGCTTCGAATGTAGGGAAATGCATTGCATAGTTTGTAAGCAAATCAAACATACGGTGGAAATTAGTTGTGAGCTCCAGGGTCGAACCCAGAAGGGGCCATGATTTGGGTTCCGCTGTAATATTTTTATTGGCTCTCCTCCCGCACATCCAAATCCAAGTCCCTATTGATATGCCCAGAACAGTTGTTGTGACTAAGAATGCAGCAAATACCCAACAGGCATTCATAACCATGTTGCACTTTGTCATACCTTCTATCATCTCTGCTAAACACACAGGCGTGGATGTTCTACACTCGGCCAAAACTATGCGAATTGTTCATTTTAGACACAAGAAATTTCCCAACGTTATATTCTCCTCTAGCAAGCATGCCTACAATTTTATTTATCATCCCACTTTAGTCCTTGACAAATACAAAGATTGTGTGGTGAATACTTTGATAATCTTCACACGGATGCACTATTTTCATGGCCAAAGTTTCTCTGTCGAGCATCAAGATTTGCACCAGGTCCTTATCAAATTGAAGAGCATCTCGTCGGTGTCCAAGCCCGCAAAGATCGCCTAAGTACAGTGTTAAGATGAAATAAACAAGGAGATGAATCGGTAACAGTCTAAGGTATGCATCTCTGGAGGGATGTACTAAAGAGCAGAAACACTAGTTGGAGGAGATTTCACAAGCATATATATAATTTTTCCAAGAGTCTATGGGGTTACCACCTAAAAGTAAAGTGGATCATCTGACACAATTGTTCCCTGACTCTCCATTTCCAAGCATAATACATTTATATAGTGCAACCTGAAAGTGGATGAAGTGAAGAAACAAGATGCCATTATTCAGAGCACTTAAAAATATATTTTTGGAACCCTAGCTCAATAAAAAATTGGATGAACTAGCCCAGGAACTCCTGTTGGCCTACGACATCAGGAGCCATTTATATAACTTTTCGATTCATTCTAATTACGTGAAATACCTATATGAAACATCAGTGGCCTATAATCCAATCATCTTGGCAAAACAAAATTCCTACTTGAAAGCAAAAACCCTGAAAGAAAATTGTCTTGTGAAAAGAACTAAGTTCGAGTTTCCTCTAGACACCCATTAAACCCAAGTCCAGAAAGGACGGGCAATGAAGACACCGCCATTAACTACCCTCTACACACACTTATATTATTGCTAATACGAGGTAACATTTTTCAAGAACATGGTAATAGAGGAGATGTTAATATTTTACCGCAAAAGTGTTCATTTAACTTGAATAGCATACATACACATTCATTACATTTAGAGTTCAAAGGTGGTTTCCAACTGAATTGGCATGAAAATGAGTTTTAACTGAGTTAAAATATATTATTTGCCTCATAATTGTAGTAAACAAGAACCCAATTGCCCATTATTCTTCTCTATCTCGTGCATCCACTTACAATTTCTCTGGAGGATGCAATGCCAAACTGGACGCATGTCAAAGCTGCCTGCGAGAACCGGGCGGCTTCTTCCATCGTGTCAGTAAACGAAGTGACTGACTTCTTCACCCACTCGCCTTCCTTCCCTCTTCTTAGTCTGCAGGTAAAGAGCAAGCAAGCAACTGGTATTCCTCATCCTTCTAAGTCTGTAGGTGAAAAGCAAGCAACCAAACAACTAAGCCAGCGGAACAAAAGAAGAAAATGAAGATTGTGTGCGAGAAAGTGGCCTCCATACTCCTGTGTTGTTCTTCAAATATGGTGCTTTCTAGGAATGTGCGCCATGCTTTCAAGGAATGGGCTGCCATGGGAAAATAAAACAAAAATTAAATACAAACAACAAAATCAGATATCAACCACATTGGTGCAGTAAAATGTGACAATACTTTCCATGACGTAAGGTCGCCGTCGATGCCTGGCAACAATCTTCAAGGTATGACGTCATACATTTTTTAACCAATAACAATTTGCCAAAATTATAACCATGTAAAATTGTTTTAATATTTTTTTTAAACTTAAGGTTGTACATTTACAAACTATAAAAATTAAAATCGTATGGGCACATATTAATCCAACTGACCTATCTAGATATGTTCCCCTTTGGAGACATAATAAAAAACCAAATCTAGTAGCTGTATTGGCGGTAATGGCGCCCTCAAAATCAATAAAATGTAGTCCCTATGTGTGAAGAGAAAACGACTAAATGGGTATCGGTGAATACTCTGTTTTTTTTAACATGCATCATTTAATTCTTTCGGGTATTTCTTTTATGGGAAGGTTTGGACTTCGCAAGTGTCAATTACTTGTATCTAATAGTTAAGCTTATATAACAACAACTTAATTTATGGTGGTTAATCTCATAATGGTATCATCATTGGAGTTAAGCTAATAGTTGTATCTAATAGTTAATTTAAAAGTTAATATAAAGCTTCGACTATGCCTTATGCACATTAACTCAACTCCCAAGTGCCATATGGAGTTCAACTGTCACATAATTTGCACATTACCTAAGTGATTATTCTTGGTGCATGGTTTCACTGCAATCAAGGTCAACTTCTCATGCTAAGAGATGGAGTTCATCTAAATTTATTTTAATAGTTGTATCACTATTGAAACAATCTAATAGTTATCCAATATAACTGCCATTAGAGTCATCTCGAGCATTAGACTGGGCCTGAAGTTCCTCTGCGAGAAGATGGACGCAGAGGGTCTCTGGAAATTCATTGTGGAGCACAGGAAAGACGTTATAGCGCTCAGGGCCGAGCTGCCGTCGGCGATGGAGAGCGCCATTGATCCCGCTCGGCTGGTTTTACAGGCCCTCGAGGGTTTTTACGACAAGGGTTCTGGGAAAACGAAGAAGAAGGACTCGGGGCTTGCAGACCAGAGGCGGGCCTGTTCTTTGTTGCTCGAATGGCTTCTTCCCCTCCTTGCCGACCCTATCATGGGGGCTGAACACCCCGTTGTGTCTCCGAGTACTAAAGAGCAGGCGAGGGTTATTGCTAATGAGTGGAAGTCAAGGATCGATGTTGATGCAGATCCAGCCAATGCAGCCAAGCCCTTGGAGGTCCAGGCGTTCTTGCAACTCGTGGCCACTTTCGGCATTGCAGCCGAATTTCCGAAAGATGATCTTTGCAAGCTTGTTCTTGCGGTCTCATGGCGCAGGCAGATTCCAAAGCTCTGTGGTGCTCTAGCGCTTACAGAGAAAATGCCAGATGTAGGGAACTTCCAGATTTTTGTTAAACTGCCCACCGGAAAAACATTATTGCTCTGGGTTTTTGCTGAAGATACAGAGGCGACTCTAAAAACCTTGATTGCGCAGAAAGAGGGCTACTCCTCAATTTATTCTTTTTACATTCTGCATGAGGGTAAAGTGCTACGAGAGGGTGATCAGTTGAGGGAATGCCAGATTAACAAAAACTCTATTGTGCATGTGCTGTATCGCTTGCGGGGGGGATCAGTTGGGAACAGAGGAACCACAGGTCCCTCTTCTTACAAAGACCCAGCTCGTTCAAAGGGGCCACAGCCCACAGCAGCTCCACCGTCTTCTCAACCCAAGCCGTATATTGTGGAGAAACTGGATGTTATCCCGTCTCTAGAGGTCAAGAATAACAAGGTAACAAAACTATTCATTACTCTACAAACTCATGCTCTCATCTGCCGTTTTAATGGTTTTTGGCCCAGATCCTTTGATATTCATAATTGGATTTTTACACACTGGACAACAAATTGTCAAATTCTTTTGTGTTCCAAGGGATTTTTTGTTGTACAGTTTGAATCCAAGGAAGACTATAAGAGGATCATTGAGCAGGGTCCTTGGTTTTGGGGGAGAGCGGGGCTATTCTTAACCCCCTGGTTCCCGGAGTTTGATGCCAACTCTATGGTGGTAACCAAAATGCCGGTCTGGGTGCGGCTGCCTAACCTGCCCCTTCCTTTCTGGCACCACCAAGTACTGGAATACATTGGCAACCTGCTTGGGAAGTTCATTAAAAGTGATTCTGATCTGAATGAGCAGGGGCTATTTACTTATGCAAGAATCTGTGTGGAGATCGACCTCAGCAAAGGGCTTCCTGATAGAGTCCAGCTGCTATATGAAAAGCATAAATGGATCCAGGCATTGGACTATGAAAATACCGCTTTTAGATGCAGATTTTGCCATTTGACAGGACACTTACAAGATTCGTGCCCTCTTTCAAAACGGTTCCCCAAAAAGAAACAGGGGATGCATCCAAAAAGGAAATTATGGCAGGCAGATTATGCTCCCTCTATTGATGAGGATTCAAAGAGTGAGGAGAGCGAACCGGTAAAGCAACATCAGGACGAGGACAAAGAGGAAACAGTGCATATAGATGAAACAGTGGAGGCACGTCAATCAGAATCAACAAATGCGGGTAAGGAAACTATCATGGAGCAACAAAAGGATTTCTCCTTAACCGGGTCAAAGCGTGCACATGAATCCGAAACTTCAGAATCAGATAAAGATAAATCGCCTGCTCAGCCAGCTATGGAGCAGGTGAGTAAAGAACTGATTATCGTTGCACCACAACAGGGGGGATGGACAGAAGTGAAAACAAAGAAGAGAGGGAAGAAAGGGAAATTAGAGGACTATTATAAAATCCCTAATTCCTAGAATACTCATGTAATATTATTGTTTTTGTTATTTTTTCTGCAGACCTATGGTCTTGTCTCGGTTGTGCTTCAACACCTACAGAATGTAATTTTGTATCGCCTCGGCTTGAAATAAAATTACGCTTTTTTTTCTTGGAAAAAAAAAACTACCATTAGAGTTGAAGTTAAGCTAATAGTTGTAGAATAATTGGAGTTAATCTAATATTTACCCAATATAATAGTGATTAGAGTTGAAGTTAAACTAATAATTATAGAATCACTGGAGTTAAGTTAATACTTGTATCTAATAGTTAATTTAAAAGTTAATACATTGGCAATTACAATTCAAGTAAAAGTCATGATTGGAGTTGAATTTAAGCTAATAGTTGTATCATCAATGTATTTAAGATAATTTAATTAAATAGTTGTATCTAATAATCGAATAGTTGAAGCTGAAGTTTGCTTTTTCCAACTATCACAAATTGTAATTATCAGATGTTAACTAAGCTATTTTTAATTTTTTTGAAATTGTTAATTATGAGTTAGACTAACCTCCTTTAAAAATAATTGAAAACTAATTATATCTATATGGAAAACCTAAACATGTAATATGAATTGTATATTAGCTAGATGTCCAACTACTAGATGCAGGAGTTTATTAGGAGTTTGGAGGAGTTTATTAGGAGTTCCACTCTTACATGACTCACATTAGCTATATTCCTAGATGCCAAATGCACTTGGACTAAGCCTTAAGTGATTCCAGTTGAAGTTAAGCTAATAGTTGTAAAATCATTGGAGTTAAACTAATAGTTAAGCTAATAGTTATCCGATATAACTATGATTAAAGTTGAAGTTAAGCTAATAGTTCTAGAATCATTGGAGTTAAGCTAATAGTTGTATCTAATCATCGATGGATTTAAGCTAGTAGTTGTATCTAATAATCAAATAGTTGAAGATTAATTTTAATTTTCACAACTATCACTAACTGCACTTATCACATGTTAATTAAGCTATTGAATCAATCTAGACAGTACACTTGTCTCATTCTCGTTTAATCTTGGACGACGCCCATAGAATCAATCTGGACAGTACACTTGTCTCACTCTCGTCCGTAGATGAAAAAGCATAGATGGCAGTCCATCCCCAAAATTCTAACATATATACACCTTCGACGTAATTAGTTATGAAATTCAATATCATAAACTACATGCAAATAACTTCAAGTTGATTTTCCAATTCTATGATTTAAAAGGTTAGGCTTTAATATTCTTATTAATAATTATAATAATTATAATAATTATTTTAGTCAAGTTTTAGTCAAGCTTGCGAGTATCCCACAAGAAGATGAGTGACAAGAAGTTAAGTTGCAGCAAGGTAAGTTGTAGTTGATACGTTGACACATAGTAAGGTAAGTCAAGCTTTCAAAGGAAGGAAAAAACTACTTGTTAATTTTGAAGATCTGGATTTTGTTGATGATTCAAAAAGATTATGTAATGCATAACGATTTAGTAGAAAGATGGAAAATTGTTTTGTTGAGTGTAAGGGCTTTCGAGTAGAAGGCTTCTACAATTTAGGAAAATAATGCAAATTTTATTATCATGTATATGGAGAACGTAATATATTTTTGATATAAATATATTACAATTTTTTTTCCTCCAAAAAAAATTATGATCTCTGATCAAATTTAGTGCATGCCTCTTAATAAAATTTATAAAAACAAAACAAAAAGAAATCAAATAGTAAATAATAAATGAAAAAATAATTTTTAAATAAACATACACACATTAAGTTTTTGTATTTTGCTTATATAAATTTGCATTTTGTATAATTTCTATACCTCATGAATTACAATTAATCATTTGTTTGGTTATCATGGTATCATTTTTAATAAAAGTGCTTGATAAAACATTAAAAAAAAAGGTTTAAATATATGTTTGACGTTGACATACAATATAATTAACTTTAATTAAGTTTAAACCAATTAATATATAATCATATATTAGATATATTGACTTTGACATTAATATTTTGATTTCTTTTATTTTATTGATTGTGTATTACGATTTATTTTGTAAATCAAAATAATTTATGAATTGATTGCAAGATCTATGGATAATAGTATTAGGTTTAATATCTTTAAATAATTCTCAAGACAAACCTATTTTTTATGGTATATAGATTTACTTTTTGTTTATCATTTGCAAATTAAACTTGATCAAAGAGTAGTTGAATCAGCGACCAACGACCAGCGATAGGGCATGCAGCACGAGCTTAGAGTTGATCCCAAGGAAGCGACTAGCGACCCCAAGCAGCACGAGATTGGATGCAGACCGATCTGAGGAGTTTGTTCACTGCAGGGAACCCAGGCACGTAAGGAAGGCCAATCTGGTCATGCCTTGAGCTCATTTGACACTGATGGAGTCCGGGATGGGCAGGGATCCGCTCCCTGAACGCTCGTAGGCCTTCAATCGGCTAATCACCTCGCATAGTCACAGATCTGGCAAAGGAGAACCCCCGAAATTCGTCAAAAGAATCAAAGATGTCCCAGAAGTGGCCCTCCCACTGGAAGAAACAATCCGGGTCGCACTCTCCCTTGCTGACAGGGCCCTGATCGGTTAATTCACGGGGCTCTGGCCCTCGCCAAAGACCACCGACAGCTGGATCCAAAGAAACTGGAGGCCCCTGATCTCAAAAAATGTGGCCTCTTACTCCGTCGGGAGGGGTTACTTCCTCTTCGATTTTGAATCCAAGGAAGACAAAGAGCTAATCTTCAGGAATGGGCCATACTTCATGGGCCCGCAAGGACTCTATCTCAATGGATGGACCCCAAACTTCGATCCTGAGGCGGACATCCCCAAAGTTGTTCCGGTCTGGGTCAAACTCCCCAATCTCCCAATGCACTGCTGGAACCCCAAATCTCTTCAAGCTATTGGGAATGCCTTGGGGAATTACATCGACATGGCCAGCCCCAAGGACCAATACGCCTGCGCCCGAATATGTGTTGAGGTAGACCTTGAAGCCGGACTGCCAGAAGCTATCAAGCTAACAGTCGGGAATTGGGCACATTTCCAAAAGCTGGACTACGAACAGCTCCCCTTCAAGTGCAGAGGCTGTCACGAATACGGGCATTTCATCCATAATTGCTCTAAGAAACCAGAGAACCAACAAAACAATACAGAGGGATGGCATAAGGTTAACAGGAACAAACCTAGAAACCCCCCTGCTGAGGCGCCAAAGAAAGGTGTGGGAAATAGAGAAACAAATGGAGACTCCATTGAACGCTCTCAAGATCTAACCACCCTCGGCAACGCTAACAAAGCAAGGGAAGAACCTAATGAAGAAGAAGAGAAATCAAGCAACGGGGACAACAAGGAGCTCGAAGAAGCCACCTCAGATCCTAAAGGGAAAGTTCAAATCGAAGGCACTCTCTTGACAAAATTAGGAGAAAGCACAGACCAATCGGAAGAAGAACCTGAATCTGCAAAAGAAGAAGAGGAAGGGGAAATAGAAATATCCACCCCCATACTAACCAAAACCAAAGGCAGAAAATCTAAGAAAGAGGAAAGGGAACAAGCCACCTACAAGGATAAACTCCAAGGGTCCCAGCAAACCTTGGAAAAGCTGCTAAAAAATACCAGGAATACCCGCCATCAGGGGCATGCCCAGAAAGGGATACCCTTGACCTCCAAAAGTAAGTAATGAAGGTCCTCTCCTGGAACTGTAGAGGGCTCGGAAGCAAGTCTAAAGAAGAAGCAATGTCAGATATAATATCCTTGCACCATCTGGACATCCTCCTGATCCAAGAGACCAAAATGGAGGAAGAAGCATTCCTCCAAACTAGCACCAAATTCTGGAAGAAAAGAGGCAAAGCTGCCATCAGCTCCAGGGGAGCCTCCGGCGGCATAGGCCCCTTGTGGGATGACACGAAGTATGAGGCCGTTGACATCATGTACAACACCTCCTGGATCCTCACTCAATTAAGGCATAAAGATTCAAACATCCAGTTAAGAATTTATAATATTTACACTCCAAACTCCTATGCAGAAAAAAAAAATATGCTGGACCCTCCTCCGTGAAGAAAGGAGCAATCTACAGGGAAACGTTGTTCTAGCTGGGGAATTAAATGTCATCCTCAACCAAGAAGAAAAAAGAGGAGGCTCCTTAGTCAGAGACCCCATTAGAGAAATGGTGGATGACATCATCCTGGAATGGAACCTCATTGATGTGAAGCCCACATCGGGAAATTATACCTGGAACAACAAAAGGACTGGACCCGGGCACATAGCTGCCAGACTCGATCATTTCCTTATTCAGGATACTTTCCTCCTTCTAGATCTGAAATTGTCCTCTAAGATCCTTCCATTTGGAGGGTCGGACCACAAACCAATACTTCTCGAGATGGAGAATGACAAAAACCTGGGGCCAATTCCGTTCAGATTCAGATCACAGTGGGCCAAAAACTCTGATTTTCTTAAGATTGTTACCGAGACTCGGGCCCTCTCGGTCACTGGGTCCCCCTTCTACATCTGGGAGGAGAAATTAAGAAGAGTTAAAAAGAAACTAAAGTCGTGGGCCAAGTTGAATCCCCCACCCGGCCTAGCCAAAACCCACACTGCCACTGCGCTGGCAACTCATCAGTCTAAAATGGAGGTTGGGAACGTGGCTGCTGAGGATATCCAATTAGAGATCAATCTAGAAGCAGACCTTCATGAGGCATGCAGGCAGGAGTCGGACTGGTGGAAGACCAAATCCAGGAGCAAATGGCTGAGGGACGGTGACAGAAACACCAGCTACTTCTATAAACTGGCTGAGTTGAGAAAGAATTACAACCGGGTGACCGAAATCCAGACCATTGACAGGCTGATCACCAATTATGAAGCTATTAAAATAGAGGCGTCCAAGCATTTCCACGAATTGTTCACGGCCCAGCCAACTCTGGAAGATGCTGAGCTTCTGAACCTCGTCCCCAGAGCCATGAAGAACCAAGATAATGACAACCTGATCAAAAACGTTACAATGGAGGAAATAAAGAACGCAGTCGCTGGCATGGAAGAGGACAGTGCCCTGAGGCCTGACGGATTCAACGCCTCTTTCATCAAAATATGTTGGGAGATTGTCAAAAAGGATTTATTCAAAATGATCTCCAAATCCCAGAGAAGTACTAAAATAGGAGGAAGTACCAATTCAGCATTCCTGGCCCTCATTCCTAAAGAGAGGAAGGCAAAGTCATTCGACAGGTTCAGGCCAATCTCCTTATGCAACATTGGCTATAAAATAATCACTAAGATCATGGGGAGCAGACTAAAAAACATCCTGCCTTATCTAGTCCTGGAGAACCAAGGTGGCTTTGTCAAAGGTAGAAAGATCGGGGACAATGTCATCCTAGTCCAAGAGGCTATCCATTCTAGCCTGAAGAACGGAGACAAAGGAATGGTGGTGAAGATCGATTTAGCAAATGCCTTCGACAGAGTCAGCCATCCCTTCCTATTTCAGGTCATGCGGAGATTTGGATTTGCCTCTGACTTTATCAGCTGGGTCAAGGCCTGTATCAGTACCCCCTGGATAGCCCCGTTAGTCAACGGAAGAGCTGGGCCCTTTTTCCAAGCCACAAGAGGTCCGAGGCAAGGATGCCCGCTCTCCCCCCTGCTTTATGCCATTCAAGCCTTTGTTCTTAGTTTCCAGTTGGAAGCTGCCAGGCACGATTAGGATCTCCCTGGCATCAGGATGGCTAGAGGCTCCAAAGACATTAACCATGCACAATTCGCGGATGACACTCTCCTGCTTGGAGGAGCCAACCAGACAATTGCCCGCCGGTTCAAGAATGAAATCAATCGCTATTGCCTAGCTTCTGGTAGCAAACTTAATTTAAGGAAGAGCCAAATCTATCGCTGGAATATTAATCCCAAGGACATGCTTGATATCTCCCGGACACTCAATATGGATGGAGTTGTCTTCTGGGAGTCATTTACCTACCTAGGGGTCCCTATTTTTAAAAACAAGTCCAAGAGTTCTGCCTGGTCTCCAATTGTGGACAAAATCAAAAAGAAAATCACCGACTGGGGCACTGCCTGGCTTAATCTGGCAAGGAAGGTAATCCTCATTAAAGCAATCCTGAATAGTTATATGATTTACCAATGTTCTTTACTGCTTGCTCCGGTTAAAATTATCACTCAGATAGAAGGTTTGATCAGATCATTTCTCTGGCAAAGGGGGGATAATGGAGGAAAAAGCATGGCCCTGGTAAATTGGGAAACTGTCAAACTTCCAAGAGCTAAAGGAGGCCTCCATATCAGAGACTTAAGAATCCAGAACTTAGCCACGGGATCCAAGCTGCTATGGGGCATGATTAACTCCAACCAGACCTGGTGCAGTCGCGTTTTGAGAGGTAAGTACTTTCCTGGGCAGCGCCTCACATGCCTCGATGGGGACCGAGCAATAAGAAAAGGCTCCCCGGCCTACAAACTGTGTATCAGAGCGCTGCCTCTCTTCAGGAAATAGCTGCACTGGGTCTTGGGAAATGGGAAAAACGTTAGAGTCTGGCAGGACGCGATTTTCAGCATAGAGCCACCAAACCTCACTCGCCTCCAGCGTTGGATGGACTCGAAGGAGCTTCTAACCGTCTGGGATATATCATCGTGGAGGACTGAAGCCCCCTATCGCTGGGCTGGATGGTCAATACCAATATGCCCTGTCAATTTAGAGGAGGGAAAAAACCAGTTGTTAAGCCATTTGGCGGGGAAAGCCCCTCTATCCAAGATCGCTAAAGACAGCCGGGGATGGGGTCCTGGCAATTACACTTCCTCAGAAGGATACAGGTGATATGCTGCCAAAATTAATGTGTCAGCTAATCTGAAAATTTGGAATCAGCTGTGGAGCACCAGAACGCTGCCAAAGATCGATCTTTTCATCTAGACACTGCTGCATGAGAGAATTCTCACAGGGGAGAATCTGATCAAGAAGGGATTTGCTGGGCTTTTTCGCTGCCCGCTTTGTGCTAATGCCGCAAAGAATATCAATCACTTTTTTTTAAAATGCCCATATGCCACCTCGGTCTGGAACGAAGTGCTAAATCGCTTGGGAGACAGAATTCATCTACCGGTCAGAATCCAGAACTGTTTTCTCAACTGGGACAGTCTTTACCAGGGAGAGCTCACTAACAAAAAAGGTCTGAAGGCCTGTTGGATGAAGCTCCCCAAAATTATCTGCTGCTGTCTTTGGATCGAAAGGAATCATAGAATATTTCAGGATATAAACCAGCCAGCTTGGAAGATCGCAATAAAAGTCAATGCTCTGTTCAAAGAGGTAGTTAGTATCTCCAAGATCCCAGACAATAAAGAAAATTTGACCGAAAAAGAAAGAACCTGGCTCCAAAACCTCAACATCAAAGGAGTAGATTCCTTGGCCGATATTAAGCTGAAAGACTGGGAGATCAGAATGGACAAGACGCAATTTGAGAATTGGTTAAGAGAAAGAAAAAATTTTAAGCTGTTCTTCGATGGGGCTTCCAAAGGGAACCCGGGAAGAGCAGGAGGAGGAGGAGTTATAATGGATCCTAGAAGGAAAATCGCGACTGAATACTCCTGGAATATCGGCTATGACACCAACAATATGGTCTAGGCTTACGGACTCTGGCAAGGCCTCATCCAGCTAAAGGAAAAGGGAGTGGGTGAAGCTATTGTTTTTGGTGATTCCAGGTTAATAATTCAGGCCCTGAATGAAGGTAACAGGAGTAAGAATGATCGATTAACCAGAATGTTAAAGAGAATAAGAACCATGATCAAATCGTTCAGCAAGATAAACATTTTCCATATTCTCCGGAATCTTAATGATTTGGCAGATAAGGCTGCCAACAACTCTATGGCTGTTGGCCTTCATGAACTTGTTGTTAATAAGGTAGTCAACTTTGATATTCCTCCTTAGTCCCGCTGTCGGCTTTCTGACTATTAGAAGCTGGGATCATGGACTCCTGCTGTAACGATTTCCCTTTTCAGCACCTATTCATTGAGCCCTGCAATATAACATAACCGCTTTTGTTAATAAAAAAATAAAAAAATTTACTTTTTGTTTATATCTTTATGCTTCATAAATTGTAATAAACCATTTTTTATTAATAATACATTAACATGCATAATAAATTAAAATTGCTTTTATAATATTATAATACTTATAATCAGTTTATAATTTATCAAATTAATGGTATATTATTTCATTTATTTCCAAAAATTATAATCTTTTCATTTACATAATTTGAAGAAAATATAAATTTTTTTAAAAATACATCATTTTAAATTTCATCTTCTTAAACATATTAATATTGTAATATTCATCTTCTTAAACATATTAATATTGTAAAATAGAATATGTAAAAATACAATTCACATTAATTCAACTTTAATAAAAGTTATTAACATATTTTTACTTTTACTAAAAAGACACTTTCCATTAGGTAATTTAAAAAAAAAAAAAATTGTTATATTGTTGTACGAAGGAAAATGGAAAGTTTGATTATGCTTTAAAATCCTAAAAAGCTATTTATTTATATGTATCCATTGGATGTGCAAACCTATTGCAAAATTTGATCAAACGAGTTATCTCTATTATTTCATATTTTCAATTTGAAAACGTAGTTTTAAATAAAATAAACATATAAATGACTTATAAAATAATAACATATCTTAAAGATACTTATCACAATGTATTTCATTTGTTTTCACTACGGAAGAATGGATGGATGGAGCAATGGCGATGGATGGATAGAGCAATGGCGACGACAGAAGAAAGTGTTACAAACAGATTCTGACTTCAGTATTCTGAGCACTCGGGAGCTTTATCGGTTGATCCCTTCGTCCGGATCCGGAGGCCAATGCATAAATGTTGTAATAATGTCATGTTTATGATTTTTTTTCTGACAACATTTATAATGCTAATTAAATTAGAGGACATTTTTTTTGTTTTTTATTTTTTAAAATTATTTTTTATTATCTAACAATTGAATTTTAATCCAAGTAAAATTAATCACTTCATAGATTTTAACCAATTATAAAATTAAAATTTATATTTAAAAAAAAAATTAATTTAAAAAATATTCAAATTAATATGTAATTTTAGCAAACTTTGAATAAACATTATAAAAAATTTGCAAATTATTTAAAGTCGAAATTATTTAAATTTGACTTCTAACTCATTACTATATATACTCTGCCTTCTACAAGTATAATACTAATAATGGTAATTTTAATTAACAATAATAATAATAATGGTAATTTTAATTTTACATTGAATTTAATAAGATGTTAAATTAATATATAATATTCTTTTATCTATGTAATACAATAATAAAATAAGGAGCCTGCACGGGTCTCGCTCATTGGCGGTTCCATTGTTATGAAATCACTTGTTGTAAATTGGAGGTCACGAGATCAATCCCACCCGAGTTTACTTGTGTCCCATGTCTTGTGGCGGGTGTGGGGCACGTAGGGTTATAGTGGTAGCGGGAATGGATCCCTGGACCCCGTGTCACGCGAGTACCAACCCAGCCCCAATTGATGATTCCCCTAGTCTATATATATAAGCGGTATATCCAGTAGCAACTACTCTCTTTATGTAGTGTTTTTTCTATGATTAAATAAACAAATTTGTATAAGATTGAAAATATAAATATTATTATGTTCAATGAAAGGATGAACGTGAAACGTGTTTGTATATAAGAATCAATGTATGTAGCTAGTTTTGGTAAATTAAATTATGGAAATACAATGTTGATGGACAAGGAAAGAATGTCGTTGGCCCTGTTCTAATGAAAAAGTAAGTAGAATAATAATAGCTATTAGTTGTGTGGTTTAAAATATAGGTTAACAATGTTTGAGTTATGTGTATTAGTTATCACTTCATGAACAATGTTAGTAAATTAATTCATTTGTAATGAAATTGCTAATGTAATTGTGGAAATGTTATTACATTGTCAAGAGATGCATCATAAATTGTAAAAGAAGGTGTGAACATCGATATAGATACATTATATGTGCACATGGACATATACATACATGTGTGTGTGCACGCAGATAAAGTCCAGCAATTTGGTGTATGAGGCCTCCTTGTTTGTGAGACCTCCTTGTTTGTGGGACAAGGGACCCCCTTCTTATAAATTGAGCACATAGATCTGTAGACAAACACACAACTCACAAAATAGATCTCACAATTTACTCAGCAATTGAAGAATGAAACAGTGCAAAAATGGCTTGCAACTGTGAATGCTTTCATTAATCAAAAGTAATTAGATAATAATTACAATGAAGTACAATGGCTAAATAGCCACAAGCAATTCAAATCCACATGAGGAAATTCGAATTGATTACACTCTACTTGACTGTAGGTAACTAAGACCTTGTCTAAATCATTATCGGAGGACTCAATGGTTAACTGACATTGTCTAAACCATAACCAGAGTTCATCGTAGTTCTAAAATACAACTCAAGTGTTACATTCAGTGTTGACTAAGGCTAACTGACTGTGGTAGGTGAGAAATGCGCCCCTCCTACATGCAACCATGCAAACCTAGCGCTAACTAAATGTAGAGGACTAGAACTGAATGTAACTGACTCCTAACTTAGCTTGACTAGTCACCAACTCAACTGAACTGACCTTGGTTGGTTTCAACACTCCTAGTGGCTCCTAAATTGTAGGGTTTGGTCTAGGAGGCTCCTAAACTAATGCATGCAAGTGCAATCAATGGCAGAAGGGCTCAATTAGTGTTCCCCACACTTTAGTAACTGAAACATGTGCCCCAATTAGGCTAAGTGGACCCAATGGTGATAGTGACTAAAAATAGACTAGATGGACTCCCGATTTAGACATATGACCAAATTGGACAAGGGAGGATTAATAATCCTAATACCCCCCCCCTGAATGCTAACTTGGACAATATGTGGGCCCTGGTAACTAAGACTATAGGTTACCCATTACATCAAGTAAAATAAAGTAACTGCTTAATACAAGGAGTTGGGGCAAAAACCACATGGGAAAAAAGCTCTCCCTCTATCTAAGTAGGTAGAATCAGGTCTCAAGTTTGAAAAACTTGAAAATATGTTGTTGCGATCTTCATCTCTGTGAGGTAGCGAAGCATCATGCATGGTGTGCTTTGCATAGGTATTCTGGGGCCTGACATGTAGACTTCTCCTTCTTCTCCAAAAATGATGATGGAAGGAAAGAGGAATGTAACCTTTGTCTCTTGCTGGATGAAGAGGTGTATGATCATATCCATTCTTCTGAATGTAGTGAGACTGAGCCCTTGCCATATAGCATCTTACAGGGAGTCTATTGCATCTCTCTGAAGGAGGTAAGATTGCATGGCATAGCGCAAGGGTCTTTCCTTTCTGAGTGTCAGGTGAGTTTCCAGTCATCTTCCTAGCTTCTAGTTTGGAAGTAGGGACTGAATCTAGACCTGAGTTACGCTAAATCTCAATCTCATAAACTGATAAAGATGGATCTGCAATACTAGTAGAAGCTGCAAAAGAAGTAGATGCAATGATTTTACCTTCCCTTGCAAGTGGTTGCTGAGAGTACACTGATTCTGAAGGAGGCATGAAATGTGAGAACTCATATGCTTTTGAAGCATGATTTGCAACACCCTTCTTTATGTTGTTCCCAGTAGAGATATCTGTGATCTCCACTGAGTCAGGACCAAAGATCACTCGCTTTGGAGATCCAGTATGGGTCATCTGATAGACAGATAACATGTTTGAAGCTAGGGAGGGAACAAATAGCACATCTCTGAACCTTCCATGTTCAAGCTTGAGAGAGCCCTTCCCTTTTGTTTTGACTTTATTGTTATTGCCCATTTGAATACTAGGACCATCAAAGGACTAAAAAGAAGAGAATGATTCTCTGGATGCAACCATATGGTTGGAAGCTCCAGAATCAATGAGGAAGACATGTGCTGGTGAGCAGTAAACCTTCAATGCATGGCCTTTCCTTTGGTATTCTTCATCTTCTTCTTTAGAGTCATCCTTCCTTGCACTAGTAGGTGCAGAAATGTTACGTTTCTTCAAAAGAAGAGCCATTTCATCAAGTTGTCTTCTTATACATGAGCTTTCTGAATGAAAGCCCCTTCCACAGTAAGAGCAGAGGACCTTGCCTTTTCCATTCTTCTTGCTTCTCTTTGAACCCGAAGGCTCCTTTGACTGCTCTTTCTTCACAGGAGACTCATTTCTTTGCTTCCCTTTGTCATTCGCTACCTTATCTCCTCTTGCAACCAAAGCTTGATCTTTGGAAGATCGAATGATCTCCTTTTGGATCAATTTATCATTCTTAGAAGTGAGAGATTGGATGAAGGCATCAAGAGTGGGCATCTTCCAATTTAGAGTAGTGAGCCTTACTGTTTGGAAGGTTGATACAAAGACTGAGTAATCTACATTGAGCTTTATGAGAATGGAAAGAATGAGTTGATCTTCATCCTTTTCCACTTTGCATTGCTTCAACTGATATATCAGGTTCTTGAACTTTGTGAAGAATTCATTCAGTGATTCGAAGTTGGATGGATTAAGAGTGATAAGATCATTTTCTAGCTGATGGACCCTCATCTAATCTTGCTTATCAAACAAGGAGGCAAGCTTGTCCTAAATCTCCTTGGGAGTCTTCAGCCCTTGGATGTGGAATCGAAGATCTCGAGAGACGGAGGAGAATAAGTATCCATGAGCTCCATCAAACCTGTTCTAGTACTTTTCTTTGTCATGATTCAAAACTGGCACTGCCTCTATTTCTTCTGTGAGTCTGAAGAGCTTCTTGGTGCGAAGCAATACCTCCATGTCATCCTTCCACTGGTGATAGTTGAAGGGAGTGAGAGGTTCTACTGGATGAACCATTTTGAGTGCGTTAAGAAGGAATGAGCTGTTGTAGCGAATGCAGTGATAAGAAAGGGCTGCTTGTAGCGAATGCTGTGAGAAGAGCTGATAACCTGTAACACAATCAAACATACAAAGTAAGGTCGACAATCTTCACTTTTGGAATGTCCTTCACACCCAGCATAGTTGATCAAACAAGTTTGATCAACAATTTCCTAACTTGGGATATTAAGTGGTAAATTCTTCGCTTCTGGTGCAGTACTTGAAGAAGCAATTTTGCTAAAAAAAAATGATTCAGCTGGAGATCTGAGGAGGAGAGGTGTCTTGTCCGTCAAGGCTCTGATACCATATAAATTGAGCACATAGATATGTAGACAAACACACAACTCACAAAATAGATCTCACAATTTACTCAGCAATTGAAGAATGAAATAGTGCAAAAATGGCTTGCAACTGTGAATGCTTTCATTAATCAAAAGTAATTAGATAATAAATACAATGAAGTACAATGGCTAAATAGCCACAAGCAATTCGAATCCACATGAGGAAATTCGAATTGATTACACTCTACTTGACTGTAGGTAACTAAGACCTTGTCTAAATCATTATCGGAGGACTCAATGGTTAACTGACCTTGTCTAAACCATAATTGGAGTTCATCGGAGTTCTAAAACACAACTCAATTGTTACATTCAGTGTTGACTAAGGCTAACTGACTGTGGTAGGTGAGAAATGCGCCCCTCCTGCATGCAGCCATGCAAACCTAGCGCTAACTGAATGTAGAGGACTAGAACTGAATGTAACTAACTCCTAACTTAGCTTGACTAGTCAGCAACTCAACTGAACTGACCTTGGTTGGTTTCGAAACTCCTAGTGGATTCTAAATTGTAGGGATTGGTCTAGGAGGCTCCTAAACTGATGCATGCAAGTGCAATCAGTGGCAGTAGGCCTCAATTAGTGTTCCCCATGCTTTAGTAACTGAAACATGTGCCCCAATTAGGCCAAGTGGACCAAATGGTGCTAGTGACTAAAAATAGACTGGATGGACTCCCGATTTAGACATGACTCCTGATTTAGACATATGACCAAATTGGACAAGGGAGGATTAATAATCCTAATACCTTTGCGCAGTGATTTAACTGCTAAATTCTACAGAGGTGTACATACACTACCCCCTGTGGATTTGAACATGCGACCTCCTAAGAGGAAACACATGCTCTTAACCATTAGGCCCACTCATGTTGTACATAGTCATATCACTAATTACATCCCTAACAATAAGTCAAATGAACTCTCATTATCATATATGTTTTACTCATTATCCAAGTTGATATTTGATTTTTTGATAATGTTCTTGTCAAATTTCGCCATGAGTTGTTGTTGCATTGTCTAGGTGCTTTAAAGTAGCCTATATGAAAATGTATTCATCACATAACAATTGCGTACTGTTTGGTTGGTCTTCGAGCATAATCCACATCTCATTCGGGTGAAAGGCAGAGCATTGTGAACGAGTGTGGGCAAGCTCTTATTGCCCATTTCTTTTTTATGCGGACCCAAAATTTAATGATGAAACATGTGGACAAGTTATTGAGCTTGGGCCACAACCACTGGACCAAAGATGATGTATGGGATCCTCATATCGTAGTAGGCCCAACCAATAGAAGTCTCGAAAACAACATAATAGGTATAAGACTAGTGCACTCAAACTAAAAATTTATGAAGCTCAAGCGGCTAAATGGAAATCCATTAAAGAGTTAAATGATAAAGAAGTTGAAACAACTAGGATTTCCTATCTATAAAACCGTTGTAGTCCGTTCCATTTCAACCTCAAATAAGGCATGTAGGGTAAGGATTCCTTCCATCACATGCATCCTTGCATCCTTTGTGACGACATGTAGCGTTAGTAAGGGGTTATTTATGGCATGTATGTAGGGCACTTGCTTGATGGAGGTCAATGGGCTGGAAATTGTAGCATGTGCAAGGGGGTGGGGCATAGCGATAATGCTCGTAAATAATATGAGGTAATTATAGGAGGCAGGGCGTCGAGCGAGGGTAGTATGTAACGTTCAAGGGTGTAGGGCATAGCGGTAATATTGGTAATAAATATCTGGTAATTCCTTAAGCAAGGGGGAAGGGTGTTGAGCGAGGGTGCTAGGTTATGGTCAATGGGGTGGGGCATTGGGTAATGCCCATAATACATTTTTTAGTCATTTTCGCTCTCCTACTTAAGGAAATAATGCCTAACCTTTCATAAATGAAGTTAGGGCAAGGTCCCTATCAGGCCTTCACCTTGTTATGTCTCTGCATGTTCTGTCTGCCAACTTTTGAGAATCCTTTAACCCCCACATGTCTCTGTGTGTGTTCCTCCTCAATAAATCCTTTGGATTTAATACTAAAAAACAAAACATAAATATCATTGAATACAAGTTGAAGATGGATGTGGATAGTCTCGATGATCTAGTAGACCCATAGCGAGAAATATAACCATCTAAGTCAAGCCAATACATACACTCATAAAGCCCCTAGCTTCAAAGGATAACATCATGCATGATGCTTAGAAGAAGAAGAAATCTGATAATCTCCACTAGCAGCTTGTTAGAGACAGAAAAAGGTGGCAATAGAGGGAGGTTTGCTAAACAGTCTTTAGGAAAGAAGGACTTTCAAGTGCGTGATTTCTTTATGAAGCAGGATACTTTTTCAAAGTAAATGAGCTTGCATCTGCTACATATGTTCGACATTATAAAAAATAATTCATTAAGGTATTTGCTACTGAGGCTATCTTTGGTGACCCAAGGTTCTATAAGAAAAAGTTTTGGTGGTTTTGGTTTGTGATTCCCACTATGCCACTTCTTTTCTTTGTTTTATAAGATGTAAAGTACCTCTCAATTGTTGTAAAATAAAAAGTTTGTATACCATATCCTAGCCATGTTTCCTTGCTAAATATGGTACAAGTATGAGCAATACCACGCATCCCATAGTTATAAGAAATACCCCAGTTGGTTATTGAAACTATTTATATAAGCCTCTAAGGTGGTTTGCCTTGAGGAAGCACGCTTTAATGGAGAAGGTGATTGTAACCTATGTGAAAACCTACTAAAGTAAGCCATATAGGGCTTCTACTGAATGAATCCTAATCATGGATAATAGTTTCCCTATATTTTCATTTTCGGCAACTTGAAACAACGATGCAATATGACTGAGTTTCCTCCCTTGCCGCCTAAGTCGGACCCTATCCCTCAAGTAGGTTACAAAAGGGATCCTATTGTTACTCTTGTGCACTAGTTTTTCATTTATTTCACTCGAGATGCATGTTCTCTTTCTGATGCAACTTTTTTTAATCATTTTTGTTTTTAAACTCAAAATGCATGTTCTCGTCTATTTGTTTCTATTAACTTTGAAAACTCAATGAAATAAATTAATTCCACACTTGCAATTTGATTATGTGTTTTTTTAACTTGATATCACGTGCCTTTTGAGTGCTAGAGGGCAATTTAGTATGTTGCATTTCAAGATCGAGATACAGTCAGAGTTCATCCAATCCCTTCAAGACCAAGCACTCATTATTCATTGGGACCGTCGCTCATCGTAAGGTTGCGTAAGGTTGGTTAGCTATTTATTATCAAGAGCTCTAAGGAAATGGAGCAACAAAACATGATTTTTGTTATAGACCCACAGCTATGGTGGATGGGTCTTGTCTATTGGATAAAACATACATATTCAAGCGATGCCCCAACTATTGTTTTGAGATAGCTCTAGAGACATTGCTGACAAAACGCGAACACTTTTCCTTCCGCTAGTTTTGGGGAGAAGCTTTGGAAAAGACTTCCAAGCGAGACCACCAAGATAGTGAAGGGCTTTTGGGAACTTTTGCTTGGAGAGAGTACATGAACATGGAAGAGTTGGAGAAGCTTCTTTTCTGCGTAGTTTTTCGTGAAAATAATGGAAAGGAAGTGCACAGTATCAAGGAGGAATCTAGACCCGTCAAATAGGGATAATCACCCTATCAGAGAGGAAAGCTACAAACTCATTGATTATTAAGCGATATGATATGAAGCAAAATCATGATAATCTATAAGATACCATGGAATGGAAGAACAACTGAACACATGTCCGACATGCCAATAGCCTAGAACACTTGATCCAATGTTTGACATGCCAACAACTAAACACATATCCAACCTGCGAACAATCGAGTGCACACATGTCCGACGATCCAACAAGCAATATGAAAAGCCAATGATACAATAAAATAAAATGTTTAGAACCAATGTTAAGAAAAATATAACATTAATGGATTTGTGAGTCTTAGCATTAAAATTTGTGAGTTCGCCTATGTTGAACTATATCAATCCCATTCAAGAACTATATAAAACCCATTCACAAATGAGAGTTGCATTGATATGTGCCCAAATAAGGCCTCAAACGATTTGATTGGTCATTTAATAAAATATAAATTAAACGATATTAAAAAATTAGAAAACAGAGTCTATATGAAAAAAACATTAAGTTACATGTCATTTTAATAGAAATACGACAAACCAATTCATAGGGTTCATGCTGCAGTGAGGATTTCTCCTCACCGCAGGAGCAAGAATGTCTCCCTTGTGCCTATAGGCACAAGGGTAGGTTCCTACTCTTTGAAAACAGGAAAAACGAAAGGGAAAATAGCATAAATAGAACTGCAAACTAAACTAAGCTAGAGTAAGCAAATGGCTACAACTATGAACTAGATCTAAGAGGTAATAACAGAAAAGAAAGAGGGAGATGAAGCCCTTGTGGACCCCTCTGCAGAAAACGAGTTAGGGTTCTGCCTCCTTGAAACCTGCAAGCAACCTAAGCTACTACAATGGAAAACCTACAAATAATGTCAANGTTTGAGAGGCAAAGGTCTCAAAGCATCCACGGGCAGCATAACAATAGGCAAGTGAGGAGTGTCTTGAGAGTGACCCCCCACCCTCCTTTTATAGTTTTTCCAAGGTATTTTAGGGTTTTAAGCCCTTGGTCAGGGCTTTAGCCCCTTCTGCCCTAACTTTAGCCCCTTTTAGGGTTTTATCCCCCTTTTTAGGGCTTTAGCTCCTAGGGGGCTATTCTGGGCTCCTTTTCTTCATCCTTGGGCTCTTTTGGAGGTGTGGGGGTCAAATGGAAGGTCTTATGGAGTGAAATAGGGGTTGTGAGATGGTGTCCTTGGGTGGTGTAGGCCATTGAGAGCTATGTGGGGGATTTTTGGGTTAACACATGCTAGTGTACATATATTTTTGTATATAAGATTGGTATATTCCACACCATCAATGTGGATTTAAATATATTTGGGGGGGAACTTGTAAAGTTTAATATTGGCATGCCATTTATTGAAAATGTGTGCGAGGGTAATGGTTAAGACAAAGGACATGTTGACTAATAAATGGGTTTACTATAACCTTGGCTATAGAGATGACATCTTAGACTGCAATAGAGGACAGTGCGATGGAATAAACCCTAGGTATGCAAACTGGTTAGGGTTTGTCCTTTTGATGGACCTAGTACCAACCAGTATAAAAAGTGGGAAGTTTTCCCTAGTGTGGTTTGGTGGGCATGGAGTTTGTGCTAGGGAGTTTTATGGGTGTCTTTTCCTATCTTTCCGAGCAATTTTTTGTTTTTTGGTTTTTTTTTGCGACTGGACTTTTCCTATGTTAGGTGAAGGTCTCATCGGGGTTCGTACTAACCCTAACGAGAGGGTTTCCTTTGTTAAATCGGTTCCAGTCTCTTTGGACACAACTCCCTTGGTGTCGGTAGAGACATTTGGGCTGGAAACACAATGTGCAGGTCACGTGATTGTGGAAGGCGAGAATCTGGACCTCCGTCAGCTGTCTTGGTTTGGTCCGAGGGTGGACAAGGGATCTAGGGTTTTGGGTTCTTTGAGGTCTTGAACTTGTCCATATCTTTGTTTTGAAAAAGTTAAAGGTGGTCATCTAGTCCGTGTTCTAAGCAAGGATGTTACGATGGATATGGTGGAGTCCTTATCCATGCGAGCTCTGGTGGGCAATTTTGAATACATTAAAATTAGTCTCTCAACTATCTTAGCCTGGATTAGAGAGGTGTGGAAGCCTTTAATTCATTCTGTTTCTAGGGTTATACTTTTGGATAATGGGTGGATTATCTTTCAATTTTTATATCAGGAATATTGACGGATTTTCGAGGGTAACTTATGGATTATCAACCAAGGTTCTTTAGTTCTGAGCCACTGGCATGTGGGTTTTGACCCTCCGCACAAGAAATTATTTAAGAGGCGTCTTTGGGTGATTTTGCCTGACTTTCATGTACATTGTTGGAATCTGAAGGGGTTTATGGGGATAGTTAATGCTAATGGTATGTTTATTTTGATGGAAGATGATCAACTATTGGGTTTTGAGCGGGTTTCAGCTAGGGTTTTGGTGGAGATGGAGGTGGTTGAGGGTTTACTTGCGGAATTAGAAGTTATCTAGGAAGGCATTTCATTTATTCAAATATTGGAGTATTGGCGCATTCCTTTTTTTTGCCATCGCTGTAGGGATACTGGGCATTCGAAAGATAAGTGTCCGGGTGGCTCTCTAGGCCTAAGCCTATAGCTAATGTTCTGGTGGATAGCTCTAAGGTTGTTCTGGGGATGGAGCGTGACTTGCGGTTTCCTCTTCCTCTTAACTAGGATTCAACTTTCGCCTTTGTGGGTAAGTTCGCTCAGTTTGTTTCCCTGCTTCTTAATTCTATTTATACGGTGGATATTCTTAAGTCTTTGTCTATGCTGGTTACGAGAGGGTGTGTGGACGAATTACCTTCTGATTCTGAGGTAGGGTATGGTCGCGGTGTGGGTTTCTTAGAGGATGAACCTGTTGTTATTGGAAATCCGGCTTATGTGGACTCTCTCGACCCTAGGTAGGCCATCCCCTTGTCAAACCCTAATTCTCTATCAAGTGTGGTTTTTGAGGTGCCTTCCTTTTCGGATTTGGATTTCCCTTCCTTAAGACCTGCTATATGTCCTCCCTTGGACATCGCTCTTCATCCTCGCCCCTCTCTAATGATTCCTTAGATAAGGTTTTGTTGGTTCCTCCTTCTGCAAATGTATTATCTTTGGCCCGGGAAGTTCATAACCCCCTTCCCATATTCTCTACGGAAGAGGCCTTAAGTCCTGACATTTTCCCCTTTTCATCGATTAGGGATGCAGATGTTTCTATTCGTAAATGTCGATAGCCTAAGAAGGGGAAGGATAGTTTTAAGAATGCGAAGGACTCTATCTGTGCTTCTACATATATCAATCCAAGGGTTTGTTCCTTGTCTGAGAGGGGTTTATCCTTGTCATATGTTTTCGGATCCATTGTTTCTCCTCGGGCTCTTAGAGATGCGGCCCTGGTTGAGGTTATTGAATGGATTTTATTTCCTTTAATGTGAGAGGGATTTGCACTGGTCCCAAAATAACTGCATTAAATAGACTTATTGATATTCATAAATAAGATATTGTTTTGCTTCAAGAAATGATGATTTCTGCCCTTAGTGCGTGTGATTTGTTTTTGAGAATCAAACCTGGTTGGAGGATCAGTGTTGTTGATGTAGTTGGTTTTTCTCATGGAACCTTAGTGGATTGGAACCCCTTAATGGTTGATTTGAAATCCTTCTCCACTTGTGCAAGTATCTTGATTTAAGGGCATATGAAGGGACTTGATATTCCTATTAACGTAATTAACATCTATGGGCCCTTCAATTCCAAAAAACATTTATGGGATAGGATTCAATGTTTGGGTATTCTGAAGACTCCCAATCTTATCTTAGTTGGGGATTTTAATTTCACTCTATCTTTGAGTGAGGTCGGGGGGGCTGGTCGTCTTTGCGATCCTCTTTCTGAGTATTTTGATTTGCTCTTCGATGAGGCAAATTTGGTTGATGTCACTCCAACGGTTATGGTTCTGACTTGGTTAAATGGTGATGTGGGGGCGGGGGTATAGCCAAGCGACTTGATAGTTTTTTTATAGCCAACAATCTTTGTGAGCATTTGGGTAGGTTTTGTTTGTGAGCTTATTCCATTGGGGTGTCTGATCACCGGGCATTGTTTATTCAACTGGATTTTGATAAAATGTTTTTGTTATTTTCCCTTTAAATTTAATCCTATATGGATGTTGGATGAGGACTTTAACAATTTGGTGGTTGATAAATGCGATAGTTTTTCATCAACGGTTCCATGTCATCTAATCCTGATGCATCGCTTGAATCCTTAGTTGAGATTGAGGATGCTATTCAACGTTTATCTAGGGAAGTTGATGAGTTTTACTTATTTGTACAAAGGAAGTAGTCCTTACTTAAACTTGAAACATTGAAACATAAGATCCTCTAACAAAAAGACGAAACATTGCGACATAAAAGCAGGGCTATCTGGATTAAGGATGGTGATGATAACACTAATTTTTTTCACAAATTTGGTAAAACATGCACCTTACAAATGCTATCTGGGAGGCCAAAGGGGTGGGGGGTGAGGTTGTACATGATAATAGGTCCATCAAGATGGATGCAAAGAACTATTTCCATAACCTTTATTCTAAACAGGGGGACTTATGCATTACTAAACAATTACAAGTTATTCAGAAATTTCCTCGATTTTTTGAAAGTTCTGATAGTGATATTATTGGGGGTGCTATTTCAGAGTGTGAAGTATTAAAAACTATTAAAGGCTTTAAGAAAGATAAGAGTCTAGACCCGGACATGTGGACTATGGAATTTTTCCTGCATTTTTTTGATTTGTTAGGGAATGATGTGGTTGAGGCTGTCGAGGATACTAGAAGAGTTGTTAAGGTTTCAGATTCAGTGAATACTACCTATATTACTCTTATTCCAAAGGTGGACAAGCCGAATAATTTTAATGAGTATAGGCTGATTTCTCTTTGTAATCTGTTGTATAAAGTTGTCTCGAAGATTATTGCGGATAGAATGAAACCTTTTATGGGGAAGTCTGTGTCTGTTGAGCAATTTGGTTTTCTACCGAACCGCCAAATTTTGTATGTGGTTGGGATTGTGTAGGAAAACCTTCATTCGATGAAGGTCAATAATCTTAGTCCTTTTATTATTAAGCTAGTTTTGGAAAAGGCCCATGATAAGATCGACTGGTCTTTCTTACGTCTTGTACTTCTACAGGTTGGTATTTCTTTGGAAGTCACGAAGTGGATCATGTCCTATGTATCATCAACCATTTTTGTTATTTTAATCAATGGGTATCCAACAACCTTTTTAAAAAGTTATAGAGGGATCAAGCAAGGTTGTCCATTATCAACTCATATTTTTATCATGGTTATTGAAGAACATAGTAGACTTCTTCTGAAGGCCAAGGATGACGAGATGAATGAGGGTGTCAAGGTTTCTAGTGGGTTGTTCTTGACTCATATTTTATTTGTTAATGATGTATTAATTTTTGGTGATGGAACCTTACCTGAATGGAAATTTATCAAGGAGTTGATTAATACTTTTAGTATGGCCTCAGGTATGTCTCTCAACCCACATAAGTCTTGTTTCAGTTATAACTGCAGTGATGTGGCTTTAACCGATCATATTCATCGCCTCTTTTCACTAAAGATGTCTCATATTGATAAGGGTTTAGAGTATGTGATATTTTCTTAAACCTAACAATTATAAGAAGGGGGACTAGAAATGGATTTTAGTGAAGATACAGTGGAAACTAGATAACTAGACTTCAAGATGGTTGTCACTCCGGGGGCGCTTATTACTTATTACATTGGTTCTCTAGTGTGTTCCTGTTTATTGGTTTTCAATGCTTCATGTTCCAGAAAGTGTGATTGTTATGATAAGAAGAATTATCTTTCGTTTTCTTTGGCGAGGCAAACAAAAGGAAGCTAAGTTTCACTTAGCTAGTTGGGAGGTTTTGTCAAAGCCAAAAATGTTGGTGGCTGGGGGATAAAAAATATTAGTCTATTTAACAAGGCCCTTTGTGCCAAAAGTCTCTATAGGGTTCTTTTTAATGAGGGTCCGTGGGGTAATATTGTTAGAAGTAAATACATGTTGGGGTTACCATTACCTCACTAGCTACGATCTGGCTATTCTCATAATGTTAAAGCTTCGGCGATTTGGCGAAGTATGTTATGAATGATGTCAATTATTATTTCCGATCTTAGTTGGAACGTGGGTAGAGGAAACCAGATCTTCGTGGGAATAGATCCTATTGTTGGCCCAGGGGAGAAATTTTCTCTTTCACATAACCTGATATGTCACCTTCAGGCAAGAAGTATTTTTGCTCTTAACCATGTTTATTTTGAGGAGGGGTCTTTCACTCCATGCTAGTCTTCTTCACAGGATCTAAATCTCCATGGGGAGCTGGCTTTGGAATGGGATGAATATGTTAAAAGTCTAATCTTACCATGTATTACTCTTTCGGATGTTAGTGATTAGCTTGTTTGGCATTTCAACAAACAGTCTATAAATGTATCAGCCAAGTTGGCCTACCCTTCACTTGTTGAGAATCATTTGGATCATGTGGATTGTTGGTGGGTGCCACAACTATGGAATAGTAAGTTACCATTAAAAATCAAGTGCTTTCGGTTGGTTATGATTTCATCATAAGATCTTCACCTGGGATGCTCTCTAGAAAAGGGGCATGCAGGGTCCTAGAAGATGCAGCTTATGTTTCAATGCTATTGAAACGGTGGAACATTTGTTTGGTCCTGTCACTTCTTTCAGGATGTTTGGCAACATTTTTGCGGGCATTTGAATCTCTCAATTAGCTGGGATAAGTGGAGTGTGGAAGAGAATATCAAGTCCTGGTTGAAGTTTTCTTCTTTATCTTTGGATTTTCAGCTAGCTATCTTTTGGGAGGTGTGGAGAGACCACAACCTTTCCTTGTTCCAACAGGGTTATGTAGATTCTTGTCTTATTAGTGTGAAGACCATATCTAGATTACAGGATTTCGAATGTGATCAGCCTCGGGGTAGAGCTTGTATTATCAAGGATCTGATCATTGACCATCAAAATATTCTCGGGTTCTTTGATGGGGCAAAGCAAAATGGCATGTGTGGAGCGAGGATGGTTGTTAAGATTCATCTAGACCTTGTTTATAGACTACAAATGGAGATTGGGAGAGATACCAACACTAAGGTGAAATTTTTGGCTCTTTGGGGCCTGCTCTGGTTTGCTTATAAGAAAATTTTTCATTCACTCCCTGTGACGGGGGATTCAAAAGCCATTGTGGATTGGGCAGACAATGTTCATCATTTACACATAGTGGAGTTATCCCATTGGATGAAGCAGGTCAAGAAACTAATTGGTCAATTTCAGCAGATATCTTTTTGTTATATCTATCAGGAATACAACAAGGTTGTTGATGAACTGTCCAAGAAGGTGATTGGCTGTGGGGGTGGGCATATATTGTGGGAGCAATTTAGTGGGGGCATTATGATTGATTATGGTCTCATAAGCCTTCTTTAGTCAAGTTATTTTGTGTCTTCACTTATCCATTTGTGAGATTAAGTTACTAGTTGTTTCTTAGTTCTTATAGTACTGTGTTGTAGCTGCAACTTTCCCAAATTTCTAAAATTTTTGGACCTTCCTTGTTATTTTTTGAAGATCGTTTATTCCTTTTCTGCCACGCGTTTGGATTATTGAGGCCAGTTTTTCTTGCCTTTTGGGAATCTGTTTGGGTCTGCGATTGTTTTGGACTATAGGATTTAGCAGGTTTTTTTTGTTGTTTTATCGTTGCCGAGGTTTAAAGTGGGATGTTTAGTTGTCGTTTTTTGGAGGTGAGTTAGACATGGCGCCGTTAATTAAAGCCTTTCGCTGAACCCATGTTCTATTTTGAAAAAAGACCTTGCTTTGCGATTTTTCGGAAAGTGTTTTGACTTGGATCGGAGGTCAAAGGCTGATTGAAATCCGTTGTTGCGGCCCCAGAGTAAACTAACTGCCCGTCGGACTGCTTTTCCTTTCGCCGATGTCTTGTTCTATTTATCTCCGATGTTGACTAGTCTGCGGATTTTCTTGACCGTACAACTTCCGCCGTTGCGGCTATGTAACGCACTAAATGTCCGATGCTCTAGAAGGTCCGACCCTCGACGTTTTATCACGCCAATTTTGGTTTGTGTGCCAGAACCCCTAGATTGTAGGTCACCCGCCGTTGCGGCTGCGTAGCCCACTAACCGACCGATGTTGACTGTTTCGATTCGCCGATGGGGGTTTTTTGTGTGCCTGTTTCTTAATCGTTCCCCTGCCAATTATTATGAGCTCGTAACCGATTTCGTAAATGATCAGTGTGCCTTGTTTTTCTTTAGGGTGAAATTGTCACATGAAAACCCAGCCCCAGTTTTCTTTTGTTTCAGTACTTATTTTATTGGTATTATGGTTATATTTATCGAAGATGGTCAGAATAAATGATGAGTTTTCGTTGATCGTAGACAAGGAAGATTTTCTCAGATCCCTTTGAAGATTATTGCGACCAAGAAGATGCAGTTGGAAGATAAAGTATGCTAAAGCATAAGGAAACAGAGTTGTTGCTCGAGGAAGAAAACAATAAGGGTCTGAAGAGGGACCGAGGAATGGTAGAACGTAAACATTAAAGAGAAAAGGCCCAGGTTTGGGCGGTTCGTCAGTTACCTAGCTATGCCCGTTTTTTATAAAAGTCTTTATTTGAAACGTAACATTGAATCATGAGCATTCGCTAAATGACAAGACTGGAGATCGAAACGATCGTAGGGCAACCGAAAGGTTTTGAGTTGGTTCTTGTATAAATATAGTGAGGGAAGAGTGAGGAAGGGGGGATTTTTCCTGGAGAGACTTGTGAACTACTTGTTGTGAGAGGAACTATTTCATTTTGCAATAATAAAATTACAGTTTTTCCTGTTGGAGAAAGTGCTGTGTGGAATGTTCAAATGTGATGAAATGAACAATGTTGAAGGGGAACTATTTCGTTTTCAGCTGTGTTTCATTAACTGTGAGATCATTCTAACTTTCTGAACCTATGTTCTTATATGAGTGTTCTCTGGTTTATTTTGTGATCATTTCCACCATGAGTAATGAATGTTTCAACAGACGACGAGCTATCTTGTTGTGCATATCTTTATTCGTGTTTGTGTGTTTTGATTCTAAGAACAACTATCTGTGATTTATCTTAACATATGAACAATATTACATTACTCATTAATTGATAATTTTGCTCCCTAGGGACAGCTTAGTTAATATTGTTTTTTCAGTTGTGTGTGATTTAGATGCGAGAGAGTCTAAGACGAGAGGTAAGAACCTGCGCATCACATTGTGACCACTCCTCGCATTCTTTATCAATCTGCACCTTAGATAGGCACTTGCATATCATACTTAAAGTCAAAAATTCAAAATATACATGGTGGACCAGGCCACAACCGGTAAAACCCTTTGTTTTTGTTACTTGACCTACGGTAGCCGGACCGCAAACCGGATGGATTCCCTATACCAAACAGTCACGGGCTTATTGGGAACGTTGACTGGGGAGAATCCCTTGCTATTGTTGCCTGCAAATTTTCAGCCCTCAACATAATGATAGAGTCACATTGCATATATGTCATATTATGGACATTGTTCCTTTTATTATGGAATCCTTTTGGACTTATATGATGATTTTGTGGAGTTTCCTATGCTATGTATTTATGACACGACTTATTACGTAATATAAAGTTGTCTTTTATGTGTGAAAAAAAGGACATGTAATTGTTAGTTGGAGATCGAATCATCATATGAGTAATCAAGGGTACATATCAACGGGTAAGCAAAAAGTCTTTTCTACCACTTTGAACTTACTTTAAACAATTAACCAAGTCGAGACAATTTTGCTTTGACACTTATTTGAAAAAAACATATTCAACATACATGTTGATTGCATCGATCTATGATGTTGTAAACTTCTAGTAAATATTTAAAATATAATAATAATAAAGAACTTATAAGTAACAAATTCATAAATGGGAAATTAGACTATATAAATAACTAACAAAGATCTATTACGGATTTATTAAGCATGGAGAGGAGTCAAAAAGAAATTAAGGTTTCAAATTTTTTTAGTACTCTACAAATAGAGGTTAAGATGAATTTAAGCTCATTTATTTTATTATTTTTTGATATTGTCGTTGATTTTTTCATACCCTTTTGTATGATGATGATGATGATGGTTACCTTCCACTGGAACCAACTTTGGTCTATTGAACCTTGAAAAAATTGGTGATTAATTGATTTTCTTTAACATTTTGTTTTATGATAAAAAAAACTATAAATAAACTTTATTGTATCTCTTTGATTTTCATGAGTCAACAAGTTATGAAGATCATTAGTGCTATAAATATTGTAGAGTTGAACTGTGATCTACGCATAGGAAGGGTATTATAAAAAAATGACTTTCATCCTCTACTTTCTTGGTATCACATACATTACAAATTCTTTTATCCCAGTGTGTTTTAGTTCTTTTTCAACACACAATTTCACTATGAAGCTCATGAGAGTTCATTCTTATTTTAACAATGTTAAAAAAATTCTAAAGCTAGCAATAAAATTAAGATATTTTTGATCTTCTAACTTGGGGTTAGTGATGTTTTTATAGTTCATTAGCTTTCTCTTACTCTATATTTCTTCACGACACCATAATTTCCCTTTAAATATATTTGTGATAGGGCTTATGATATTATCAATGTTTTCATGAGCCCCTCTCAAATATTCCTCTAGTGCTTTAGCCAATAAATAGCATCGTTATGCTATCTTCTCTTAAGAGTCAAGTGACTTTTAATGGAATCTGAAGCATTTCGAGGAAGCCTTGTGTACTTCATGTTAATTATCGTATGTTTGTACATAAGCCACATAGTCATGGCCTTACTCTCAATGGGTGAAATCTTGAACTCCAACAAGAGAATGGGATATGGGGCGTTTCTCTTAATTGCAAGATTGTAAACTATAAAGAACTTTTGGATTTTCTCAATTTTCTTCTAGGCCTCTCTAGAAATGATGCAACCCCAAACTTGACATCGATAAAGAATAATTGGAATAGTAACAAAGGTATTAAAGAATGCTTTATTTTTCTCCCAAAACTAAAACTCTACTTACTTGTAGTTGTTCTCAAAACCGAAATAGGATTTCCACCGCCCATTATTCTTTTTCTCCACACTATAATTTTAATTGAGTTAGTGATGCAAGTAAACTATAAGATACTTGCATGCAGTAACTCACTCGGAATTGTTAATGTCATAAGTAGAATTAGTGCAAGTGATTTTCTTGGACTTGATGATCATAATATGTCTTCAATACTTACTAACATACCAATGCTAAAAGAAAATTCTTTGAGAAATTTTTCTCGCTTTTAAAGATCATATAGCATCCTTGTCAAAAGAACAATATCATTAATATTCCTTCTTTGGTTAGTCATGATGACAATGTTGGTCTTGTGAATTCCTTCACTGAGAAAGAGGTGGTTGATGTAATCTAGGCTATGGAGCCAGATAAGGCCCCCGGGCCAGATGGATTCTCTATCAATTTCTACAGGGTATGTTGGAGCTTTATTAAATGTGATCTCCCCAGGTTGATCTCAACCTTCCTTTCAAAAGCCAAAGTTGGAGGGAATACTAATTCTACCTTTCTAGCATTGATTCCAAAGGAAGTAAACCCTGCTTCTTTTGATAGATACAGACCCATCTCCCTCTGTAATGCTTCATATAAAATCTTGGCCAAATTCTTAGCCAATAAATTGAAACCTTTGTTAGGGTCTCTTATTTCTCCTCTACAAGGAGGGTTTATTAAAGGAAGACATTTGATAGATAATGTGATCCAAGTTCAGGAAGCTCTCCACTCCAGCTTGCAAAGGAAGGAGAAAGGTATGCTCATTAAATTAGATATGAAAAATGCCTTTGACCACGTCAAACTCTCCTTTCTCTATCAAGTTTTAAGAGCTTTTGGATTTACTGTTGAGTTTGTTTGTTTGATTAAAGCCTGCATTGACATGCCTTGGATTTCGCCACTTGTAAATGGTAGGCCAACATATTTCTTCCAAGCTTCTAGAGGGTTGCGTCAAGGGTGCCCCTTGTCTCCCTTTCTTTATATTTTGATTGCGGAAGTGTTAAGAAGAAAACTATCAGCTGAAATGGTTGTTGGTTCTCTTCCTAGTATCAAAATTGCAAGTGGTGCTGAACCTATTAATCAGGCCTTATTTGCTGATGACTCTGTCTTATTAGGAGGGGCCTCCTTAATTATCACTCAGGCTTTTAAGGTAATTTTGCAAAACTTTTGTGTAACCTCTGGGGCCTTGATTAACAAGGGTAAGAGTGTTGTATATATATGGAATGTTGATCACCCATCCCTTCTTAGAATAGCACATACTCTGGGATTTCCAGGCTTTGAAAAGTGGGATAAGATCAAGTATTTGGGGCTTCCATTAACGCTGGGACCTAGCCCTTCGTCGCTGTGGATAGATGTGATTTGCAATATTAAAGCTAAAATTGTTTCCTGGGGAGGTCATTGGTTAACTCAGGTGGGAAAACTGATTTTAATAGAGGCAGTTCTCTCAGCACTCCCCATCTTTCAGTTTTCTTTGCTTCTTGCCCCCAAATCTATCTCTGTCCAAATATCCAAACTTCTTCGTGATTTTCTTTGGGAGGGTGGCAAAGGTAATTGGAAGAAAATGCATTTAGTCAGCTAGGAAATCATTAAAAGACCCATTTCGGAGGGTGGTTTGAATATTCAAGATCCTGAGCTGGTGAACCTGGCATTGGGAGGAAAGCTTTTATGGCAGTTATACTCCAACAAAAATCATCCGGTCAGTAAAATTTTCTGGAAGAAGTATCTTAAGGGCATCCCTCTGAGAAATATCAACCTAACAAGCTCCCCCACAGGGACAACAATTTGGAACCTTTGTAGAAGAGGTCTTGATAATTTTCAGCTTCAGCTATATAGGATTCCTGGAAGTGGGAAAATGACTCTTCTTTGGGAGGATAAGATATTGGGGAACCTGCCTCTTTCCTCTAACGAATCTTTGAGCGAGATTAAGAATTGGTTAAGTAACAAAGGCTTCCTTAGGCTGGCAGATATTTGTTCCTGGGACAGAGAGGAGAATTGGGTTGGTTGGATCTTTCTTGATATTCCGGATTACCTCATTCCTCAGTAGAATTTGTTAATTCTATCCTTAACCAGTTTTGCTCCTATAAACTGTTATTATAAAGATGTTTGGAGATGGGGCAGCTCTGGTAAGTATTCCGCAGCTTAGGGATACAAAGCTCTTCGTTCGCCCCTTGCTTCATGCATTTCCCCAATTATTTGGAACTCGGTCTGGTCCTCCTTTTGTTTGCCAAAGGTGATTTTTTTCACCTGGATTCTTTTGCACATAAGAGCATTGACTGGAGAAAACTTATGCAGGCGTGGGCTCAATGGTCCATTTCCATGTTGTCTCTACTATTCAGCAGTTGAAACGTCATATCACATTTTTTTGAACTGTGTTTTCTGTCAACAGGTTTGGGATTCGGTCCTCCATGCCCTCTCTACCTCGCCTTCTTCTCAATTTTTAGTCATTGCTCTGTTCTCCTCTTGGCATGAGCGGCTCCCCAAATGGAAAGAATGGAATTCTGCTGTCAGCGTGGAATGGAAGAAGCTTTGGTAGTTTATCCCGAAATTCATCTGGTGGTTGCTGTGGAAAACTAGGAATGATGGGATTTTTAATGGCAAGCAGTCGACTCCAGAGATTGTGGCGCAAAAAACAAAATTGCTCATATCAGAAACAGTCTGTAACACTTCTTGCACAACTTCATTGCCAGATGAGGTTTACAATTGGCTTGGAAATGGTTCTTTTGGCATAAAAAATTCAATCTCTAGAAAACCAATATGCTCTCGAATCCCATGTAATGAATCTGAATTTTTTAATATGTGGATGAAGTCCTCCTCGGCTTGTATTTTCTTTGATGGTGCGTCTAAGGGCAACCCGGGGACATCCAGAGCTGGGGGGCTGTTAATTTCGCCTGACAGGAAGACGAAAACATGCTTCAGCTAGGGGCTTGGTATAATGTCAAATAACCAAGCCGAGAGTTATAGTCTTCTTAAGGCATGTCAATTGGAAAAGGAGGCTGGATTTAAGGCAATTCAAGTGTTTGGGGTCTCATAACTTTTGATTAAAAGGTTAAATCTGGATGGTCTCTTTAATGACCCAGCATTGAATTAATTCTACAGAGAACTCTAAATATAATGAAAGAGTTTGAAAAGCCTGAGTTTTTTCATATTCTGCGAGAATTAAATGGAAGGGTAGATTCTTTGGCAAATAGAGGCTGTCTCCTGACACAAGGCCACCTCAGTCTTAATGGCGAAATCAGTGTCTTTCAGTCACTGTCTTAAGTTCGGTTCGGTGGTGCTTCTTCCTTCAGCAAGAAATTGCATATTCTTTGATTTTTGTAGTAGTTATCCTACTTGGTTGTAAATAGCTGAAATGACAAATGCTCTTTCAGTCTTGGAAATTTTTTCATAAGAATAAAAAAAAAATATAGCCGTTTTTTTTTATAAAAAAAAGAACAATATCATCAACATAAAGAAGAAGAGTAATTATTATCACAATTAAGGTAGTGTGAGCGCACCTCTTTTCTTTCAAACATGGCTCTAACGTGTCAATATAACATTATTACAAAAGAGGCAAGGGACAAGAGACAACCTTGTTTAACACCTATATTACAATTAATTTTTTTTGTCAATGTTCATGATTCATAAACTCAGTAGTAACTTCCTCGTACAACCTCATCGTTGCAACTCTTAAGTCAAAAGGAAATTTTAGACCTTTTAATATATTCCAACGTTTTTTTCTAGCACAATATCAAAAATAATTCCAACAAAGTAACAATTGAGATCAAATTTACAATCTCAACATTCCTTCGCAATAATCCAAAGAGTAATTTAAGTGGTTCACAATTGAATAATATTTTGCAAAAACAACTTGGACTTTAGCTCTTTTTTGTGATTTTGTAACCATGGTCTAGTATTATTTTCAAGAACAATACCATAAAACTTGTCTAAAAGAGATATAACCATGATGGTCATGTAATTCAAGGGGTTACACCACTTTAAAAAAATAGAAAGCAGTGAGGCTTTCAGCTAAGCTTTAAGGAAACTTTGGGGTTCGATCTCAAGGGGATTATGGATTATGAGGTCCAATGTAATGTCCAAAATTTGGCATTGGGTCACAATGGACAAATCACATTTTCCATATTCATGAAAGTTGTCAAATGGATGCTAAAAGTCAAATAATTTCCAAGGAGGAAATCACTAGTTTCCTAGGTTGGGGGTGGAAGCTTTGAGATTTGGAATAAGGGGGATAATAAATGATGTTTAGAAATTAGAAGGGGATAAATATTTAATAATGTAGCTTATTAAATAAATACAAGAGAAAATGGAAGTGGCAATGGAGCATGAAGACACATGGAGACTATGGGGCCCACACTAGCTAGAATTCTTATGTTAAATGGTATCTTTCTCTTGCAAATTCGAATATATGGGAAGCCTAATGTTTTTGGATGGATTATAAGGTTAATATACTTGTCTATATACTACATAGGTCTAATTTGGGATGAATTGTAACTTACATGGGAGAGGAAGAGCCAAATGGGAGTTTCATGGACACTTGGCTAGATTCCCCTTACATTTATGACATCTATGACATCAATGACGGAGATTCTATGACAGTTATGACACAAGTCAGATCCGGAGGCTGACATACTGACATATTGACATGTCAGGACTGAATAGAGCATCTTAGAGGTCGAATTTGGGAGTTGGGGAAGGCCAAGAGGCTCCTACTCAAATTTGGGAGAAGAGGGAAGGTGAAGAGAGAGGCCACATGGCATAGCATGAGCAGCCACACCAATTCGACTTGGATTTGGTTTATGGGTGGATTTGGAACATTAGAAGACTAATAATTTTTATAAAATACAGGGATCAAACATGAGAAGAAGCTTTTGCTCATTTGTGAAATTGTCATTTGTGAATTGTGAGAGCTAGTGGATGACTAGTTTTCTTGCTTAAGCCAATTTCGAGGGTGAAAGATTCCCATCCTAGTTGGTGTTTGGAAAGGCCACTCAGGTCTTTAATGGAGCTTTAATGGAGTCTTATTTTCAGGTGTAAGCTACAGGAAATCATATGGATTCTTCTATTGCAACACTCTCTCTCAACTATTTCCAGTTTTCACACCATATTCATGCCAATGGAGGGATTGCACTTTGGGTGAGCTATTGATCTCTTTTGGGAAGATTCTAATGGCCATGATATTATGTTTTGATTTATATGCTCTGTATTTCATGTTAAGAAGACTCTCAGTTCTAAATACCCAAAATAATTCATGTAAAAATGTTGAACAATGAAGAAATGGTGTCATTTCCCCACTATCTTGTTGTGAACCATTGTAATGATGATGATTTTGAATTGGGAGAGACTTTAATTGTCCATTTATGATTGTAATCAGTTCAATATTCTATTTTATTCATTCTCATAAAGTTTCAAGTCAAAATTCCCAATATTTTTATGTCAAAATGACTTTTGATGAGCAAACAATGACCATTTCCACTCTATTTTGATATATGCCATGGTAATGCTTATTTTTCGAATGGAGGAATTTATCTTTGATAAATGTATGATGTATGGAATTTAATTAATGTGTATTTGAAGTCTCATGTTCAGTAATAAAGCATTGGAAGCCATTTTACTCATTTTTATTGCATTGGGAGAAGATTTGGAGCATTTTCCCCAAGGGTCGAAATTGTGACTTGGGAGTTGTTTTGGAAAGAGTCATAACAGCCTGTATAAAATGAACCATGATGAATATGAGACTTTGAAAAGGTACCTTACACATACCCAGCCTCTGTTCAGAAATTAAAGTGACGTTGGGATCGTTTGTGAAGCCATTTCCGGCAATTACCCAGGGGGAATTGGAGCCCCAATTTGCTAGTAAAGAATCCTGCTTTGAATAGAACATTAAACAAGTTTACAGAATTAATTGGGAGGTAAAAAAAACATAAATTAACATCATATTTAAGCTATATTATCAGTCATGTACCTTCAGAGAAAATTTGGAAGCATTTGGGTCAATTTGGAGGTCTAGACATCAAAACTAGTCAAGAGCCAAAATTGTGAAAAAATTGGAAAATTGGGCATTTTAATAAAATTCCAAAAAGGGGACATTACATTGGTATCAGAGCATGAAATTGGCACCTGATGTGGTCTAATATTTATTAGTACAATAATTCAGTGACCACCATTATATATTGAAACCAAAAGTGCTTTTGTTGAAGAGGAAAAACAAAAAGTAGGAGAAGAAGGCAATTTTTTGGAAATTATGACTAGGCATGAAAAGAGAACCTCATATGATGGTAAGGAGATAATAAAAATCATGGAACCTATCCTTGAATACATGACCAATAATATTATGAAAGGATTCAAATTTTTGGCTATCCAAAGTTGGGAAAAATATATTGATTTTAAGAAAACCAAGGGGAAAAATGCATCAGCTTGCTTGAAGGAGCAAAAGGAGGAGACCCATGAACCACCTACTTCTGAAATAAGTGAAGTAGAAGAAGTAGTACATGAAGAGGATAGAATTCACTCCCAAATGAATTTGAAAAATATGAGGAAACATCACATGAGAAGGAAGAAGAGTACCTTGAAACTATTGAATATCATTCTCAAACAAATTCTACTATGGACATGGACCAAAGAGCATCTATTGATGGATGCTTAAACTATGAAGGAGTACCTACTGATGGGTGCTCACAAATCTATGTTGGTGACATAGAGATAAGATTTAAAAATGTTTCTGCAAGCCAAAATTCCATTAAACATGAAAATGAAGACCTTGTAGCAGTTCAAGAAGAAACAATATCAACTTCCCCATCACCACTTGAGGTTCATGAAGTTGGTCCAAGCAAGAAGGAAGAAAATGAGGAGGTTCATTTGCAAGAGCCTCATTTTCTTGAAGGGTCCTTAAATATGAATGAAAAGAATATCCAAGAGGCCCATAGAATACTCCATGACACTCAAGCATTGGTATCAAATTCTTGTTGGAGAGCTACTTCCTTGGAGGATCCATCCTTCCTTGAAGACATGGAGAAGATTCAAAGAGCAATGTGCAACATCAAAGGTAATTTCATGTCTTTGATTTTTGATATAAAAAATGTCATTGAGATTAGTGAATGGTTACATGAATCCTACTTGAAGAATAATGAAGTTATTCATAAGCTCACAATTCAAAATGAGCAACTTCTTGAAAAGTTGCAAGACACTTGTTTTTCCTCCTATGTTTCAGATTGTCAAATGGTAGATTGTTTGGAGGATTCTCATGACACGGTGGATCATGAGATATTTGGAAATTTGAATGTACTTGATGTGTTTGAAGACGAACTTGAAGAGATCCAAACACTTGATATGGTGGAAGAGGAACTTGAATTGTCTCTTGATGAAGGGTATGCAATTTTTAAAGAAGAGCATGATTCCTCTACATTGGAACCAATCTATGACAAAGGTTTCACACTCTTGAAGGAGCTGCATAATACTACCCCTATGGATCCTCCACCTTATGACAATTTGGCACTTACTGATCATGTGGGTGAGTTGGTTCTTCCTCCTACATCCTACACTTCTAAATTTTGCAGCAGTCATCCTAATGAAGTATGGGTGAAAGGTTTCTTTTTGATAGTGCCACATGAAGAGCATGGACATTCTATTTCTCCTTTTGATGATGGAATTATTAGAGTGCCATATTATTTACATTTGCAGTAGCATCCTTGTTTATATTATGATTATACACATCTACATGGGTGCACCTATGATGTTCACTTGAGTCACTTGGAGACTCATGATTTTCCTTGCTCCTTTCCTAGTCTATTTGAAGTTGGAGGAACTTCATCCCACACTTGGGTGAAGAGTTATATGTTTGAAGAACATAATATTGGCAGAAAAATCCTCTGATGTTACATGATGATATACATATTCATGCGTGTATTGATGAGACTTCTTTGAGTGACTTGAAGTCTTCATGTTTTCCTTGCTCCTTATTTTGTTCATATTTTGGTGGAGGTTCTCCATTCACTTATTGGATGAAAGAACACATGGATGATTATATTGATGCACATTACATATAATTTGGAGAACATTCTTATTCACATTTGCAGCAGCATTCCTTGTTACTTTCTAATAATGCACATCTACATGGATGCACCTATGATATGCATTTGAGTCACTTGAAGACTCATGGTTTTTATTGCTCAACACTTGGTTCATTTGATGTTGGAGGATTTTCATCCAACACCAGGGTGAATAGACTTATGATAGAAATTTTTTTTTGTTACCAGCCACATACATTGTTTTATCTTTATGAGTCACTCATTCATGGATGTATGGGTAAGACTTCTTTGAGTCATTTGAAGTCTCGTTTTTGTTGCTCACTATTTGGTTCAAATTTGAGTGGAGATTCTTCATTCACTTCTTGGATGAAAGAATACATGGCTGAATATTTTGATGCATATCACTTCCTTTTGGAGCAGAATTATAGGATATGGGATACTCAACTATGTCATTGGAGCAGATTTGATTGGTCACTTGAAGCATGTATGTACTTGGCAAATGGTAGTCTACTCACTGGGAGGTATAAGCACTTTCATGATTTCTTGGGGAGGCACCTCCTTGATGTACATTCTTATTATGTTGTTATATACTTTAATGATATATATTATGCACTCATGATGTTTGGAAGAATGCATACAATAAAATGGGATCCAGGAATTCTCTTTCCAAATGGTATGGGTTGGAGAGTACTCTTAATTGTTGGAGTGCAATGCAAGCAATGGGACCCTGGGATAGTTTTTAGTCCCATTGATTTCAAATTCTTTGGGAAACAAGTAGTATGGGAGATGGATTCCCCATTTAATAAGGTGATGTTAATCAGAGTAGTGCAGTAGCAAGCATGGTGGTTCCTCTTTGAAATCTTCATGGAATCTCAAAGACTCAAGGTGGGCAGCTCAGTGGCAACTTCAAAGAATCATACAGAAAGCAGGTTCTTCAACAACCATGTTTGAAATTGCTTGAGGACAAGAAATATTGGGAAGGGAGGATTTGTAATGTCCAAAATTTGGCATTGGGTCACAATGTACTAATCACATTTTCCATATTCATGAAAGTTGTCAAATGGATGCTAAAAGTCAAATAATTGCCAAGGAGGAAATCACTAGTTTCCTAGGTTGGGGGTGGAAGCTTTGAGATTTGGAATAAGGGGGATAATAAATGATGTTTAGACATTAGAAGGGGATAAATATTTAATAATGTAGTTTATTAAATAAATACAAGAGAAAATGGAAGTGGCAATGGAGCATGAAGACACATGGAGACTATGGGACCCACACTAGCTAGAATTCTTATGTTAAATGGTATCTTTCTCTTGCAAATTCGAATATATGGGAAGCCTAATGTTTTTGGAAAGATTATAAGGTTAATATAATTGTCCATATACTGCAAATGTTGAATTTGGGATGAATTGTAACTTACATGGGAGAGGAAGAGCCAAATGGGAGTTTCATGGACACTTGGCTAGATTCCCCTTACATTTATGGCATCTATGACACCAATGATGGAGATTCTATGATAGTTATGACACAAGTCAGATATGAAGGCTGACATATTGACATACTGACATGTGAGGATTGAATAGAGCATCTTAGAGGTCGAATTTGGGAGTTGGGGAAGGCCAAGTGGCTCCTACTCAAATTTGGGAGAAGAGGGAAGGTGAAGAGAGAGGCCACATGGCATAGCATGAGAAGCCACACCAATTCGACTTGGATTTGGTTTATGGATGGATTTGGAACCTTATAAGACTAATAATTTTTATAAAATACAGGGATCATCCATGAGAAGAATATTTTGCTCATTTGTGAAATTCTCATTTGTGAATTGTGAGAGCTAGTGGATGACTAGTTTTCTTGCTTAAGCCAATTTCGAGGGTGAAAGATTCCCATCCTAGTTGGTGTTTGGAAATTCCACTTAGGTCTTTCATGGAGCTTTAATGGAGTCTTATTTTCAGGTGTAAGCTACAGGAAATCATATGGATTCTTCTATTGCAGCACTCTCTCTCAACTATTTCCAGTTTTCACACCATATTCATGCCAATGGAGGGATTGCGCTTTGGGTGAGCTATTGATCTCTTTTGGGAAGATTATAATGAAAAATATCTTATGTTCTGATGTATATTATCTACATTTCACATTCAGAAGACTCTCAGGTCAAAATACCCAAAAGAATTCATGTAAAAATGTTGAACAATGAAGAAATAGTGTCATTTCCCCACTATCTTGTTGTGAACCATTGTAATGCTGATGATTTCGAATTAGAAGAGACTTTAATTATCCATTTATAATTGTAAGAAGTTAAATATTCTTTTTAATTCATTCTCATAAAGTTTCAAGTCGAAATTCCCAATAGTTGTATGTCAAAATGACTTTTGATGAGCAAACAATGACCATTTCCACTCTATTTTGATATATGCCATGGTAATGCATATTTTTCGAATGGAGGAATTTATATCTGATAAATTTATGATGGATGGAATGTAATTAATGTGTATTTCAAGTCTCATTTTCATTACTTAAGCATTGGAAGCCATATTACTCATTTTTATTGCATTGGGAGAAGATTTGGAGCATTTTCCCCAAGGATTGAAATTGTGACTTGAGAGTTGTTTTGGAAAGAGTCATAACAGCCTGTATAAACTGAAACATGATGCATATGAGACTTTGAAAAGGTCTCTTACACATACCCAGCCTCTTTTCATAAATTCAAGTGACTTTGGGATCGTTTGTGAAGCCATTTCTGGCAATTACCCAGGGGTAATTGGAGCCCCAATTTGCTAGTAAAGACTCCTACTTTGAACAGAACATTAAACAAGTTTACAGAAGTAATTGGGAGGTCAAAAAACATACATGAATACCATATTTAAGTTATATTATCAGTCATGCAGCTTTAGAGAAAATTTGGAAGCATTTGGGTCAATTTGGAGGTCTAAACATCAAAACTAGTAAAGAGCCAAAATTATGAAAAAATTGGAAAATTGGGCATTTTAATAAAATTCCAAAAAGGGGACATTACATCCAACTCGTCAACTACTCAACGGATTACTTGTCAAAAGAATAGATATTTTACTCCCCACCTAGAGTCATTTTATTTAGTGGATATATTGTCTTGTTTGTTGGAAAGTGACAAGACCACCTCTTCACTTCACAATCATGATGAGATTAGGGTTACTTCCAATGCATTCCTTCATCGGAAAGGAGATATTATTGTTGAGGTCACTTTGTCAATATTAGAAAATTCTTGGGCAGGCATCGTGGACCCTCGTCACGAGAACACGGATACATGTGTACCTTTTGTGGCAAATTCGATTTTATTACTGCCAAACAATTCAAGACAATTTCATCCCCCTTATTGCCTAAAGTCTCTAGATGCAATCCTATATGTCAATGTTGAAGGTCAGGGGTCAACTTGGATTATCTGGAAGGTTGCGACTTTATAGGATTTAGGTTTAGCCTTGAACATTTGCAGGGAGTGCGAAGCCATGGTGAGGCAGGGCACGATAAGAAGAAGAAACAAAGTGTAATAAAAAAGTAGGGAGGGGAGATGTCACTTATGGTGGGAAAGGACATAGTTGTGGACCAAATATTGGATCTGTTTAGGCGTACATTGGTTTGTAAATTCATGGGAAGGCGCATAGGGATAGACTATCTATTGCATTGAATGGAAGGGTAATGAGTTTCAAGTATTGGATATATTCCAACAACTTGTCCTTTGTCCAGAAGATGGATAGGCTTTGTTTTCTGCTTAGAGAAGGATGTTTTATTAGTACTTAAGGAGGTATTGTTATGAATAAGGCATACATGTCAATAAAACCTTGGCACCTGCTATTTGACACCAAAAAAGAATCAATGGCGAGTACTCTCATTTGGATGCAACGTCTAGGTCTCCCCATGAAATTTTGGACAAAACTGGCTCGGTAAGTCTCTCATGGTCAATGGCAATTTTCTTGATGAATGATTTAGGTCAGTTTCCCAAATTTTGGTTGATGTGGACACTATTAGGAATTTCAATTAATTGTGAAGAATAATTGGTGCGAAAACTCTCCTGACCTTGAATCATAGACCTATGAGCAATTTTCATTATCACTAAAACTTGTAAAGTAGAAGGTTGCAGCCTAGGTGGGGGGAAGGTTCAAGAGCAAGTATGCTTAGCTTATAGAGATCAAAAAATCAATGGAGGACCTAGTATAGGAAAAAAACCAGGTCATTTTCAGTAAGGACAATTTACAGAACCTTAAATATATGGAATCTTTGGAATCCAAGTTATTGTTGGACAAGGAATTGAATTGGTGCTTCAAGAGTTGAGTCAACTATCTTGAAGATGGAGGCAATAATACAATATTATTTCAAAAATTTTCTAACTGTAGGAAAATCATTAACACCAAATGGGAAATGAGTAACACTGAAGGAAATAAGGTGAGAGGGTTTATAGATCTACCAGGACTTGGTACACAACATTTTAAGGACATTTTAGGAGCCTTTTTGGTGTAAAAAATGGTGAATTATGAAGGTTGTTTCATTATTTCATATATTGGTAAAAAAAGAGGATAGTGAGATGATGTATATGTCTCTCACAAAGGAGTAGTTATTTTACGTACTAATTACTTTTAAATAGGATAGGAGTTTGGGCTTAGATGGGTGGATAGTTGAATTCTATACGGATTTCTTTAACCGGGTGGGAGAGGATGTTCTTCAAGTGGTTTAAGAAGTTAAAAGGCCAAAGAGGGTAAGTTCTTGTAAACAATAATACCACTTTATCTCTTGTGAATAACATCAATACCACTTTTATCTCCTTGATTCACAAGGTGGATTTCCTTGAGATCTTCAAAGGATTCAAAACTATTTGTTTGTGTAATTGTTTCTATAAGATCATTAATGGGTACTTTTTTTAACAGAAACAGTTGCTTGTGTTTGTATAAAAAAAGAGGATGTGGCCTAACCAGACATCCTTGAATTACATCAGATGGCTACATAGTAATATGATTGTATATAACTTTTTACAGTGCTTAAAATCATGAATTTATATACCCCTTGGTATTGCAAGTCTTCTACAAAAAGACCATTCTTTCTTGTTGTGATAGATCCTATAGAATTTTCCTAACAACAAAATACATTTATATGGCATTTTCAAAACTACAAAAAAATAAAAACATGGCCATAACATGCCTATTCCCACCCCTTATTGAGGGTCTTCCTAATGCTCTTCAGGAACATTAGTTCCTTCTTCATGACCACGAGTTGTCTGCATTTGCTAATCCTCTGGAGGGTTGTCACTATTGTCTTTGTTACTGTCTTGCACTGGATTGCTAATATATATGAATCCATACAAACTATGAATCTAGATGATACTCTTGAGAACCCTATTTTCTTCCTCACAAATCTCTACTTGGCCTTTTAAAGCTCTGTTTTCTTCTTCACAATTCACTACTTTGCCTTTTAAGTGCTCTATCTCAACCTTTGCCATAACAATTTTTTATTGAACATTAACCAACTGTACATATTGCATACAAAACTAATACTGATAAATTGCAATATCTCTACTAATGTTGACCCTTAAATCGTGGAGCTGCTTGTCCAATCCGTTGACAGTTATGACTAAAAGATCATGGTCAATGTCGTTCCTTCCTTCTTAACATGGAGGTTTCATATTGACATAATGACGGTTGTTTTGAGTTATAGTAATTTCAAATTGATTTTGAATATGAAAACTATAACGTAGAAAGATCCCTAAACTAAAACTGTGAATCCTAGTTCTTCTAAGAAAACCAACATTAAAAATTGAATAATTAACAACAATACTAACTCCCTCCAAAGAATAACCTAACTCTGTTGTCTTAATACTATTATTTTCTTCATCCCAAAGTATTCGAAGACACAAAATAACTCAGCTGAAATATTGACAGAGACTGATATTCCTTACCGGATATAAGCTCCGCAATTGATGAAGATAGTCCCAATTAGCTTGAACATCTTCCCGATGACAAAGAAGCCCATGACTGTGCTCATGGTTTACAAGACCACCTTCAATGGATTCCTCACTTATATAACAAAGTGGCACTAGATGAATCATATTCCAACTCATAAATCCTCTATTTGGACACAGATAATCACATTCCATGTTTCCACAAAAGGCACATAAAAACTTGCAATAATAGTTGATTTCATCACCATCTTATTTAAGTACGAACCATCAAATCCTGCCATCACGTCTACAGAATGGAACATATCATAACCATTTCTCTCACTCTCAATCTTTTGAACCTCATAAATTGCCCTAATGCTCATTAACTTCCCAACATTTATATCTATTATTGCATTGGTGCATGCAAATCGAATGGCACCTAGGGTACTTGTCTCGAATTTGAATTAATTTGACGATGGTCCATATATTTGGAATTAGAAAGAAGGTTTTGTTTATTTGTTGCACCATAGTCAAAGGTTATGGAATGGATAAATAACCTATATTTCCCTCGCATATTAGGAGGTTACCTTGGCCAGGAGTACACACCACATTTGCTTTCCTATTAGCTTGAAAGTTCAAGACTCCGAGAGCATGGAAAACTTTGACATCTTCAAAATCTTTTAGCAATTACAATATTCTCCAAGTTATGTTTTGTAAAGGAACATCCCTTGGAACCTGCTTTTAAACAAGATACTTGACCATTATCATTGAATATCCCACTATAGTTAAGAACCTTATATAACATTGAATGGCATGAGATAAACCTTGCCATAGAGCCAAGGTTTATGTCAAATTATTAGACATCTCTCCCAATCCCCATGAGAAGTATTGCTTCTACTTTCCTCTGAGGTCAAATATCACCCCCTGCACTTGCCACCCCTAATTGTGTTGGGTACTTATTACCGATTACAACAGGTATTATAACTAGGGGAATAAAAAATTGGGGTCGGGCTTATATTTGCATGACATGGGGTCGATTCCTATTCACCTCCATTATATCCCTAGGCGTACCAATGGTGCCCCACGTGAGGCACACAAGGCCAATCAAGGTTTGAATCAACCACGTCACAATGAATGCCTTAAAATGTACCCTATCGCAAATTGGTTTACACCTTGGGGGCGAGGTATATAGTATTTTATTTACATTATAAAAATTTAATTGATTTGTAACATATTTATAAAAATTCCTTATTGTTACCTATTTTTAATTTTATTTGTATAATAATAATGATTAAATATTATTTATATAAAACTAAAATTTTTATATAAAAAATTTGATGTATATTATATTTTTTTATAAATATTTAATTTCTATTTAATTATTAGTTTTTTAACATCAATTTATTTTTAAAAAGTATAAATATTTGTATTCCCCTTCAAAAAAACCTTTATTTTTATAGAAAAGATAGTACAATCCAAAGACGCTCTCAATGCATATTTACATATGTATAGCATGAGAGGGCCTAATGGTTAAGAGCATGTGTTTCCTCTTAGAAGGTCACAGGTTCAATCTAGAGGGGAATAGTGTATGTACACCTCTGCAGGCTTTAGCAGTTAAATTGCTGCGTAGAGGGAGGTCCCTTGTCCCACAAACAAGGCGGTCTCATACACCAATTTGGTGTCTCGCTTGGCGGTGACCTTAAAAATAGATTATTATTATTATTATTACATAAGTCAAAAGACAAAATATCTTCAAATACATCATCAAACCAAAAAAGGAGGTCTAACCTAGTCTTCAAATACAACAACATACATTTTTAAACTATCATTATTTGAAATGAACCGATGGGTAAAGAAAGACCATGCTTTGATAATAGATCTGCTCCCGATAAATATCTTAGGAGTGGATGTAGAAGACGGTTTCATAAATGGATAGAACTTGATTGGCAAGAGATGATAAGTTAATATTCCTGAGGAAGTGTTGTATTATGACCTGGCCCGAGGGAGGTAAGCCAAAGGAATGTGGGGTTCGAGACTACCCATGAATTTTGTTAATACATAAATGAGTCGCTAGTAGATTTTTCTCTCAAAGTCCAAACGTTATGTGCATGTTGTACACAATGAACAAAATATTGGTGAGAAAGACGAGATGGTTTTCAAGAAACTATTTATAATCCATAGATCCCACTCATCTCATACAATTAACTACTCTGAAATAAATATTTTCATCAAATTAATTGTTATTTCCTTGACGGGGACATATATAGATCGGGTGTATGTATTAATTGGATAGTTTGGTGTTAATTTTTTTGACTTTGTGTTTGGATTCAAAATCTTATTTTATTATTTGAAATTAAAAAGAAAATAAAAGAAAATGGTATTTATCAACAATTTTATTGGCAACAAGCAAGTGATGTCATCCTTTTTTCTCGTGTCCCAGGATGCGACAACGTTATGTTGTTATCTTTTGTTGTCGTCCTGCTCTGTCATAATCTGTGTGAGTGTGCAATCTGCAACGACTTTCGTAACGAGGTTGTGGTAGATGAGACCATGTTTAAGTGGGCATGCTTTTTGCATTGAATGTGTAAACGGTGGAGGTTGCTCTAATGGTCGAAATACAAAAAATTGATTAATGACTCAGGTTGTATTGTAGAGACTTACATGATTGTGTTTTATTCCTTCCCTCAACCTCCGAAAAGAACAAGATTATGATGAATAACCTCCAATCCAATGGTTAGGAGCATTTAATGAGCTCTACAAAGGTGGTTTTCTATGTTTCAAAACAAATTTTGAATCCCATTGGTAAAAAGGGAAGTGCACAATTAAAACACTCAATATCGGTCCTTTTTTTTTTATAACAAAAACGGTTGAGTAGATTTTTATAAAAATTTTGATCAAAGATTACATAGGTCCGAGCTCGGGCTGTTCCCAGAGGAGAACCACGTCCATGACTCCTTGTTCATCCTTTACCATCCTATACTTTTCATGGTATTTCCCTAATCTATTGAAACTATATTCTTGACAAACTGCCCAAGTAAGAAAGCACAAAACAAAACATATGCAGAAAAAACTTGTAGTCCCAATTAAGGTATCTCGTTTCTCTTGTAATCCTTTTGATCGCAAACTAAGACTCCACAGTCTAGATCAACACCCTTATTCACCATGATGTCCGCTTGTTGGTAGTTTGCTCTGAGTAGATGGAGGAAGTTAATGGTTTTGTATCCATTGACCATGCATTTTAGGATGTGATGCGTCTTGGTCACTGGGTTCTTGCGCTTCTTCATCAAGTTCCTTGCTTCTATGACGACCGCCATCGAGTCACTGAAAACCACCAACTCTCCAATGTTGATATTCCTTGCAAGCTCTAGAGCTTTGATTAGAGCTATCCACTCGGCACAATTATTTATTTGCTTTCCAATTCCCCAAGAGTACTCTTTTATCTTATTTCCTTTAGAGTCAAAGATGACTCCACATGCACCTGCTAGCCTGAGATTTCCTTTCGAGGCGCCGCCAAAGAATAAGGAATTACAACCAACATTCTTCCACCACACATTGAAGTCTTCAAGCTTTATTCTGACTTGCCAATTCTAAGGTTTGGTGTTTTTCCTTGGCTGAGTCCAAGGAGTAGAGGAAGTTCCCCCCAAAAAGTTGGAATCCCAAGGTCTTTTCGCATTTTTCAAAGGTTCCTTGTTGATATTGTCCATTTTCCTCATAGATAAAGCTTCAACCCAAAGTTCCTTTGCGGTGGCAATAACTTTGTCATGACTGTTTTTTTCCCCTAAAAAATTTCAATGTTTCTTGTTGTCCATAGTTTCCAGCAAATATATCTTGGGAGAGCTTCCCATGCTTTGGCAAAGTCTGGTTTTTTAGAAAGGGATCCCTGATAGTAATATTTCCAGCAAGAAAATAAATCGTTCTAGTTTGTTGGCAATGTTAAATCCTAGTTCAAGTCTTTAAAATTCCACTACCAAACCTCCTGAGAGAGCTTGCACTCTATGAAGAGATGCTCCAAGGACTCTTCTGATTTTTTACAAAGAATTAAGCATTGATCTGAGGGATGATTGAGCCGATCTAGATCTTTGCTGGTGGACTGATCCACGAGTATTCTTGAAGCATATCAGACTAAATCTTCTGCAGATCTGCATGCATAGGACCACAAGAGAAAATCTATGATCAAGAAACCTTGAAGGATCTGGCATTGATCAGCCTTGAGGGTGGCTTCATGAATGGATCCTCCTATGGATTCAATCCTAGAGGAACACCGTCGAACCTTAGATGAAGCATTCAGAGCTCTGGTGGCTTCTATGCCTCATCCACCTTCCTCTGGCCCGGATTCCAACGACGCTAGCTTCATCAAACAAGTTGTCACCCCTAGAATCCAGATCAAGTCGACAACTTCAAGACTGAAATCCCTTGGATTGGGCGAGAAAGGTGTGATAGGACAGTTCACCGAGATTTGGTCATCGCCAAAAAATATGGATACATGGATAAACAAGAACTGGATTCCCTTGATCACAGGCAGTATGCAACACTGCTTCTACGGAAAGGAATTCTTCAATTTTCTATTTGAAAACAAAGAATATAAAGACCTCATCTTTAGGAGCGGACCCTACTTCATGGGCCCCTGAGGTTTACACCTAAACCGATGGAGCTTATCCTTTAACCCATAGAAATATGTGCAATCAGTGGTCCCAGATTAGGTATGCCTGCCACACCTTCCCTTGCACTGCTGGAATGACGAAACTCTACAAGCAATCGGGAACTCCCTTGGAAACTACATTGACAAAGCGGAGCCAAAGGGACCTTTGTTCTCTATGCAAGGATCTACGTGGAGGTAGATCTGGAAAAAGGACTACCAAAAGTCGTAAACATGTTTATGGACGGATGGGAGCACATGCAAAAATTAGATTACGAACAGTTTCCTTTCAAGTGCAAGAAATGTCATGAATACGGACATTTTGTCAAAAACTGCCCAAAAGTAGTGCAGGAAATTCCAGAAAAAAAGCAAGATGAAGGATGATAGCAGGTCAAAAGGGGAAGAAAAATGCCTTCACCAATCCTATTATCAAGTGGACCACAACCAACAAAAAGCAAGGAGATGCACCAAGAAGGAAAGGAAACTTCGACCAACAACCAATTTCAGGTGTTGCACATGGAAGAGGGAGATATCCCATTCTTAGAAATTAGATGAATAGAAGTAGAAGAAGAAGAGACTCATGGAGTTGCAAGTTCTCTTCCCTCATCTCCAAGAATTGAAAGGCCTGAAAAAGATTTTGAAGGATCCACAACACCAGGGGGTTCCCAAGAAGAGATGGTAAAACACATCAAAGTAGCACAACAAGGCTTCTCCCCAGATCATTTGCCTCCTGACTCGCAGGAACTGCATGAGGTAGCTCTGCAACCAAACATTAGAGGGAGAAAGTCGCAAAGATACCACAGAGAACAGGAAGCAAAAAGAGAGCTCAAATTAGGAATACAACGAAGTCTTGAAGAAACAAAAATTCTGCAATACCCAAGAAACCCATGAGGGACAAAAATGGATAGCAGATCCCGAGCAGTATCTCAATCGCTTAAGAAATGATGAAAGACGTCTCTTGGAACTGCAGGGGATTGGGAGGCTCAAGCAAAGTAGAGCAATAAAAGAGATAATTAAAACAGAGAGGCCTGATATATTGCTAAACCAAGAGACCAAAATGCTGGATGTGGAGACAATGGCGCTCTCACGGTCTTGGAAAAATTGCCATGGAAAAGCCATAAGCTCCAAAGGAGTTTCTAGGGAAATAACTACCTTAATTTCAAACAAACTCTTAATAAAATCAACGAGGTAAATCCATCAATGGATTCTTACCGAAATCCAAGAAAAAGATAATTCAAATTCACAATACATCTGCAATGTATATGGGCCAACGCACCACAAAGACAAGGCAATCTTTTGGGAGGATCTTTCCAAGCTACATGAGGACCCGTGGGGAAAAAATCCAATTATTGCTGGGGATTTCAACACCACTAAGTCACAGCTGGAGAAACGTGGAGGAACAAAGGTCATGGATCCATTTGGTGAGAAAATGGAGGACTTGATTTTAGATTTGGACCTGTTGGACATTCCTTTAAAGAATGAGAAGTACACCTGGAGTAACAAAAGATCTGGAGTAGGTCACATTGCGGAAAGACTGGATAGATTCTTGGTAAGCTCTGTTTTCCTTCAAAAATATCTCTTCCCAACCTTCTTTTCCCTCCCTTCAGCAGTCTTCGATCGCAAGAACACTGAATAACAGTCCTTTCTGTCATAAATTCTCACAATTTTCTTCGAATAAGGAAAATACACGTAGAAAGGTTTGGTAAGGGAATTTAATTTGAACCTGAAATTGTTTATAGGTATCTACGTGATGTTTCTAATTCATTCTTGATGTTTACGTAGATCATCAAAGTTCAGAGCATGCTAAAGGAGGAAACCCTGCTGGTAGTTCACAAAATTCCTTTGGATTTTTTAGTGCATTAACATTAGTAATTATTATTCCCATTGCATATCCTTTCTTTCATGAAAAGGGAGAACATATTGGGGTTGTGATTTCAAATTACAATAGCTAAATTGTCTAATAAGATGCCTCCCTGAAGAAAATTAGCACACTAGTAGAAAAAGTGAGATAAATGATTAAAAAAACTACTAAAAATCGCATATAAATGACTAAATTTAATCACATGAATAATAGTCATTTATTGCTAATCACTTATAACATGACTAAATACGTGACTAAGTTTTTTTAGTCATTTGTTGGTTGTTCCGATTGATCAATTTAGTCGTATATTTAGTCATTTTTTAGGCATTGATTATTGTTAACGACCATTTATTTAGTCATTGATTGGTATTAACTGGTCATTTGTTTAGTTATTGATTGTTGTTAACTAGTCATTTATTTAGTCATTGCTTGTTGTTAATTGATCATTTATTTAGTCACTGATTGTGGTTAATTGGCCATTTAGTTAGTCATTGAGTGCAGTTAACTAGTCATTTATTTAGTCATTGATTGTGATTAGTTGGTTATTTATTTAATTATTGATTGTTGTTAACTAGTCATTTAATTAGTCATTGATTTCTGTAGATAGAGCATGGAGGAATCGAACCACCAACCTCCTGCCTGTAAGGTAGATGTTCTTTCATTGAGCGAGCACTCTTAAATAGAATAATCAAAGTTCAAACTTAATCAAATTTCACACTAAGAAAATAAATTTAGTTAAATATATAAATCACATTTTATTTTGACTTTTCTTCTTCCACAATTCCCTAATAGTGTGTCATGTTCCTTTCCAAGTAGTGCCATGAGCGACTTAATAACCTATTTAATTCCTGTAGGCTATAGTCGTTGAGATAGGTAGTTAATTAATTATTAGTGTCATCTAAGATTAAAAGCACATTATAAAGTGACATTAATGATTGATTATTAATGTGGCCTTATAAAAAGTCACTTTAATATTATTTGAGAGAGAAAAGTTAAATGGTGCCAAGAAGGGGTCAACATTAAATTAAAAAAAGGGAAAAGGTAGACAAAAAAATTAACAGAAATTGAAAACTATTAGATTATAAAAGCATGTGCAGAACCATTCATTACAGAGCTATAGATATCAATCTTATTCAGTAGCAATTTGGACAAAATAGACTATTACATTGCTTGTCTGAAATCTACAGAAAGTTATAGTTCTTTTCCAAGATTTCACCATACTAAAGGAGAGATAAACCCTTGTAGAATGCACATTTAAAAAAAATACATGTGACTAAATATTTAAAGAAAACTTCTACTACTTCTTCTTTCCTGCACAACCAAATACTGGCTTCGAGATTGATACTTATTCCATTGGGCGGGATTCATCATCTGGGTTCTCCTAGTGGTTGTTGGACTACGACATCTGAGCCATTTTCAGTATTTCATCCTTGATAAAATCCACCTTACCCATTATCTCTTTCATGTGGTGTTCTAGGTCATCTATTCTAGAGTCTTGACATGATAACTGATTGCAGATATACCTTATATCAAAGGTAGTCTCACGATTCTTTTGTTTCCCACTGCAGGCTGCTTCAAAAACCCTTTGTAAATGATCTTTGAAGTCGTCAAACCCATTCTTTAAGCTTGCAAAGTACTCTTCCCATTCACTTGATGCATTCTTCGCCATTGTCTGTGTTGTTGGGTCATTGACTGACCAAGAGGTAAATGATTCAAGCAAACCACACAACCCCTAATTCTCCGCACCTTCCAAAATTCCACACTCTTCTTCAATTTCCACCGACTGAATGAGGCATGCTAGAATGCCATGCAGTTGTATGATTTTCCTCCTTTCCATCTCGCATGTGTAGGCTTCACCTTCAGTTTTTGGAAGCATGATAACCATAAAGCCTCCTTTAATGCACCATTTATAAAGTGGGTTAAGGGTTTCACCAAGTGTCAATACACATGTCCCTTCCCTCCAAGGGAAAAGGGGCCTCCCAAAACATACATGATCTGACCTAATGTTGGCTCTTAGGGCCCGAGAATTGGTTTTGTCAAGGTACGTAAAGCTCCTTTTTATCACCATTGGCATAGACTACATTTCCTTGTTTTATCCTTGTCCCATTGTTAGTAAGAGAGTCAACTAGATCATTGTTCTCTCGCAAAACATGGTAATATAAAATCTCATAAGGATATTTGAGATGTAGAATTCTCTTGTGTCTTGAATATCCCTTATCATATCCTTCCCTCATCTTCTGAATCACTTGTATTGAGTCTTTTATTACTATCAACTTGGATACACTAATATTTGAAGCTAATTCAATCACACGACAAAGCACCATCCATTCTGCCTCATTGTTGGAATTTATTCCTAGGACCCAAGCAAAAGAATCGATGATATTTCCTCCTGGATCGAAGATAATCCCACCCGCACCTGCCTCACCTGGTTTTCCTTTAGAAGCACCATCAAAGAATAAGATGAAGCATTGTTGCTTCTCCTGCCATTTTTGGAATTCAACATTGCTTATCTTGATTTCCCACTCCTTATTCTCCTTTTCCCTTTTGGACTGAAGAGAGCTCTATTTTAGGTTAATCCTTTGTACCAACAAACTTCCTGACTAGATAAAGGTTCCAATTAAGGTAAAAACACTCCCTTATTTCCCAAACTCTCAGATATCAAATTAATTGCCCTGTTTGACACTCTGAGAGGATGAGCTTTCTTACCCTAAAAAATGAGTTTATCTATTTGATAACCATATTACTTGACAACAAATATTCATAGGCATAGCTTCCCTGACCCTCTGCAATATTGACTTCTTTTGAAAATATCCTGGGTAGTATTTTCTCTAATTTTCAATCATCTCATGTAATTGATCTGGCATGTTTATAGTCCTATTAAGGCTCTCAAATATTTTGTTCTAGATTTCCTCAGCAAATTCACATGCCAGGAAAAGGTGACTATTGTTTTCTTCAGCGAATTTACGTAGCACACACCACGAGGGACCTTCGATCCCTATTTTGAGAAGATTGTTGGTAGTGAGCAATTTATTATGTGCCAATAACCAGAAAAAAAAATGATTTATTTTAGGGATACAATCAAAATTCCATACCTTACTCCAAAATTTGGAGGATGGTCAGATATTTCTACCTTCCAAAATTTTGTATCCTTCCTTGACCATATATTAGCCGGATCTTCCCCACCCCCTTCTGTCCTTTTATTGTAGATGAATTGGAGCTTTCCCATGCATGTGTGAAAGAAAAGTGGAGAATTATTGTTGCAGTTGTCGGGGTGGATTTGAAATTTCCAGGCCTTCTAAGCCCCATTATTTTCCCAATATGAGATATCATATAAACTTATCAATTTTTTCTCATGCATTCTCATACAAATGGCATCAAGATCTGAATAATCACCTAACATCGGATGTCCCAAGTGTTCACATTATAGCATCAAGAGTCATTCTCTAGTTTTGTGAGTAATATCAAGACAATAAACTTGTGAGTAATATCAAGTCCTACAAATATACTCATATGATTGAGGTGATGATGTAGTAAAACTTGTGAGTAATATCAAGCCGAGTCTTGTGAGTAATATCAAATCCTACAAATATCCTCATGTTATTGAGGTGATGATGTTGTAAAGCTTGTGAGTAATATCAAGCCGAGTCTTGTGAGTAATATAAAGACAGTAGACTTGTGAGTAATATCAAGCCGAGTCTTGTGAGTAATATAAAGACAGTAGACTTGTGAGTAATATCAAGCTCTACAAATATCCTCATGTTGTGAGGTGGTGTACTTTACTATGTAAAGTGGATATGCTATGTGATGTATGGCTAGTCATGGTCAACAAGTGCTACAAGTCTCCTTTAAGGATTAGTTACCCCTGGAGTGATTTACTTTAGCATGTGACTATATGACCCGAGGTAATACATATGATCATAGGTTTAGAAACAATCTTATGAGTATGATATGATATAGAATTAATGAAAACACATATGGACCATACATAGAAAATTTATACGAGCACAAATATAGAGAGAGAATTCAAATTGCCCATGTATGCCTCCAAGTGAACTTGAATTAATAAGACATCAGTTGAGTCTTAGTTGTGATAAAACAAGTTTAATTAATTAAGGAAACAACTCCTTAATTTATGCAAGTGGTTGTTGAAGATGACACTGATAGAGAAGCACAAGTTACATTCAGTTCTGTTAAGTTACATTCATATATGTTTAGTTACATTTAGTTATGTTTAGTTACATTCAATTCCATTCAGTTACACACAATTCCATTCAATTCAGTTCAGTTCATTCAGTTAAAAACTCAGTTAAAGGTAGTTAAACTCAGTGAATTAGTGGGGACGCATGGCTGAATATGAGACAATGTTCTCAATGTTGAAATGTTTTTGAATCCTGCAAATAATTGCTACCTCCCTCGTATGACCTCATTTGACTTGTTCTTGAAGTGCTACGCACTTGGCACAATCAATACAGTGTTCCATTTGATCTCTCCTGTCTTGTGCTCTCGAAAAAGCAATATGCTATNCAATCATACTCTAATATTGTTTGTTGGGTTTTTCATCCTCCGAATCAGTGGGGGGGGGGGGTTCTCCGAGGGTATATCCTGTGTTTTATGGTTTGATTTATTTATGTCTTTGGATTATTGATGAGATCTATCTACATTGTAATTGTGGATTAAAGTTTTAAAGTTCAAGTTTCTTCATATTTTCTCAAATGCTAACATGGTATTAGAGCAAGGGCGCGGAGGAGCTTATTTTCCCCACACAAACTAAAGATTACGTGATCTTGAGGACTTGAGCAAAATATTGGAGCCACGGAATCGATCTCCGTCCAATCGAAAGACTGAATTGAAAGTGCTTCCAACTTCACACATGAAAGGCAAGGGTGTTAAGCATTCTTGAGGAGCATGATCTAGATGTCTATGTGACCTCAGTAAGTGAGGAGTCTTTATCCAATGTAGCATGAATTAAAGAGCAAGTCAATATGCACCATTTTCATCACTTTTCAAGAGACAAATTTCATGGAGACGTTTTGATCAATCTGTGAGGAATCAGAAAAAACGGTTGAAAACCCACTTCCCAAATGGGTTGATTTAGTGTATTAGTAGGAGGATTTCAAAAATTCGCAACTTTTTGAGAGATACAATCAGGTCTTTGAAGATGAAATTTTCAAAATTCATGTTATGGTCATTTTTAAAAAACTGGATGAATTGGTTGAACGACCTAGGGATTTATGGATTGGATATTATCCTTCTACAATAGATCTTGTGTTTAATGAGATCCTAAATCATTCGAAGAAGAGGATGATGATCATTGGAAGAAGTTTTCATGAAGAAGAGAATTCACTCAAGGTTGCAATGGATCTAGTTTCTCCATGCAGAGATTCACTACCTCCTGTATGCACTCAAATTTGTAAAGAGATCAAGATCGAGGGAATCCAATAATCTTCGCAAGGAAGTAGAGATCAAGAGGGAGAATGCAAAACAATAAAAGATAAGTACTTGCATTTTTGTTAAATGCTATTTACATCTATATATTTTTGAATGTTTCCATTACAGACATATAGATATTCGTATTCCTTAGATTAGGAATTGTGAGCATATATGTTGATTTCTTTCCTTTATTTGTAAATAAACAAAATTCATAAGATATGAATACAGAGCATGCATGATTGTTTCATAAGATATGAATAATACATGATTATTTCATAAGATATGAACATATAGATACATGATTGTTTCATAAGATATGAATGTTGGACTGCATGATTGTTCATAAAGATATGAATATAGAGTTGCACAATTGATTCATGGGATATAGATGTTATGATTGTTCATAAATATATGAATATAGAGTTGCTTTATTATTCTGCTGAGTTGCATGATTATTTGATTATCATATGTTTTTATAAAATCAGATTTTGTTTTATTACAATTTTTATTCCTGGACTTGGAATTGTGTTTCACATATACATTGTTTTTTCTGTCTTTATTGACATGTTATCAATCTCACGAGTCCATATTTTGCAAGATGATATAGGACTGATATAATACTTATGTAGGACTAATATATACTCATATAGGACTGATATAAGGCTGAAAACATCCTTCATAAGACATGATATTTAGGGCTTCATGATTGCTTCATAAACTGTCAACATAGGACTACATGATTGGCTAGATAGAGGGCTACATGCTTACCACATGAGATATGAACACGGGGTTGTATATTTCTTTCATAAAATGATTTTTTTGGATTGATATAGGACTAATATAGGGCTACATATCAATATATATAAAGATTATAATGGGTTATGTTAAACTAGTTGGTCAATATCTATACATAACTATGTAAATCATTATCAATATATTGGGAGTATTTCATGTGAATAAAATTCATGAGTATGAAATGGTTCTAACCATTATAATGATTTGTATTATAGGGAAAATTAATATGTTCTCACCTACAAGTAAAGAAGGAGATGAATGTGGGGCCATTCTGATGGCTTAGCCTGCAAAAGAACAGTCCAGGAGGTTCCTATGCCTCTTGGGTAACAAACAAAATAGATGTCTTTATTCTATTCTAATAGATGTGAAGACTCATGAAGATATTGCATATTATTACATTCATGTGTCAAAGAAGAAGCTTCAAATATAGATGAACATAAGTCTCCATGATGGAGGACCCAGATTATGTTTCTCACATTCACATGGTGAGAGGGAGTAGCTAGACTCGCTAATTCCTGAAGAACCAGGGGAATCGATTGATGTAACTCATGTATAAGGGAGACCTAAATGATGCTCAAAATTCAGAAGGAAGCTCATAACTATATTCAAAAATCTTGTTACAATTCTTATGATTAGAGGTGTGGCAGTCACCAGATAAGATTTTCCAATAGTTAAGGAAAATGTGCAACAAAAATTCTGAAGAGTTTCAGGATGATGGATTAAAATTCCATGGCCATCTATATCAATATAAATATGAAGTTTAGATCAAATTTGGAATATCTCATAAGTTAGTTGAGATGAACTTGGTTAGTCACAAGTCCCAGGATCAATTATGTGCTTTACAGTCTATACATACACATGTACATCACATGTGTTGTGGTACCTACTTGGTACAAGTGTAAGTGGACTCAGATATGTCTTGGTCAGTGAAGTAGAGTTTCAAAAATATATATGAAATCTGAACAGCTTCTGTAGTTGTACCTGGTATACTAACATCCTTTGTCGAAACATTCAAACAAACTTCTTCCGAAGTTTCTGGATAATAAAGAACCTGCAGAGGTGCATGTAGATAAATTCATGTTTGTCAAAACCCCAAATTTTCACAAAAATTAATTTTTTTTAATGTAACATAAATTGTCTATAGTCGCGGTTTGATAACTACTAGCGGCTAGCAGAAAAATGAAATAGTTAACAAAAGTAATGATTAACTTCAAACACATAAAAACTAATGCCACTTTAATTTTGATATGTTATGTATATGATCTGCATTCAGTTACTTCTAGCTGTACTGATGATTGATTTTGTCAAGTAGGTGAGAAGTTATGTTCTAAACTGGGGCTTACTTGGCAATTGCTAACTCAACTAGATTTCTGGATCTTACAGGTTCAACAGGTAAATTTTGAACAAGTAGGATTTTATTAAAGCGTGAATTCCAGATGTACTTCTTTAGCATATATAAAATGCTAGAGTAAATTTTGCTTAATAGAGTTCAAAGATACTATGAGGTAAAGTAACTTTTGTTTACTTGTTTTGCAACTATGACAGTATTTTAAGTTTATGTCGTAATGACCAATATCCTTGTCATACTATATGTCTTTCACCAGCATGAATTCTACTTCAGATATTTTTCTTTCCAGCTATAATCTAAGTTACTTACAAGTTCTACATAGAGCTCATGATTCAATATAACAACACTTTTTTCTGAAATAATAGTTTCCTGCCATTGCTATTTTCTAATATCTAGAACACTGATTATAAGCATGAAAATAAATATAAGGCCTTTAAGCAAAGCTTACAATAGAACCCTTAGATCTACCTTTGATTCTATCATAGTAGAGATAAATTATCAGTTACAGTTATAAATATCTACTTGCATAAAAAGTCATTGAGCTTTACGTTCAATCTTCCAAGTTTATCATGTCACAAGTAATGTAGTAAAATCTTATTATCATATTACTTATAATACTAAGTATATTTTATCTTTAACTTTAGATAGTCTTACCACCTTGTAAAAACCAAGTGTGATCTAATTATTGGTTTGGTTTAAGATGAGTTGGGTCCTTTATGGAAATCAAAAGGATTACTAACTTCCAAGGAGTCTTCCCACCATAACGCTGTTTATAACACTGTTGACTGACGACAATTCTAGAGTCATGCTTGTGTAGAAGGAACTCCCTATCTTTTTACTTACTAAAAGTGAATCTAGGAAAATGCCCTTGTCAGATTTGTTTTTACATAACCCTAACTTAAACATAGCATGGTTTTTATTTAATAAAGAGTTTGTAAAAAGACTCATTAGGAGTGCTAGTGACAAAGGTCAAAAGTATAACTCCAACATTGATTTTCCACTTACATGATTTTATTAATAATGAATCTTAATGTTATCCAAAGCAATTGATAATAGTTTATATACGATTCCACCATTGAATGAATATAGTGATAATGAGAAGCAAATGATAATAATGATTTATTAAAGATCATACTAATGGATATAATGAATAGTTGACTTCACCAAGAGGTTGATTGGAATGTTAACATAATTGGCAAATATACGATGTCAAAACATATACATTATTATTGTAGTCACCATTTAAATTATTGGCAATAATTTGTTTTCCCAACAGTGCAAGAGACTATAGTGATCGACCCACTACAGACTAAATATTTCGGTGGGCACGTGGAGCAGCCACCACCATGCGAAGGTCGATTTATAAACTCAAATAAAAACCCTATCCTCCTCATTTCCTTCGAGGGTTTGGCTCATCACTAACTGGTTTTCTTTGCGGCCATGAGAGGCTCGCTGGTTCAGCATGTAACAAGCCTTAAATCCGAAGTTTTTAGTGCTATAACGTAGTGCAGGGTTAAAGAGTTCACTGTTTGTAAACATGGTTTTGTTTCTGGAAGTTTTAGGAACGTCGTGAGGTGGTTTACTTATCTCTGCCAGTTGTTTAGAGAGTTGGGCGTAGTGTTACCCCTGTCTTTGCTCGTGGCTTGCTCCTTTGTCGGTGTAAACCTTAACAAGAACCTCGCTACCTCTGTCACAAGTTTGGCACGAGGGTTTGATTCTCCGAAGTGCAATCCTCATATGAGTTTGGTTACCTCCTCGGCTCCAGTTTTCTTTGCTCACAGGTGAAGGTTTTTACCTTGCTATTAATTTAAAAATCGAATTACAGTTTAGTATTAGAATACCCAGCTTCTAATTAAAGTTCTCGGTCTTTGCTTGTAGGTTACAGTTTGCCTTTAAGCTTGGAGGATTCCTCTCCAACGTTGAATTGGCTTCAAGACCAAATGGGTAAGCCCCGGTTAAAACGTGGCATCTCCCTACTTGCAATGGTTAAGGGAAAAAGGGTTTTCAGTTGGAAAGGAAGCATGGCTTCGGTTCCTCCATTATTTAGATGCTTAGTTTCTGTTATTACTTAGCTTTTGTTAATAAAACCCTTGCTTGTTGCAGGGTAACTTTGGCTTCTATGCCGTGACTTGTATTTAGCTTTTCTTAACTTGTAAAAAGGATTTACAGCCTTATGGCTAATTAATATCATACTCTGTTTCTTAAATTATGGGGGTTCTCTTGTCTTCATGGTTTTTAATTGATCTCTATTTCGAATACCCTGATAATTTATACATTGTTTTGTAAATGATATTACTGTAAAATGGGTTATTCTTCTTCACTGTAAGTGACATAAATTGGCTGTTAATGATTTCTCTTGTAAATGAATAAGGTTATTGTAAAGACTGTAACTCAATTCGAAAAATAAAATCTATAAATTTATATTTATCAGTTAGGTTTAAGTAGCTAGGGTTTTCTGGATAGGAACCCTTGTATAGATTTATCATTGGTTTCTGTTTACCTTAATTTCGTTATTACAAGATTATTAGTGTTATTTAATCTGTTTATGAATTATTTTAAAAATAAAAGAATTTATAAATATACTATAAATTCTTGAAATAAGACTGTAACCAGTATAATGCATAACTTATAGTCTTCTAGTTTAATTTGTTTACTCTGTTATTAAAGAATTAATTTATAAAATGATAAAAGAAGAACTAGGGTTTCGACCCTCAAGTTTAACTTGTACATGTTATAAGCTTGTCTAGTAAATAATTATTCCCTGATTAGGTAATCGCTTAGTTTTATTCTATTTACTATTTACATTTATATTTGTATTTGTTTACTGTTCTGTAAATTAAAAATTATTCAGAACTTTGTAAAGATTAGAATAATAACTCTGTTTACTTTTTATAATTAGATGGTTTGTAACATAACTCTAATTCTGGTTTACATTAAATAATCATTTTAAGATAATAGATTTTTTTAAAGGATACTCTTGTGTGGCTATTACCTTGTTTATATACCCAACTGTATCTTCTATAAGATTTATTTGTACCAGTATACTCTAATGTAGTTCTACTATTTCTTTTTCAACATTCTTACTTAGTTATACTTAGTTAAACAGTAAACATAAATAACCATAGCACTGTTCTTTACATAATAATTTACACATTAAATAAATTACTCTGCTATCTACAGATACAGAACCCTATCTATTATTTTCAATCTCTTATAAATTTATTTTATCTACTTAAAGCATTCTAGCTGTGCTAGAGTACGACCTGGTTCCCAGCTGTGGAAAAACATAGTCTAGAAATTTATTTTCATTCTAACACATTACTTTTCTAAATCAACTTCATTCCTTTAACAATCTAATAAGAATAATAATTATAACATTTCATAAACTGAACTTTAACAATCACATACCAGTCAAACTAAAACTTATTTAACTAACATAGAAAACAAAATAACATAGAACCTGTTTAGTACAGATGACAACAGTGTTAGGAGGCCATTCCTCCCTACCAAACTCCAGGAGAGCCCTTAAACAACGCTTCTTCAGGACCCCCGAGCCTATTCCTGGTCTTCTTGGCTGAGAATGCAAACAGTAGAACCCTCTGTCAATCGACTAGTTCAATATCTCAGTAAACACTCCGCTCTCAGCAGTATGATCTTCAGCTTAAAAGCTGCAACTAGATCAATCAGTAGTTATCCCCTCAAACACTTTCCAGATTTCTCTTCCATTGAATTTCTCTGAAGTACATTCATTCAACCTGAATGATCAACCCTCTAGAATGAGCAGCCTCAGCTCTCTTCAATGGGATTTTTTATAAAGATTGCCTAGGTCTTTTGGGTTAGTTTTCATTAATTGAGCCACCTGCTCTGATTCCACTTTCTTGGGGAATCATGACCCCAAATGTAGGGAGGTTGTCACCTGCAACAATTGGAAGTGGTTTGAGGATGCTGCCACATGTCAGTTTGCTCTCCAACCAGTCTCCTCCACCAATTTGACCAGTAAACACTCTTTTAACAACTCTCCTAAGTTGTTGTCTCCTCCTTTATTTATTATAAATAAAATATTCAGAATTTACATTAAATATCCTTAACCCTGCTGAGTCATCAATTACAACTTAGCATAAAATTTAACATATTGTCCTCAAATAATATAAAATTGTTTTTTTTGGAAAATTGGGGCATGTGACATACACACCCCCTTAAAGTATAACATCGTCCTCGATGTTATTTATTCTTCGTCCTCACAATTCCCCTGAAACAAATTTGGATATGCATCCCGCATATTACTTTCCAATTCCCAGGTGGCTTCCTCTAGACTAAGGTGCTTCCATTGCACCTTCACCTGACCAATGGTGCGGTTCCGAAGTGTGATCTCCCTCCGCCCGAGGATACAATCCGGTTCCACTAGAAAATATCCTTCTGGTTCCACCTGTACATTATTCTAGTTAACAACATGAGTAGCATCATGAACATATTTCTTTAATATAGAAATGTGAAAAACATTATGAACTCTTAAATTCGGTGGTAATGCTAATTGATAAGCTACTTGTCCAATCCTGGACAGTATGTCAAATGGACCACAGTAACGAGGTGCTATTTTGGCACAACTACCCAACCTCAGAGAGCTCTTTTTGGGTCTCACCTTGATGAACACATGTTCACCTACCTGAAACTCCTTTGGATTTCTTTTAAGGCCTGCTTGACTTTTCTGTCGATTCTATGCAATTTTCATATTACCTTGTACCTGCTTTACAATTTCTTCCATTTCCTTCAATAGTTCAGGACCTAATACTAATCTATCCACCGGATTACTCCAAGAGATAGGAGTATTACATTTCCTTCCATACAAGATTTCAAAAGGACTAAATCTAGCTGACGCTTGATAATTATTGTTATAAGCAAATTCTACCAGATGCAAATAATCTTCCCATTTACCTAGCTGGTCTTTCACATACATTCTTAGTAAATCTTCCAGTACTTGGTTTACTTTTTCAGTTTGCCCATCTGTTTGAGGATGGAACGAAGTATTGAAATTTAGTGTAGTGTTTAATCCTTTAAATAGAGATTTCCAAAAGTTACCTATAAATTTAGGGTCTCTATCTGAGATTATAACTTTCGGTATTCCATGCGGTCGAAAAATTTGCTTTAGAAAGATATCAGCTATGTTTTCAGCTTTATGCGTAGTTTTAACATGTATAAAGTGGACTGCTTTACTTAATTTATCGACCACTACCATGATATAATCATTTAAATTTTGATTTTTAGGTAGTCCAGTAATAAAATCGAGACTATTTATCTCCCATTTCTAGCTAGGAATGGGCAACGGCTGAAGTAATCCAGCTGGGTATTGATATTCAGTTTTCACCTGCTGACATTCAAAACACTTAGCGATATATTCTGCCAGTTCACTCTTCATGTTTGGCCAGAAATATTCTTTTCTTAACATAGTTATAGTTTTCTTATAACCTGGATGGCTCGAGTATGGAGTTTTATGGATTTCATCTAAAATTAATAACTTAACTTTAGGTACATTAGGTACATACATTCTGTCTTTATACAGTAAAAACCATTTTTCATTCAAACTGTATCCTTTACTTAAGCTTTCTGTTGGATTTTCTTTCGTTTTAGTTTTTAAATTCTGGTAAATTTCATCTTGTTCTAACCCTGCTTTCAGCTGTTCATCTAAATCTATTGTATAAGTGCTGATAACTGCTGTAAACTTCAGCCTTGCATTTCTACTTAATGCATCAACAACTTTATTTTCTTTCCCTTTAATGTGCTGAATTTTGAAATCATACTCACTTAGAAAAGCTAGCCACCTAGCTTGTCTAGCATTTAGATTAGACTGATCTAATAGATATTTTAGTCCTTTATTATCAGTCATTAAAATAATTTTTCTACCAATTAAATGATGATGCCACATCTTTAGAGCATGTATAACAGTAGCTAATTCCAGATCATAAGTTGCACAATTCTTTTCATGAACCTTTAATTTCCTAGACTCATAGGCAATAACATGCCCTTCTTGAGTCAATACTCTGCCTAAACCATCATTGTAGGCGTCAGTACACACTACAAATTCTTTATTTGGATCAGCTATTCTTAAAATAGGTGCACCGATTAATAGAGTTTTTAACTTTTTAAAGATATCCTTGCATTTCTGATTCCAATCAAATTTCTTTCCTTTCTTCTATAAAGAAGTTATTGGATTTGTGATTCTCGAAAAACTTTCAATGAACCTCCGGTAATAACCGGTAATTCCCATGAAGGATCGAACATCAGTTACATCCTTAGGAACCGACCAATCTTCAATCGCCTTTATATTTTCAGGATCCACTGAAATCCCCTCCTTAGTCACCACATGACCAAAGTACTAAATTTTATCCTTAAAGAAATCACATTTACTAAACTTTGCAAAGAGTTGATGATCTCGTAACTCTTGCAAAACAATTTTTAAATGTTCTTTATGTTCTTCTTCAGTTTTCGAATAGATTAATATGTCGTCGATAAACACGACCACAAACTTATCTAGATACTTATGCATAACGTTGTTCATTAAACACATAAAAACGGCTGGGGCATTAGTAAGCCTGAATGGCGTAACAACAAACTCGTAATGGCCATATCAAGTTCTAAAAGCTGTTTTAAAGATGTCTTCATCTTTAATCCTAACTTGATGATATCCAGACCTTAAAGCAATTTTCGAAAACACCATGGCTCCACGTAGTTGATAAATTAATAGATCATCTATGCGAGGCAACGAGTATCTATTTTTAATAGTCATCTTATTCAACTGACAGTAATCTATGCAAAGTCGCATGGTTCCGTTCTTTTTCTTAACGAAGATGACAGGTGCCCCCCAGGGAGACACACTGGGTCATATATACTTCTTGTCAATAAGTTATTTTAATTGTGATTTAAGTTCATTAAGTTCAAGTATGTTCATTCGATAAGGGGCCTTTGAGCTGGGTACTGCACCAGGTACTAGCTCAATGGCAAAATCTAGCTCCCTTTTCGGAGGTAGTCCCAGAATTTCTTCCGGAAATACATCAGCATACTCTCTTAAAACTGGTATGTCCTCCAATTTTAATTTGTCTGTTTTATTTATATTTTTCTCATCAGTTACTGTTACTTCATAAGCCTTACAACCTTTCCTAACAGCTCTCTTAAGCTGCAGAGTAGAGATCTGCTTTATGGTTGTTTTTCTAGGGATTCCCTTTACACTTATTGACTTTCCATCATTATTTATACACGTAAAGGTTTTATCATAATAGTTTAAGATCACCCGATGTTGCTCTAACCAATCCATACCAATTAATATGTTGTAAGAACCAAGAGGTAGTACATTAAGATTTACAACAGTTTCAAATTGATCCATAACTACTGCACATTTCTTTACAAAACAAGTTACCTTCCTTTTTGCGCCAGTGGCTAACTGAACCAACTAAGAATTTTCAAAATTTTCAACAAGCAGCTTACATTTTTCTACCAATTTAGGTGAAATATAACTGAGACTAGCTCCTGGATCAATTATAATAGATATAGGGGTTTGGTTTATCGTACCTTCTACTTCCACCAAGGAAGTTTGATATTCTGCTTGTCGATTCTCCAAGGCTGCATTGATTCTGGGCATAGTCCTCGCTAAATCTCCAACAGTCATTTCTTCCTATATTGTATGAATATTACTGATAGTCTTTTTCCGATTAGGACAGACTGAGGCATAATGTGGGCCATTACACTCCCAGCGCTTTATGGGTTCTTTGCATTCAAATTTCTTTGTGTAATTACCATGATTATTAGCAGACTCTTTCCCCTTTGAATTGTTCTATTGCTTGGTGAATTATTTTTATTCCCTTGGAAATTCTTGTTAGGAAAATTTATGGCCTTATTATTTTTAGAATTCTGGTTGGGTACAAACTCTTTCTTCTTTTGATCATAATGATTGTTATTCTTTTTGGCCTTCCAGTTGGCCATGCTCTCCTTCTTCCAATTCTGTTCAAAACATAAATTAGCTTTCCTCATAGCTTCTTCTAGAGTTTTTGGATAATCATACTCAATCCTATCCTTTATGTGATAAGGTAAACAACTGAGGAATCGCTGTACCTTTGGTTTTTCATCTACAAGGTATGGCACATACCTAAGTAGACTTAAAAACTTGTTGTTCAAATATTTCATAGTCATTGAACCTAGTTTAAACTCATAGAATTCTTTTGCTCTCTCTTCATAGTACCGCTCAGATAGAAATTTCTTTTTAAAGTACTTCTTGAACGTACTCCAATTTACGTTCTTCTCTCTTATTGCCTTCACTCTCTTTAAGACTTGCCACCAAATATCTGCCTTACCTGAAAGGTTGTAGATAGCCATTCTAGCCTTTAATTGGTTAGAATAGTTATAAATCTGGAAGTACTTCTTCATCCTAGATAACCAGGATTCTGCTTCCTCCCCCTTCTCAGTTTCTCCAGTGAATGGTGGTGGTTTAATCTTTTTAAACTCCCCAGAAATTTCCTCATAAGGTTTATATTTTCCCTTTTTAGAATAATGGTTGTCATCACTACTATCACTAGTGGAATGAAAATTACGTTGATCACCAAATACCTCTGAAGATGAGCTGCTTTCATTTTTAGCCTGTTTAATCTTTTTATATTTATGTTGATGACTCATATCTTCTGAATCAACTCTTTTACCCCTTTCCTCAGTTTGAAATATTTCTGTTAGGATCTGATCCAGCTCCTCCTGAGCTCTCAGAATCCTTTCATTTTCTCGTTTAACAGATTCCATTTTAGATTTTAAGTCTTTTACTGTTTGTAAAAGTTTCGAGGAATTAATGGTTATGTCTTCTTGTATAGGGTCTCTTTGTAAATTTTCTTGTTCAGTAAAGGGATATTCCTCTTTCGCATATTCCTCTAGTCTTTCCATACCTGTTGTTAAACTCAGAAACAATTTCTCTGTGGAATAACATTAAAAGAAAATAACATCAGCAAAATAATTTAAATTCACTGTTTCATAAAAGTAAGTTGGGCTTCATCAAGGCCTAGTGTTTGAATGTTGTGCTCTGATACCACATGTCAAAACCACAATTTTTCACAAAAATTAAAATTTTTAATGTAACATAAATTGTCTATAGTTGCGGTTTGATAACTACTAGCAGCTAGCGGAAAAATGAAACAGTTAACAAAAGTAATGATTAACTTCAAATGGATAAAAACTAATGCCACTTTAATTTTGATATGTTATGTATATGATCTGCATTTAGTTACTTCTAGCTGTACTAATGATTGATTTTGTCAAGTAGGTGAGAAGTTATGTTCTAAACCGGGGCTTACTTAGCAATTGCTAACTCAGCTGGATTTCTGGATCTTACAGGTTCAACAGGTAAATTTTGAACAAGTAGGAGTTTATTAAAGTGCTAATTCCAGATGTACTTCTTTAGCATATATAAAATGCTAGAGTAAATTTTGCTTAATAGAGTTCAAAGATACTATGAGGTAAAGTAACTTTTCTTTGCAGTATTTTAAGTTTATGTCGTAACGACCAATATCCTTGTCATATTATATGTCTTTCACCAGCATGACTTCTACTTCAGATATTTTTCTTTCCAGCTATAATCTAAGTTACTTACAAGTTCTACATAAAGCTCATGATTCAATATAACGACACTTTTTCTGAAACAATAGTTTCCTGCCATTGCTATTTTCTAATATCTAGAACACTGATTATAAGCATGAAAATAAATCGAAGGCCTTCAATTAAAGCTTACAATAGAACCCTTAGATCTACCTTTGATTCTGTCCTAGTAGAGATAAATTATCAGTTACAGTTATAAATATCTACTTGCATAAAAAGTCATTGAGCTTTACATTCGATCTTCCAAGTTTATCATGTCACAAGTAATGTAGTAAAATCTTATTATCATATTACTTATAATACTAAGTATATTTTATCTTTAACTTTAGATAGTCTTACCACCTTGTAAAAACCAAGTGTGATCTAATTATTGGTTTGGTTTAAGATGAGTTGGGTCCTTTCTGGAAATCAAAAGGATTACTAACTTCCAAGGAGTCTTCCCACCATAACGCTGTTTATAACACTGTCGACTGACAACAATTCTAGAGTCATGCTTGTGTAGAAGGAACTCCCTATCTTTTTACTTACTAAAAGTGAATCTAGGATAATGCCCTTGTCAGATTTGTTTTTACATAACCCTAACTTAAACATAGCATGGTTTTTATTTGATAAAGAGTTTGTAAAAAGACTCATTAGGAGTGCTAGTGACAAAGGTCAAAAGTATAACTCCAACATTGATTTTTCACTTACATGCTTTTATTAATAATGGATCTTAATGTTATTCAAAGCAATTGATAATAGTTTATATACGATTCCACCATTGAATGAATATAGTGATAATGAGAAGCAAATGATAAGAATGATTTATTAAAGATCATACTAATGGATATAATGAATAGTTGAATTCACCGAGAGGTTGATTGGAATGTTAACATAATTGGAAAAGATACGATGTCAAAACATATACATTATTATTGTAGTCACCATTTAAATTATTGGCAATAATTTGTTTTCCCGACAGTGCAGGAGACTATAGTGATCGACCCACTGCAGACTAAATATTTCGGTGGGCACATGGAGTATCCACCACCATGCGAAGGTCGATTTATAAACTCAAACGAAAACCCTATCCTCCTCATTTCCTTTGAGGGTTTGGCTCAGCACTAGCTAGTTTTCTTTGCGGCCATGAGAGGCTTGCTGGTTCAGCATGTAACAAGCCTTAAATCCGAAGTTTTTAGTGCTATATCGTAGTGTAGGGTTAAAGAGTTCACTGTTTGTAAACGTGGTTTTTTTTTCTGGAAGTTTTAGGAATGCCGTGAGGTGGTTTACTTATCTCTGCCAGTTGTTTAGAGAGCTGGGCGTAGTGTTACCCCTGTCTCTGCTCGTGGCTTGCTCCTTTATCAGTGTAAACCTTAACAATAACCTCACTACCTCTGTCACAGGTTTGTCACGAGGGTTCGATTCTCCGAAGTGCAATCCTCATACGAGTTTGGTTACCTCCTCGGTTCCAGTTTTCTTTACTCATAGGTGAAGGTTTTTACCTTGCTATTAATTTAAAAATCGAATTACAGTTTAGTATTAGAATACCCAGCTTCTAATTAAAGTTCTCGGTCTTTGCTTGCAGGTTATAGTTTGCCTTTAAGCTTGGAGGAATCCTCTCCAACGTTGAATTGGATTCAAGACCAAACGGGTAAGCCCCGGTTAAAACGTGGCATCTCCCTGCTTGCAATGGTTAAGGGAAAAAGGGTTTTCAGTTGCAAAGGAAGCACGACTTTGGTTCCTCCATTATTTAGATGCTTAGTTTCTGTTATTACTTAGCTTTTGTTAATAAAACCCTTGCCTGTTGCAGGGTAACTCCAGCTTCTATGTCGTGACTTGTATTTAGCTTTTCTTAACTTGTAAAAAGGATTTACAGCCTTATGGCTAATTAATATCATACTCTGTTTCTTAAATTATGGGGGTTCTCTTGTCTTCATGGTTTTTACTTGATCTCTGTTTTGAATACCCTGATAATTTATACATTGTTTTATAAATGATATTACTGTAAAATGGGTTATTCTTCTTCACTGTCAGTGACATAAATTTGTTGTTAATGATTTCTCTTCTAAATGAATAAGGTTATTGTAAAGACTGTAACTCAATTCGAAAAATAAAATCTATAAATTTATATTTATCAGTTAGGTTTAAGTAGCTAGGGTTTTCTGGATAGGAACCCTTGTATAGATTTATCATTGGTTTCTGTTTACCTTTATTTTGTTATTACAAGATTATTAGTGTTATTTAATCTGTTTATGAATTATTTTAAAAATAAAAGAATTTATAAATATACTGTAAATTCTTGAAATAAGACTGTAACCAGTCTAATGCATAACTTATAGTCTTCTAGTTTAATTTGTCTACTTTGTTATTAAAGAATATGTTTATAAAATGATAAAAGAAGAACTAGGGTTTCGACCCTCAAGTTTAACTTGTACATGTTATAAGCTTGTCTAGTAAATAATTATTCCCTGATTAGGTAATTTCTTAGTTTTATTCTATTTACTGTTTACATTTACATTTGTATTTGTTTAATGTTCTGTAAATTAGAAATGATTCAGAACTTTGTAAATATTAGAATAATAGCTCTGTTTACTTTTTATAATTAGATGGTTTGTAACATAACTCTAATTCTTGTTTACATTAAATAATCGTTTTAAGATAATAGATTTTTTTTAAAGGATACTCTTGTGTGGTTATTACCTTGTTTATATACCCAACTGTATCTTCTATAAGCTTTATTTGTATCAGTATACTCTAAAGTAGTTCTACTATTTCTTTTTCAACATTCTTACTTAGTTATACTTAGTTATACTTAGTTAAACAGTAAACATAAATAACCATAGCACTGTTCTTTACATAATAATTTACACATTAAATAAATTACTCTGCTATCTACAGATACAGAACCCTATCTATTATTTTCAATCTCTTATAAATTTCTTTCATCTACTTAAAGCATTCTAGCAGTGCTAGAGTACAACCTGGTTCCCAGGTGTGGAAAAACACAGTTTAGAAATTTATTTTCATTCTAACACATTACTTTTCTAAATCAACTTCATTCCTTTAACAATCTAATAAGAATACTAATTATAACTTTTCACAAATTGAAATTTAACAATCATATACCAGTCAAACTAAAACTTATTTAACTAACATAGTAAAACAAAATAACATAGAACCTGTTTAGGACAGACGACAACAACGTTAGGAGGCCGTTCCTCCCTACCAATCTCCTGGAGAGCGCTCAAACAACGCTTCCTTAGGACCCCCGAGCCTATTCCTGGTCTTCTTGGCTGAGAACTAGTGGAGAATGCAAACAGTAGAATCCTTTGTCAACTGACTAGTTCAATATCTCAGTAAACAGTCTTCTCTTAGCAGTATGATCTTCAGCTTAAAAGCTGCAACTAGATCAATCAGCAGTTATCCCCTCAAACACTTTCCAGATTTCCCTTCCATTGAATTTATTTGAAGTACATTCATTCAACCTGAATGATCACCCCTCTAGAATGAGCAGCCTCAGCTCTCTTCAATGGAAATTTTTATAAAGATTGTCCAGGTCTTTTGGGTCAGTTTTCATTAATTCAGCCACCTGCTCTGATTCCACTTTCTTGGGGAATCATGACCCCAAATGTAGGGAGGTTTCCACCTGCAACTGTTGGAAGTGGTTTGAGGATGCTACCACATGTCAGTTTGCTCTCCACCTAGTCTCCTCCACCAATTTGACCAGTAAACACTCTTTTAACAACTCTCTTAAGCTATTGTCTCGTCCTTTATTTATTTATAAATAAAATATTCAGAATTTACATTAAATATCCTTGACCCTGCTGAGTCATCAATTATAACTTAGCATAAAATTTAACATATTGTGCTCAAATAATATAAAATTGTTTTTTTTGCAAAATTGGGGCATGTGACAATGTTAGCTCTTCAAACCATGAACGTTCAACATGAAGACATAGTTTGTCATTTGTTCCCTTTAACTTTTGAAGGGAAAGCATCTACTTGGTACTTTTCATTGGTCTAAGGATCAATCACAAATTGGGCTGAATTAAACAAGGCTTTTCTAGATAAATTTGGGGAGGATAAAACACTTGCTCTTTTAGCTCTTGAGTTATCTCGAATTAAAATGGAACATAAAGGAAGAATTAAAGATTTTAATCAGAGATTTCTTACATTGAAAAATAAAATTTCTGTTGCTTGTCAACCACCCGAGGATATAATCATTGAAAATTATACTTCAACTTTACCAAAGTATCTTGGGATGTTTGTTAAGAGATCTGGTAAAACAACACTTGTTGAAATTTTTGAGGAAGCTATTAAAGTCGAGAAGGATTCCATGTCTTATGAACCAGATAGAAGTGGAAAAGTTGATACTTTTCCTCGTAAGAAAATTGAAAGACCTAATTCGGAAAAGGATAAGGCCTTTGATGTAGAACAATTAGAGAATGCTATTCGGGCGTTAACTAATGAATTCGTAAGATTAAAGAAAACTAATTTTGAAAATTCTTCTTCTAGAGGGTATTTCAGAAATCAGTTTAGACAGAATCCTAACACTAATAATAAAACAAGTTCACCTCCTGATATAGCAGTAAATGAAGAAATTTTTAATACTATTTGAGCAGTCTTATCTTTATCTGAAACTCCCTCAAATCAAGAAAATGCATATAATGAAGAGGAAGAGGAATCTAAAAATGAAGAAGAGTTGGAAGAACCTCAACAAGTAAATGGTCATTTCTGGGACAGTTTAGTAAAAGATTATGAAGGTAGAAGTCCTCCTTCAGGACAACATGCCTATATTACTCGTAGTAGAACATTCACAAATACTCTTGGAGCATCATCAAGTTCTACCCTGAGTAACGATAATAATAATTCACAACCCAATAAACAGACTCATTCTGTCAAACAAACTCAACCTGTGAGGACTTCTCAGCCTATTCAAAGTGCTCCAAAGTTAGATTTACAATATGACATAATTGAAGATCTAAAAAAGACACGTGCGAATATTAGTATGTATGATCTTCTTCAAATCTATCCAATGCCTAATAGTCCCATTATAAATCCTGCCACGAATTCCGTAATTCCTAATGCTAAGCAAAATATAGCTGCTAATAATTCTAATAGTGATTTAACACCAACTGATAAAGGAAAGTCCGCAGCTGATAAAGCTTCGCTAATAGGAAAAAATTCAAAATCAACAACCCCTCCATTCCTTCTTACCTTCGAGATTTTTAATAGGAACATTCACAATTGCATGGTTGATTCTAGAGCATCTTCCAATGTAATGCCTTTGTCTATGTGCAAAAGGTTGAATGGAAAATATGTTCCATCAAATTCACAGATTACTCAACTAGATAGAACGAATGCGAGGGTTGTGGAAGAGATGATCGGATGTTCTAGTTAGGATTGCTTGTAACCCTTCGGTTTTTCAAATTATAGACATTGTGGTTGCATACATTCTTGATGCATATGGGCTGTTTTTGAGTAGGGATTGGTCTCAACAATTGAATTGATTCTTTGGTACAGATTGGTCAACTTTATGGTTACCTAAGAATGGAAAATCAAATCAAATTAAGATAAATAGAGAAATATATCTGAAGCATACAGTGACAGAATTACATGATCCCAGTGAACCGGTTTTATTTTCAGATTCTATAATGGGGAATTATATGTATGAACTTGGGTTCGGAAATTTTAAATTTGAAAATTCTGTTTTGGTTTTATTTTCATATTCTATAATGGGGAATTATATGTATGAACTTGGGTTCAGAAATTTTAAATCTGAAAATTATGTTTTCTCTAACAATAAACATCAATCAGAAATTCTTAATGTTACAACTATTTCTCATGATTCTTCATTCAAGGAAATTGTAAATAATGTAGATAGTCATAATTATGTAAATATTATTGAAAGTAAAGTAGTTGCAAATAGTTCTACTTGGACTTTATATTTCGATGGGTCAAAGTCTAAAGAAGGAGCAGGAGCTGGTTGCCTGTTAATTGACCCTAAATGAAATAAAACATGTATAGCATGTAGGCTTGAATTTAATTGTACAAACATTATTGTGGAATATGAAGCTCTAATTCAGGGTCTGAAGAAAGCGATTGATTTGGACATTAAAGTGCTAGTTGCATATGGTGATTCTGAAATTATTGTCAGGAAAGTCCGTAATTCTATTCACTGCATTTCTGAACATTTGCAGAATTACCAACGAGAGGTATGGAATCTCATTTCACATTTTGATGCATTCAATATAATGTCAGTTCCAAGATTCCATAATCAAGAGGCAGATTTATTAGCAAATGTAGCATCAAAATTGATTCCATCTGAGAATTTCGCACCTAATTTCTTTTCAGTTGAATTGATTTTTAGGCCTTCTGTTCCAGATAATATCTTTAACTGGAGTGTTTTTGATAATGATGTGGAGGTGCTGAATTTCTTAAAAATGACGATACTTTCAAAGATTCAGCCATTGATGAAGTTACACATGACGAAAATTTGTGGGATTTTTCGGTAATAAATGATTTTTGTTCAGTTGAAAAAGCTTTTGAGAAGGTAAAACCGATTCCTAACTCAGTCTTGAGATTAGAAAAGTTTTTTGATCTTCAAGATAAATTTAAGTATGTCCCTAATTGTAAAACCAGTAGTTCACAAATGAAATATGAAACTACAAATTTAGGAATAGAACTTAATCCCCAAACTGTGAATTTAGGAATAGATTGCACTCCTACAGAAAAATTAGCTTTCATAAAATTATTCAAAGAATTTAAGGATGTCTTTGCATGGACACACGATGATTTAAAAACTTTCAAGCCACAAGTCATGCAACACATTATTCCAATAAAACAAGAATCAAAACCTTTCCAACAGAAACTTAAAAAGTATCATCCGTCACTAGAACCAACAATTAAGAAGGAATTAAATAAACTGTTGGCTGCTAGGATTATTTTTCCTATTCGACATACTCAGTGGGTAGCTAATTTGGTTCCAGTTAGGAAGAAAAACGATGATATTTGACTATGTGTTGATTTTAGAAATCTTAATAAATCCTCTGAAAAAGATAATTACCCAATTCCTCCCATGGAACAAATCCTTCAGAAAGTTTCTGGGTCTGAGATACGATCACTTCTTGATGGTTTCTCAGGATATAACCAAATATTGGTTTCCCCAGATGATCAAATGAAGACAACTTTTAGAACTCCATGGGGAACATACACTTACAGAAAGATGCCCTTTGGGTTAATCAATGCTGGGGCAACTTTTCAAAGAGTAATGGATATTACTTTTAGAGGGTTAATTAATCATTCGGTAGTTGTCTATCTAGATGACGTCACTGTATTTTCTAAATGACGACATGATCACATTAATCATCTTGGAAAAGTATTTGAACGTTGTAGGAAATTTGGAATTGCTTTAAATCCAAAGAAAACAATATTTGCTGTTTCAGAAGGTATTTTATTAGGTTGTGTGGTTTCAAAACATGGGATCATGATTGATCCTGAACGAACCCAAGCTATCTCAAAAATAACTTACCCTTCTAGCAAAAAAGCAATGCAATCGTTTCTCGGTAAAATAAACTTTGTTAGGAGATTTATCCCCATTTTTTTTTTTTTTTTTTTTTTTTTTTTTTTTTTTTTTTTTTTTTTTTTTTTTTTCTGAAATCATCCATCCTTTACAAAAAATGATTAAGAAGGATGCTATTTTTAATTGGGGACAAATTGAAAAAGAATCTTTTCAGAGAATTTTAGAAGCCATTTTAGAAGTCCCTAGTCTTTTGAGCCCAGATTTTAACAAAGACTTCATATTGTACACTTTCGTTTCTGACATATCATAGGCAGCAGTCCTAACTCAGCTAAACTAGCAAAATAGTGAAGTGCCAATTTCTTTTATGAGATCAAATTTTAAAGGTGCCGAACTTAATTACCATAAGGTTGATAAGCAAGATTTTGCTGTTTTCAAAGCATTCAAACACTTTCATCCATATTTATTGAAATCTAGAACTAAAGTGATAGTTCCTTACCCTTCAGTCAGAAATTTGTTAGTACGGAAAGACTTGGGTGAAAAAAGAGCACCATGGATGACAACTCTTCAAGAGTATGACTTGGAAATTAAACCTTCAATGATAGTCAAGGGTCGAGGATTATGTAAACTTGCTGCCAAAGCAGCTCATCTGCCTAATAACAGTTTCGAAGCTGTCATTGATGAAGTCTTACTAAATCGGGAAATTTAATTTTATCCTCCACCACAAGATTCTTGGTACACAGATTTAAGGACACTTCTGGAAACAGAAACTGCTCTGGATTACATTGAACCAAAGAAAAGGAGAGCACTGAGACTGAAATCTGCTCCTTATTTACTAATTGATAATATTCTTTTTAGGAGAAATTCAGATGGTGTTTTACTTCGATGCTTAGATAAAGACGAAACATAAGTGATTTTGAAAGAATTACATTTTGGACTAGCAGGTGGTCATTTTGGTGGAGAAACTACGACATATAAGATTCTTAGGGCTGGCTATTATTGGCCTACTTTATTTAGAGATTCTTATGCTTTTGTCAGGAAATGTCAAGAATGCCAACTTGCTGCAGGTAGAGTTAAGAAGTCTGCTTTTCCTTTACAACCTGTTTCAGTAGAAAGGCCTTTTCAGCAATGGGGTATTGATATAGTAGGACCAATAAACCCTCCCTCTTCAATGCAACACAAATACATTATAACTGCAACTGATTATTTTACCCAATGGGCAGAGGCTGCACCTTTAAGGGTTGTAAACACCAATCAGGTTATCTTATTTTTAGAATCTTTTATCATAATGAGATTTGGTGTTCCAGATTTCCTTGTTTTTGATAATGCTTCATATTTTTCATCAGTTGAGTTAACTCAATTTGCCTTAGAGAAAGGTATAAGGGTTAGATATTCAGCTAATTATCATCCTCATGGAAATGGTTTAGCTGAATCAACAAATAAAAATTTGTTGAAAATTCTCAAAAGAACTATTTCAGTTCACTATCGTGATTGGCATACAGAGTTGTTTAATGCTCTTTGGGAAGACAAAGTAACTCCTAAAGCTGCAATAGGTAACTCACCTTTCTTCCTGGTTTATGGAACTGAGGCCATTTTACCGCCAAATTTATGTTTACCTTCTTTACAGTTAGCCCAGTTTGTTTAGGATGAAGATTGTCCAACTATGAAGAAAAAGATTAACACTTTAATAAAACTTGAGGAGGAAAGAGATAGGTCAAAACAACACTTCGTAAAACATTAACAAATTATTAAGTCCTGGTTTGATCAATCCTCAAGTTCTAACCGAGAGTTCCAGGTGGGGTACTTGGTATTAAAATGGGACAAAGTCCATGAGGAGAAAGGAGATCATACCAAGTTCCAAAAACTTTGGTTAGGCCCATTTGTCTTTTTTGAAAAGATAGGTCCAAGCACTTTTCGCTTGCAAACCTTAGAAGTTCAGTTTGAAACATTTCCAGTAAATGGACTGATCTTAAAAAAATATTTTTGCTGACTTCTTCAGGCCCTGAATTTGTATATAATTTTGTATATGAGCTTGTCTATTATACAGTTTTTATTCTTTTATTTTTAATCAATTTCTGTCTGTAAATAATTTTGTTTAAATTTTAAGAATTTTCTGTATATATTATTATCATAAAATTTTATAAAATTGTTGATATTCTGTACAATCTTTTATCAAACAGAATTATGATAAATTCCTGATTCTTATGTACATTCAAATTTCATTTGATCTGGGTATAAATACTCTCGAAACTTATTTTTGATTTTCTTAAATTAAGAATTGATAGATTCTTCCAGTCAAGTATTGATCTGTCAATCATTTGTATCTAAGATTGTCAAATCTCTGTATATATGTTTTAAGATAATTAATCGCTAATGTACATATGTTGTTGAGAGGACATTTGTAAATAAATAATTCCTGTGGTTTAAACCCAGTTTGTTCATTAGTTTAAAATTATGGTATTAGACTAAGTCTTTTAAAAATTGGTTTAGAATGATCAGAGTTTCTGAAGTCTATTAAGAACCTATCATTATTTGTAAATATTGTTCAGATTATCCCTCATTCTCCTGTTTTTTTTATAGTTAGAATGGCTGATTAATGTCTTTTTCAAAACTTGTACTTTGAAAAATCTTTATGGATCTCTCTCATCAGTCATTTCTTTTAAAGATGTTTACAATCTAGAAAATTTTTAGATCTGTTCCATTCAATAAAATTCTAAGGTTTAAAATAAGAGACAGAAGGTCTTAGTAATAAGCCGATCCGATCAGGATCATAAATATCATCGGCATGACATTATTAGGAAACTGATAATGGCTCTTGGTCATAAGGTCAAGAGATAGGGGATCTCATCACGAGCCAGCTGATTCATTTTCTAGTGATATTAGTGACTGACATTACCATTTGGTTACCATGCTAGGTAGTGGTTTCTTATTTTATAAAACTTAAACTTTCAAACTCAATAAAGTGAAACATAACTTTGATTGAAGAATAGGAGGTCTCATCACGAGCCGGCCTAATCATGATCATCAGTGTTGTCTAGTATAACTTCATTTCTAATCATCAGAATGATGGCTCTTGGTCAAATGATCAAGGGACAAGAGGTCTCATCACGAGTCGACTTGCTTATTCTAGGCAGTTCTCGTGAATGATACTATCACATCAGGTTATCATGCCTAGATAGTAGTCTTCAGTTAAAGAAATTGTTTTTGATTTTTGGTTTTGATTTAAAAAAAAAATTAAAAAAAATAAAATCATTATATTCATGGAACAGATTCTAGAAATTTATCAGTGAAGTAGATTCCTATATCTTATACTGATGGTTCAGATTATCATTACTATAAGTAATTTGTTTTGACTAGGATATTCTTAAGCTTATCTTTAACAAAATCCTTATCTACAGAGATGGGATAATTCTGAATTATACTTGCGAAAGAAATCAGATAGTGGTTTTTATCAGACTGAGAATTTTTTATTGTTTTGAATAGATTTTAAGATTTTGTTTATACCGTCATTTGAAAATTGTATGAGCAGAGATAACTGGTTCACCCAGGTCGTCGCCATTTGTTGGTAGGAAACAACCCTCTCAATTTTTCTGCTTTGCTGAATAAAAATGATCAGTTCTCTTCTATGATTTATCACAAAATTATATAAGAGTGCCTTCAGAATCTTCGATTCTGAAGGTACTCTCAATTAAAAAAAAGAATTAATGATCATACTGGAAGTTTAGGAAGCATTTTCATAAATTTAATAGTTTAGCAGCTGCTAATATTTTAATTTTATATATAATCAATTTTCATTATCATTTAACATTTGATTATATATTGATTCGAGATATTTAAATCATAGCTTGCTAAATAGTTTTTTTTGGATTAAATTAAAGATAATTGGAAATGCATTTTGAACTTGTTGCAGTTAGGTTTTATTAATTTCTTTTAGACCTTTTGACAAGGTATTCATCATTAGTTTTTGTAATTTATATGATTAGGGTTGATGAATTAATTTAAATATCCTATTTTAACCCTAATCATATATTTTTATATAAAAACTTTATCTTTTAAATAATATGCCATTTTATGTGACAATAAACAAATTGTGGGAAGTTGTATATATGTTTCTCAAATAACCAAAGTTTACCTTTATATATCATTTCGAATGTTTATAAATATCTTTGTGTTATATTCATAATAATCGATTTTTGATCTAATATTTAGTTTTTGATAAAATTCTCCATCCGATCAAACTTTACAATAGGTCATATGATGATTTGAATTCAATGAGTTCATCATATAATTCAAAACTATATAATTTACTCTTTGAATCTATTACATGCATAAAATATGGTTTTGAATATTTAATTTATCATCCAAGGTTGATCGTGGTGCTTGGTTAGATTTACGAAACCCTAGGAGACATCATTGTTTGTAATGAAAGACTTCACATCATCTGGTTTTAATAGCACTATTAACTTCCATGTATGACTCCTTCCTGTTAACGTTTGGTAGTCGTGTGTTTGCTTCAAGATACAAATTGTTATTTTGTTAACACCTGTTCAAAGGACTTTAATATGAAATAATTACCTTGGTCAAATGTTTTCATATTAACATCATCCTATTTGACATTCGTATTACATTTATGAAACGTTTGATTTCGAATATTTCATAGTGATTTCAGATCTTATCAGTTTGTTTGATGAATACCTGCGGTGGTTTGATGGTGAAGTTCTCACGCGTAGAAACTAGTCTAGGGTTACTCTTTAGCTCTTCCAGAATCGCATAAGGGTTCATATCATGTCTGTATATTCACATATCCCTATTCCTTCAGTTTTCACAACGCCTTTTAATCCTCTGTCAAAGAAAGAACTGATAGTTGAACAGATGGATCCCTTAAGTCGTTTTGAGCTTTCTGGTCTCGAAATGTTAGAAGCCAACCCTGAAGTTCTTGCCTTGTTTGAGAAAATTGCCTGGAAACTCTTCTTTTGGGGTTTCAGTGGACACAATGAGGAAGTTACCAGACAATTTGCGCTGTCTTTTGATGGAAATATTGCTCAGATAGGTGATTTAAAGCTAATCATAGACGAATAATTTATTTCGAAAGCCACAAAGCTGCCTCGGATTGGTGAACGCTGGTTTAAGGGGTCACGAATAGACAAGAAAAAGTTTAAGCAGTTTCTTCTTCCATTATCAAAGGAGGATGCACACCTTAAATTCAGCTTTTCTGTAAAATATTTGAAGAATCAATGGCATGCTCCTTTTGAAGTCATTTCCAGGTATATTTCTTGTGGTGGTCGTTACTCAAATGTCTAATTGTATCATCTGAGAATTTAAGCGGCTCTTAAGGGTTTGAAATTGAATTTTCCCTACTTTCTACTTCATAGTTTGCATAAAATGGCTGTTATGGTTCAACATACTATTGGTAATCAAGACCGTAGTCTTTTTCATCATGGCCTGATCAAAATGTTAGTTCAGTATCAATTAGCTACAATAGGAAAAGCCTGGGATGAATTCTTAAAAGAAAATGAGTTTGGGTTTACCCAATTTTGGCCTACCTACTTACCTAAGACTCGTGCAAAACGAAGAAGACCTTGTGAAAGAGAAATAAAAGAAGAGACTGATCTTGCAGCTGATCATGAAGGGCTGGATAAGCTTTGTCTGATAGCTGAAAATGAGAAATTTTATACTTCAAACCCTCCCGAGCGACCCAAGAGAGAAAATGAAGTGGGAGAGGGAAGTAGAACGGTTTTCTAGACACACACTGCTAAATTAACAGGTGATTTGTATCCTAAGATAGTGGAAGAGAAATGGAAGTATGAGTTAAAAGGAGAAAATCTGGAAGGTGACAATAAACCTCTTGAACCAAGTACGAGAAAATATGAAACAACAAATCAAAGGTCTACTAGAAGTATGATAAGTCTTTCGATTCCAAGAACCATGGAATAGAGTAGTGAACCTATCTTTGTTAAAGATAACATTGATAAGGAGGATGAATCTCCTCCTCATGAAACCCCATTCAATGATTTTGAACAAGAACATAGTAGTAATCACGGTAATTTGGTGGTAGCTCCTAAGAGAATCGTGGAAGATGATTCACCATTACCAGCGCAACCTGAACATGAAGCTCGACTTAAGTCACCATTGAACGATGAGGATTCTCTAGCAGAAACTTTAAAAGCTGCGAAACAGTCAATTAAGCTTTCTAAGAACCATAAGGTTGATAGGTTAAAAGAAATTGAAGAAGCTCGTGGTATGTTGAAAACAGAGTTACAACAACAGAAAAATGAATTACTTATGTGGGTAGATTGATGGCAACAAATGAAAGCCAAGAATGACAGATACAAAGCAGAAAAGAAATTGTTAGCAATGACCAATGAAAAATTACTGAAGGATGAAAAAATCCATGAAGAAAAAATCTTGAAACTCAGGGCCAAGCTATCCGAAGCCAGGAAAGCCATCAAGCTACAAATCGCAACCTAACAACTTAGTCTATTTTTAGTTATTGTGATTTCGATTTTTGACAGGTAAATGTACAATTTAATGAACATCCTACAGAATCGATCTACATTCTTATTCAATTTTCTTGTTATAATTGTAATTATAATTTTTATTTATATTTTAATTATTCGTTACAGGTGTGCTCATGATATAAATGCATGAAATGGAATGAAGATGGTTTGTTTATCGGTATGCATTTTTAAAGCTACTTCATCGAAGGGAAATGAATTGTGCATTAATAGCTAGCATACAGTTACGACGGTCACGCTTTATCTGTTTCGCTGGAAGTTCACATTTGCCAGATGTTAAAATTAGTTGCTGTTCGCTTTCAATATGAACGAGATACTATTCGAAGAGAGGGGCATGATAATGATTTATTGCCAGGAGCATCGTTGGAGAATGTTTTAAAATGATCATAAATAGGTTCCAGATGTTTGATAGATAGGAGACTTTAAAATCTATTTTTAGCTATCAGTTGCATAGAGTTAAGGATGCAGTTATCAAAGTTTTATCATAAAAACTATGAAAACTGTTGTAGTAGGGGTCGATGAGAGTATTAGGGAAAATACTTGTGAAACATATAATACATTTTTGGTTTTGATTAGTCGACTGAAGTTTTCTTCGTGGATGATTACCACTAGGACATCAAAGACCTGTAGCAAATTTTGTTTTCAGATCTTTGTTATATATATATATATATATTTCAAAAGCAATTTTCTTACTTAAATATGTGTGCAATTGAACTTAGTTTTTATTGCATCAATATAGTTTCAATTACTCTTATCACTCAATATCGATATCTGTTGTTGATACTATCAATGTCATGGTTATTCAAATGTTATTGATGATTATGATCGAATAGTATTATATTTTCATAGCTTATATTGATTACATCTATATTTTGATAGTTGTTTTGAATGATAAGTTATTATATCATTTATATACATATTTTAATGTTGAATTTCATCTATCTCTTGACAAATACATCTACAGAGTGAATAAAATAATTTCTTATTTTATTCTATGTGTTTTTGTAAATTTTATTAATCAGAGTGTTATCGGTGATAACAGTTCTGATAGTTTCTTATCTGGAATTGTATGATTTATTTCACTTTGTTATTTATAATTGTTAATAGATAATTGATATAGTAGTCTAAAAGTTTGCTCTCAGCTGAGATAGGATAGCTAGTTGATTTTAATTCATATTTTAGCCTAGTTTATTTTAATAGCTGTTAAATAGAATTAGATTAGTTTGATAAAATTTAAAATAGTCTTTTAGTTAAAACATTTAAAACAAAACCCCAAAACAGGAGACTTTCCTTAAGAAATCACTTTAGGATAACTTAGACTTAGAAAACTAACTCTAGGATTTATTTTAAGCAGTAATAAAATTTAGGATAATTTTTTACTGAATTTTTATGTTCTCTTTAAGAGGATAAATTCAGTTGGTAGCAAGACCATAATTTGTGAGGTTTTGCCATCCCAAACACACCGGGAGCTGCTCTAAGAAACTTGTGTGGGCTTAATCTCCTTAAGTTGGCCTAGTCAGAAAATCCGGCCAACAAGAGGGAGTATTGATGTGTCTTCACAGGAGACAATAGATAAAGTCTCTACCAGTTAGTCATGGTACATGACTCAGGAAACTAAGGGTTGTGATACCTCGTGGAGAGAATCCACATCAGCAGAGACATGGTCAAAGTCTCAGAGACTATTGATACTCAAGAAGAGTTATAGTCTGGACTGTCAGAGAACAGTTAAACCTATTGGAGAGGTAGTTGGGGTGTTGCAGTATTAAGAGAAAGATCATTGAGAAAGTGATCAGGCCTTCAAGAACATCACAGAGAATGGCAAGCTCATAGATAAATTCTCTAGATAACAGAAGATTCAAGAAGTCAACACATGTTTAAGAGTGAAAGAAATGATGAGAATTTCTTTCTACATGTTATTACACATTTGTTGTATAATATTGTGTGTCATGGATTTAAAATCCATGGTTTCTAGTTTAAATAAACTTTATCTTAGATTGGATCTAGATGATGCTACTATGTGTAAGTAGTTGGTTGGTCCTTGAGCAGACCTGCTGTATTTTATGCGTACTACTAGGTATATGTTTGAGTACCTTTGAGGTACATTAGAATAGGATCTTTATTGCATGGCAGACCTATTATTTGACTGTGCTATACAACGATTGTTTTAGCCTGAGATAAGCGGTGTATTGTTGCTAGTACTACAAAAACTAATTGTAATTTGTGGCTAGTATTACAAAAGCTAAGTGTATTGTGACTAGTAATATAGAAGTAAGATGTATGTCTAAGATTACTTCAGAAGCAAAATGTGTTTTGCAGATAATACTACTTGCTGAGGACATAAAGAGCTACATGAATAAAAGGAACCATAGGTTGAAGAGTAAAATAAATAAGAACCAATAGATAAGGTTGTTGTAGATATGGATTGCACTTAATGAATATTTCCATATAAGGTTTTGAAAGTTTGATATGAAATATCCTGGTTCGTATTACTTCCAATTACACTAGTGGAACTAGTTTGGAATCTCACAATATTTAGACATGACTATTTAACCAAAACCACCTATTTAAGCCTAGTTTGAAGACTAGACAAAAACTCTAACTTGCACAGCATGTAATTATGAAAATATAGTGAACCATATTCTAATTTTTTTACCCAATGTACTTTGCTATACCATGTTTCCACTTTGAAAATTTAGCTTATTAAAAATACACATAAAACAATTACAATTATAAAAATGGTATGATGACTTGTTTGAAGGATCCAACCCTAGGATCGATTGTTATAATACAAAATGTTATGGACCAAATGCCCCAAATAGAATAACAATATAAGTAATAAGTAATTTCATTATTGTTTGAGGAAAATATTCCTAATGTATAGGATTGGACCTCCAATAGAGAGAAATAGGATAATAATGATACTACATCCCAATTCATATAGTTAACAAAGAATTAAGCAAAAGAAGTACCTTTGGCTAGTTGGTTATCCTTCTTGTTGAGATCCATTGAACCAATATTTAAGCCTCTCCCATAATTAAACTCAACATGAAACCTAAACACATTTCAACAATAAACCCTTCTCAAATATGTAATGCCCCTTCTTGGAAGTTTGGAGAAAATTACAAGTTGGGCAAATTCAAGCTTAACTAGTCTTTCTAGGTTTGGTTCCCAACACCACCAAACCCTTCCAAATTTATTGTGGAGGGATAATATAGGATTTAATACATCCTAATATACCTTAGAAACTCAATGGTTGAATAAAAAAACTCATTTGACATGTTATTCAAGTTTGCACAATTTTGTCTAATTTCGAGCTTTGCCAGTCACGACTCTAAGGAGTTCCAATTGACTCCAAATGGTCTCGAATTTGTAAAGAAAGAATATGGCGAGTCTTATAACATTACAATATGACCCATGATAACTTAGTATCTGACTTTATGCTTCTGCAACTTGATTTGGGGCTAAGAATAAAAGGGGAAAATTTACTAGGAAAATGAGGTCAAATCCTCCCCAAGGGTGAGAGCCAAATTGGATTCCCAACTCAAGTATGACCCTCCAAAATTTAAGAAAAGAGTATGGAATCAATATAAGGAATTAATGGTTGTCTTTAATCATGGTTATTATCTCTGAAAAATGGTTATAAAGCACAACATTCATATAACAACTTTCAAGGAAATTGCTTATGGGGAAACTGTATAACTAACTCGATTTTGACATATGAAAGGTAAAGTAAAGGTTCATATTAGGATATAAAATATAGATACCATATACACCATACAAATTGTTTCCACAACAGTTTCAAGCACTAGATAAATCCCTTCATACAAGTATGGTATACAACTCATTCAGTATGGGAGTCAAATGCATGAAAACTAATGATTTAATAACATGGAATTGCAGGAGTTTCACATATGGATTTCTTGGATTTAGAGCCACAGAGCATAGGGACATGGAATTAAAAAGTAACACATAATATATGGCTATCACAGCATCCTTAAACTTAGAGAACATCCCTCATATAATTCCGATATAAAACTACTTCAATATTGAAGGCAAATCCATCAAAACTAGTTATTCAAGAGCATGGGGATGCAAGCCTTTCACATTGGAGTTTATTCAATTTAGAGATACAAAGAATATGGTCATGAATTACATATTTATACATCATTTATTAATTCCCCATAATCATCAAACTTATAGAAAATTCCTCATATAAATATGATATACAACTCTTTCCAAAATGGAATCCAAATACATGAAAACTAGTCATTCAAGAGCATGGGAATGCAAGCCTTTCATACACGTATTTCTGATATTTTGACTTATAGAGCATATGGAAATAAGAGTACATATCCATACATCATATACCCATGCTCGGGCATCAAATATCCTCATCAAAGTGCAAGCACTGCTCCAACAAGTGTGCCATCAACATGAGAGGGTGGGGGAATGGAGAAGAAGGAATGAGAGAATAGGGATATATATGAGAATTCGATTGTATGAAAATTCAATCTGCAGCTAAAAAACCTTCATTAAACTCCAATGAGAGGCCTGTGTGGCCTCTACATAAACCAACTTGGAAAGGAATCCAACCCCCTTGAAATTCGTTCACAAGCAGGGAGAGTGAACACTCATTAATGGACAAGCAAAAGCTCTCCAAAATTCCAAATGCCAATTAAAAAATGATCCAAATCCATTATCCCTCCTCATGACATCATTTTATTAACTTCATGAGGCATCCTAAGGTCGAACTTCCCTCCATGGTTTTCCTCCAACTCATCTTAGTGGTTTAGTAACTCTCATAACACTTGTATTCCTCTTCATGCTCCAATTCTTTCCCCATTTCGAATGGCTGCCTATAACTCCCAAATTCGACCTCTTGGTGGCTATTTTTAGCCATGTCATGCCAAATTTGTCATATGTATGCAATCAGGTCTGAATTGGTCATACTTGTCATAGAATCTTTCATCATTTGTTGTCATAGAGTACATGGAATCTCCTTCCAAGTGTCTTCATGAACCCATGCCACCTTATTTTCTTAGAATTTATCATTTATATGACCCATTTAAATGTGAATATGATAAACTAAAGTCCTTTTGGGTCCCATATCCCCTTATTACAAAATTTATGTCTCCATCTCAACCCAGGGAGCTAGTAGGTAGGTGGAACATTATTTGCAAGTAGTCTTATTTGAAAATTATTTAGTTGGGGACATGATCATCCTCCCCACTCAAGATTTCTTGTCCTCAAGCAATTTCAAACATTGATTTTGAATAACCTTCTTTCCTTCCAAAACTTTGCTTCAAACCTTAGCTACAATTTGAGTATTGGCACACATGTACTACAATTGTGTGTTTCCAAAAGTAAAGATATGTGGATATTTGATATTAATATATCCCATGACATCACCACAAACACCAAATGGATTAATAAAATCCATCAAAACAAAATTTTCACAAATAATATTTACCTCCATCTTTTAGAAACCTTTTCTGAACTTCCATCCCTTTTTCGCTTCTGTATAATTCTTTGAAGTTGGTACTGAGTTTCCAAACTTGAATCTCCAAGATTACAAGAAAGTTTAAGAGAGGAACCACCATGCTTGTTATTGCTCTACTCTGATTACAATCACCTTCTCAAGTGGTGACTCAATATACCCTAATACTTGTTTCCCCCAAAATTGACACCAAGCAATACCTGGATCCCATTGCTTGTATTGCACCATTCCAAACATCACGAGTACAAAAGATAGATCATTAAAGTACATAACTACATCATACAATTGTACATCAAGAAGGTACCTCATCAAAGGCTCATGAAAGTGCTTGTAAATCCAAGTAAGTATATCATCATGTGGCCCATACACATAAGCATCAAGTATTATAGCAAATTTTCTCCAATGACATAGGTGAGGATCCCATGTCCTATAATGTTGCTCCAAAAGAATGTAAGATGCATCAAATAATAACCAACCATGTGTTCTTTCATCCAATAAGCGAATGAAGAACCTTCATCGAAATCTGAACCAAATAAGGAGCAAAGAAAACATGAAGACTTCAAGTGGCTCAAAGAAGTCTCATCAATACACCCTTGAATATGTATATCATCATAATGTAACAAAGGAAGTTGCTGCAAATGTAAAGAAGATGTCACTATAGTCATGTCATCATCAAAAGGAGAGATAAGAAGTCCATACTCTTCATGTGGCACCAGAAAAAAGAAACCTTTCAACCATACTTCATTAGGATGTATGTTGCAAAATATGGAAGTGTAGGATGTAGGATAAAGAACCAAATCACCCAAAGGATTAGAAACTGCAAATTTTTCATCATGTGAAGGCTCCATAGGGGTAGGATTATGCATCTCCCTCAAAAGTGTGTCACTTTCCTCATATGTTGGTTCCAAGGTAGTGGAAGCATGCATTGCTTCCAAAAGTGTGTAACCATTATCAAGAGGCGGCTAAAGCTCCTCTTCCACCATAACAAGTGATTGGCTCTCATCAATCCCATCTTCAAACTCATTAAGAACCTGTAATTTTGCATGCTTTTCATGATCCATCTTTTCATGAGAATCCTCCAAGAAATCTACCATATGACAATTTGAAACATAGGAGGAAGAAAAAGTATATTGCAAACTCTCAAGAAGTTGCTCATTTTGAATTTTGAGCTTATGAATATCTTCAGTATTCTTCAAGTATGCTTCATAAGCCATTCACTAAGCTCAATCACATTATTTCTATGAAAAAACAAAGACATGAAATTACATTTGATGTTGCACATTTCTCTTTGAATCTTCTCCATGTATTCAAGGAAGGATTGCTCCTCCAAAGAAGATACTTTCCAACAAGAATTTGATACCAATGATTGAGTGTTATGGAGTATGATAAGGGCCTCATGGATATTCCTTTCACTCATCTTCAAATACCCTTCAATGAAGGATGGTTCATGAGAGCGAACATCCTCTTCTTCTTTCTTCTTGATTTGATCAACTTCGTGAAGCTCAAGTGGTGACAGGGAAGTTGATCTCGGTTCTTAATCATCTGTAACAAGGTCTTCATCTTCATCCTTATGAGAAATTTGTATTGTGGAAACATTTTCAAATTTGATCTCTATGTCACCAACATAGAGTTGCGAGAACTCATTAGTAGGTACCCCTTCATAGTTCAACGATCCATCAGTAGATAATATTTGATTAGCAAAAACCCCATTAGTAAGGATTGTGTGCTTGTCTCCACCTTTCACTTCATGTTATTCTTTGCAATCACCTCAAGGTGATTGATGCTCCACTTCATGAATCTCTGTCTCTTCCTTTAATGCTCCACTTCATGAATCTTTGTCTCTTCCTACCCCTATGGAATCACCTCGAGGTGATTGATGCTCCACTTCATGAATCTCTATATATTCCTTTGATTCTCCAATTCATGAATATATGTCTCTTCCTACCCTTATGGAGCCTCCACATGATGAAAATTTTGCACTTTCTAATCCTTTGAATGACTAGATTCCTCACACACTTGGCATGATCTTCATCCAAATTCGAACACATGGGTAATGTAAAACTATTGCAGGGTGATGTGGTGTCAAATAACATATAATGAGGCAAGGAATTTGAATTGGTAAAGGAGATTAAATCCCATGGAAGAGGAAGATACTACAAGACAATGTGTGCCACTTGGAAGGAGATTCCATGCACTCTATGACAACAAATGATGAAATATTCTATGACAAGTATGACAAATTCAGACATGATTGCAAACATATGAAAAATCTGACACGCCAGGGATACAAATAGTCACTAAGAGGTCGAATTTGGGAGTTATAGGCGGCCATTCAAATTGGGGAAAGAAATGGAGCATGAAGAGGAACACAAGTGTCATGAGAGTTACTAAACCATTGAGATGAGTTGGAGGAAGCCCATGGAGGGAAATTCGACCTTAGGAGGCCTGATGAAGTTAAGAAAAATATTTCATGAGGAAGGAGAATGGATTTTTGATCATTTTTTTAATGGCCTTTGGCATTTTGGAGAGTTTTTCCTTGTCCATTGCACGACGAGTGTTCACTCTCCCTGCTTGTGAACCAATTTTGAGGGAGTTGAATTCCTTTTCAAGTTGGTTTATAGAGAGGACATTCAGACTTCTCATTGGAGATTAATTAAGGCTTTTTAGTTGTAGGTTGAAGGTCTATGTAGTCTAATTCACATCTATCTCCCTATTCTCTCATTCCTTCTTCTCAATCCCCCCACACTCTCATGTTGATGGTGCACATGTTGGACTGTCATTCCTTCTTCTCAATTTCCCCACACTCTCATGTTGATGGCGCACTTGTTGGACTGGTGCTTGCACTTTGCTAAGGATATTTGAGGCTCGATATTGGGTATATGATGTATGTCTCTTTACTCTTATGTCCATATGATATGTAATTTGAAATATTAGAAATCCTAATCCAGGAGGATATTGGTGGCCACCCGCCTATTCCACTTGGACCCCCACCATTGTTTCTTTCAGTTTTTCAGTTTCCTTAATTGTAGCACAATTTACTATTTTTGGCAGTTTTTGGGTCCTAAACTTCCGAAGTCATTTTGAGGCCCTAACAAACATTTTTTCGATATCAAATGGTTGGGAAAATATGAGTCCAACTGGTTGGAGTGGTGCTTGCACTTTGCTGAGGATGTTTGAGCCTCGGTATTGGGTATATGATGTATGTCTCTTTACTCTTATGACCATATGATATGTAATTTGAAATATTAGAAATCCTGATCCAGGAGGATATAGATGGCCACCCTCCTATTCCACTTGGACCTCCACCATTGTTTCTTTCAGTTTCCTTAATTGTAGCACAATTTACTATTTTTGGCAGTTTTTGGGTCCTAAACTTCCGAATCCGTTTTGAGGCCCTAAACAACATTTTTTTGGCATCAAATGGTTGGGAAAATATGAGTTTCGAACTTCATACTTTCCATTTATGGATGTAGTCCTTGAACAGATCTTTATAATGATGTATCGTGTGCGTCAAACGAAGGTAGTATGTCAAAGTTACGACCCCGGGAAATTGATGTACCAAGTTACCCAACGGGGCCTATATTCTGGCGTTTCACCTCCTAGGGTTAGGTTTTTGGATGTGTAGGGTGTTAGACACTGAGAGGGGGGGGTGAATCAGTGTAAAGCCAATTTTACAACTTTTCTTAATTTGTCACAATTAACTACCAAGTCATCATTCCATTATTCTACCAATCTCATAATCATTTCATAAACATCTTTCACTTCATCATTCACATATCATTAGCATTTGAATCATTAAGAACCATAACACAAAATAACACAACACCATATAATTTTGTAATCTTTTTGTATTAGTTTTGGTATGGCTACAACCGTTAGATAAAATCAGCACCTATTGATAAAAAGAGCACCTACTCTGCATCTATGACCCTACCTGGTTTTCTTAGACCCTACTAAGAAGGGTTTGCGGTATCCTAACCTCAAAAGCAAGACAAGCTTGCATTTACAGTTAAAGCATATTGTCACATCACACCAGCACTTATCTCTAGCACCTCTTCAATCAACGTTAACATACTGTCTCATCAGTTGTTCATCATCATTGTGTCAGGCACATCATTCTGACCATAACAATGAATGCATCATACTGTCCATCAAATTGCTGCCAGCATCATGCAATCATCCTTATACACATCATATCAATCTGCTTTATTGCCTGTCAACATCATCAACAATTATGTCAGTCTGCATGCATCATCATCATCAAGGTATGATCACCAACAAGGTCTTTAACATCATCATAGGATATGCTTCATCAAAGTGCACAAGGCATGTCATCATCAAGGTCTGTATACATATGAACATTCAATCACAAAAGTCTGCTCATCCCCAAACTTCAAGGTTCTGATCTTGCCGAGACTTCAAGCTCAGTGAATCTACTATCACCCAATCTGTCGTCACTTGTCACTTGTCAATTCATTCTGATTTGTCCTCTGCTCAAGACATAGACAAATTTCTGCCCTCTAATCAGCCTGTCAAAACCTGCCTGTTACAATTACTTCTTCAAGTCTTTAACCTCTCTACTAGCTTTTCAATCTAAACATCTTCTGTTTATCAGCCTGTCACTGTCAAATCCAGGTATTATTACTACCACAAATCACAAAGTGTTGATTCTATTAGAGTTTCACAATGTAAGTCTTCAACATAGTTACTTTTCAAGGAACTATGCCAACATTACTACTATTATCAAAGCTGCTGCAGAATATATCATGCTAGTATGAATAAAATTTGTTCATGACTCCACTGTAAATCATACATTCCTTCTATACTTCCTTTTTCAAATCTGTCTTTAAAACAGTCTTTGCTGTTTTTTTTTTAATTTTTTATTATCATAATAGTTTATATTTGAAACAAGTGCTAGTCTGAGTTCACCACAAGTCATGGGCTGCCTTCTCAAGTCATACTTCTTTCACCTAAAGGATTGTTCCTCTGTTTACCTTTGTCTGTCCTATGCACACCCAAGATGGATCTCCCTTTATCCTCCAAATGTGGTTATCTTATCAAACTTAGAGAAGAACCAAATATGTTATTTCATGTCTAACTTTCTTACCCAATTACATCTTGGAACAAGATCTCACCAGCGATGTGTAATTTCACATATATTCAATTTCAGAGATAAAACCGCAATTCAGAACCTCGGCATGAATTCATAACCTTTCTGCAATGTCAAAATTCAAGAGAACCAATTCAATACACCCCAAACAATCTCAGACTCAGCTTGGGTCTTTACTGCTGCGATCTTCAGAATTTACTAAGGAGATTCATAGCTATGATTTAGGAGTGCAAAACACCCGAGATCTGATCTCCTGCATTATTGAACTTCAACAATTTTCCACTCAAAAAATATCAGAGCATATTACACCAAAAAAAAAAGATCCCATATCATCGAGTTTTACAAGCCCAAAAGATCAGAGATAAAAAGAAGATATAAAAGATATTTCACCAAAAAGGATCTGTTGCATGAAGCTTAGAACCACCAAATCACCTCAGAGCTACATCTGCTCACCACTGCTTGCTGCCACAAAAATTGTTTGACTGTTGCTGCTCGAGAGTTGGAGCAGCCTGTTGACCACCAGCAAGGCTACAACAACCTTATCCACCAGCGAGGACAGGTTGCTGCTGCTGCAAATCACCACCGAGGGTAGTATAGCAGCTTGCTGCTCCTATCTGTCACTACTGTGAGCTATAAGCGAAGTATGGAAAAACACTAGCAAGCTAGGAGCCACCATAAAAGATAAAGGACCAAAAAATAAAAACTTAGCCATGAATTCTTCAAACTTAGCCGCGAATTCTTCTTCAAAAATCGAGACCGTGGAAGTGTACTTTGGAAGACCTAAGTCCACTTCACCTCAGTCAAGATTCAGCTGATGATAAAAAAAAAGAGTCTGCTATGTTTTAGTGTTCTTTCTGCTGCCCACGAGTACCTCATGCCAGACTTCAAACCATCAAAAATTGCCTGCAATTTTCGGACTGTTGCTTCTCTGCAATTTCAGGTCTGCTCTTCTACTTCAAACTGCTGCTACCAAAAAAAAAATAGTCACTCAACAGCCGCACCTCCAAAATTTCCTTAGTTTGCAAATTCAGACTGTCTTCTATGCGGCTGCCTCAGTCAATCCGAAATTCAGAGCTCCTCCAGCGAATTCACATACAAAATGAGGATGTATTATGTCTTATTTATACACATTTTCCATGAGCCGACATTCAAAAAAAATTTAATTTGAATTTTCCATTGTTTCTCAATAATATATAGGCCTTCGAGCCCCATTGTAACATAGATTTCAGAGGCATGTAGCCGCCACATCTCTTCTCAGAGATAAGCTACCAGCACTCTAGCTAGTTTATTTTGATTATGTATATAAACAAGTTTCAGTTCTTTGATTAATGAAATGAAGTGTTATTTTTGCTGCATCTTTGTTTTTATGGTTATTTGTGTATTCTATTGCATTCCTATATAAATCCGAATCAAATCCATATGTGAAAGGCTTGCATTCACATGTTCTTGAATGACTAGTTTTCATGTATTTGGCTTCCATTTTAAAGGAGTTGTATAACATATTTGTATGAGGAAATTTATATGAGTTTGATGGTGACGGGGAATAAATAAATGATGTATGGCTCTGTAATATTATTCCCATATGCTCTGTAAGTTGAAATACCAGAAATACATGTGTGAAAGGCTTGCATTCCCATGAGCTTGAATGACTAGTTTTCATGTATTTGGCTTCCACTTTGAGAGAATTGTATATCAGATTTGTATGAAGGAATTTATGATATGTTTAATGTTGTTTGGGAATCCATTTGAATGATGTTTATTTTATTCATATTTCATGTCATTATTTAAACCATTTAATCTACTTTTCATGAGTCAGGACTCATAACCGAGTTATTAATACTATTTCCCCTTCAACAAATTCACTGGAAGCTACCATATATATTTTGTGCCTCATAAACAATTTTAAAATATTAATAACCATGATTAAAGACAACCACTGATTCCTTATATTCATTCCCATACTATGTTTTGAAAGTTGTGAGGTTTGTACTTGATTTGGGAAGCCAATTTCGCTCTCACCCTTGGGGGGTATTTGACCTCAATTTTCCTAGTAAATTTACCCCTTTTATTATTAGCCCCAAATCAAGTTGAAGAAGCTTAAATTCAGATACAAAGTTTCCACAAACCACATTTATATGTTATAAGACTCACCATAACCTTGATTTACAAATTCGAGACCATTTGGAGCCAGTTGGATCCCCCTAGAGTCATGACTAACAAAGCTCGAAATTGGCCAAAATGATGCAAAATTGAATAAAATGTCAAATGAGTATTCTGATTCGACCATTGAGTGTATGAGGTATGTGAGTCTAGTTTAAATCCCACAGGATCCCTCCACAAGAAATTCCTAAAGGTTCGGTGGTGTTGGGAACCAAACCTAGAAAGACTAGTTATGCTTGAATTTGCCCAACTTATAATTTTCTCAAAAATTCCAATAAGGGACATTACAAAATACATTTAATTATTCATTTAAATTATTAACAACAATGTGAAATTCATGACTAGCTAAAATAACTAACTCTTCAGGTAAATGAGTTCCTTCACTAGATTTTCTGGCCAATGCATAAAACATTTAACAAAATAATTTAGGCGGCGGGAGAGAGAGAGAGATCTTAATTTTATTATAAGAAGTGAAACAAGTAGTTATATACTTGAGTTTTTGTTGCAAAACCTCCTTCACCAGGTTCCAGATTCTTCTTACACAGACCACTAACATACCACCAATCCACTACTGCTTCTGAATCTTGAAGGGGAGGGACAATTATGGGAAATTAAGGTCCCAACACAAGCTTGAAAAGGAAAATGATAAAAAACATGGGTTTTTTATTTTGTAGCACCCCAACTTGACCCTTGAAATGTATTCAGTCAAAGTATGTGAATGATGTACATATTTCTTATTTGGGTTGTGTGATTGGCTTATTGAACCAATCAAACTGATTTGTAAATATTATGTTGATAAATAATATAAATGGGCCAAGATGGTTGTTTAAGGTGCACCAAAGGGGAAATGATTCCAATGGAGGGGAAGAGGAAAGTGGGCCGATGGGGGGACTGAATCCTTGATTTCTAAGTGTCATCCATAGATCCAATCCAATTGCTTCTGTTACGGAGAAAAATTTCCTATGGCTTGGGATATACCACAATAGACTGAATGACACCAGAAATCAATCCTTTCCAATATGCAAGAGAAACACATGAATCTAACACTAAGGGATATGAATTTTACCTTATTCCGGATGGTTGATGTAGATCCTCGTTGAGCTTTTCCAAACACGTTTGTATTCACAATTCGCTCTCAACAACAACAAACTGTCACGTCCCTGCCCCTCTACTAGATGGAGAGGACGCGACGTTACTGCTATCTAACCCAGGATATTTAAATCCCATGAAAATACACATGATAAAATGAAATGCATTGAACTAATACATGCATAGATGCATAATTATTTAACATACAATGGAAGCATATCCATTCCATTAATTCACATGTTCATCATTTTCATTAATCAAATACAATGCAGATATTTAAACACAAGAATACTTATCTTATGAAGAATATCGTCCCGCAACCAGTTATGTCACTGCAACGTTCCACCCAACCATAGGCCACTGTGCTCATCGATCTCTCGACAACACCTCCACCCTCGAGCTGGGCATGATTCCCACAAGGAATAAGGGAACACTAGCAGTCTCACATGTAGCCAAGGATACACAAAATTCAACCAAGCTAGCACAGTTGGGTTTATTAGGCTGCAAATGAGATGGATAGGTTGACTGCTAAGCTAGTGAGCTCCTCAACAGAGCTATGGACACCTGCACCAAATTTAGCTTGGCTTCTAAACATCTACCCACCCAACACAAGGAAGCATCCCCTTCTCTGCTTCACAGTCCTTCAGGCTATGCCTTCCCTTCTGATGCTATTTAGGGTGTGCAAAGAAGAAAACCAACCCCCTAGATCTGTTTGTGAGGTTCCTTCACACACTAGGTTTATCAAGCTAGTCAAGCCCCATTTCCACTCCCAATTCAATACAAACCAAAGCACAAATGCATACACAAAAATATACACAATTTTTGGGTTGAGGATAATAGTTGGGCAACAAAATGAATTGCCAAGGTGGGTGAAAACAACCCCCTCACAAAAATTCATATTCCAGGGACGTTTTGGCCCTAACATGGCCAAAAACAAATTCAATACACAACAATTATAGTGCTGGGCATGGACAAAAATGTCCTAGAAGCTAAAATCAGAAATGGTAAGTGGGTAAAATAGCCCTAGGAGCCAAAATCGATTTCACCAAATGTTCATTGGCTTCACGTGGGTGAAAACGACCTCTAGAGACACCCAGAAATCGTGGCCTCTTCTCCAATTCGATGGGCATTGCAAAAAAACGGATTCCCATCCTGGGAAACAAAAACAAAAATGTCAAGCCAAGAGCTTAGTCACTAAGCTTTGCAAATCTAACTTCCCAGTCATGGGGAAAATGAAGGAAACTGTAAAAACATGGATGGGGAATGCACAACAACTCCAAAAACGCGAGTGAAGTGCCTAGGAGCTCCAAAATCGTGAATGAAGAACACACTGTAGACTAAAAAGAAATGTGAAGGTAAATAAACTCCCAAGCTTTCCCTGCGTGAGGAAATGGAGGACGTGGGTGTATGGCCAAATGGGCATGCATTTTGGGTGTTAACTTGCCCCAAAAATAAAAAAAATGTTTTTCCCCAAAAATGAGTTTTCCCCAAATTTGAATTTCCTATCCATACTCTTCCCATCCCCATGCAATAACTACTTCAACCAATTTCTGGCAGAATTGAATGATTGGGAGAATGAGACAAGAAAGGTAGTTGACTGTTTGATGGGTTCTCCCATTGACATTTGGATTTTCCCCATTGGCCCAAAGGTTAAATATCCCCCCCACCCTTATCCTTAGGAAATCATGCCCCCATCTCATTATTTATTGCATTGACATAGCTGGTTGTGGGTTTTTAATTAAATTGCATAATTTATATGAGAGAAGATATAAATTAGAGATATAAGCTTGCGAATGAAATGAGGAAGAGTTGTTCAAAGACAAGTCGGTATCTAGTGAAAAATCACAATTTTTGAGAGATGAATCTAGTAGACTAATAGGATGATTATCAAATAAAGGATCTGATATTTCTGATTCTGATATATCAAAATATGAATCTATATCAGAGACATGAGGAAAGGATTTAACTTTGGCACTCAAGGCATAGGTTATATGACCTTGGAATTGTGTACTATGACAGTGTTATGAAGAATCAACAGGCTTCTCTAGCTCCTCTGGAACTTCAATCTTGTGCTTCTCAAGAAGCTGAGATATGATGTCCATGTTCTTCTTGAAACATTTATTCTCTGAATGAAATCCCTTGATGCAATAATAACACTTGGATGTGCTCCCTTTCTTCTTGGATTTCTTCATTGAATCTTCATATGTAGACTTCAAACTTTCATATTTAATTTCTGACTTTGGCTTCTTCTCTTTCACAATTTGTTTTTCTTTGGATTTGGCATTCTTGTTTCCTTGAACCATGAGAGCATGATCCTCTCCCTTGGAAGATTTAAGAGCACCCATTTGGATCAATTTATCTTGCTCCTTTGCTAGTGAATCAAATAAAGTATTCAAAAGAAGGCATTTTCCACTTAGGAACAACAATCCTAGTAGCATTAAAAGTAGACACAAAAAACTGAGTAATTAGGACCCAATTTAGAAAGAATGGAAATGATTAATTGATCATCTTTCTTCTCAATCCCTCAATGTTTGAGCATTATAACACGTGAAGTCTTGAATTTGGTGAAGAAACCCTCAATAGAATTGAAACTGCTTGGACTCAGTGAGAATAACTCAATCTCTAACAGATGCGCTCTTAACTCATAGTGAACTCCAAAGAGAGACTCCAGTTGGGTCCACACTTGGTTTGGAGTGGTCAAACCATCTAGATGAAAGAGTAGACCAGGAGAAATAGAGAGGCAAAACAATCCATAGACTTCATCCAACCTATTATGCCACTTAGCTTTCTCAATCATGGCATTGGGCTCATTATCCAAAGCTAGAGTAACTATGTATAGTCCCTTACTGCGCAATAGAATGCCAATTTTGGATTTCCATTCATGATAGTTAAAGGGAGTAAGAATTATAGTTGAGGAAGAATCCATATTGCTGAGTTGATGCAATTAAGAAGAAACTCTCTGCAACCTGCAAAAAACAAAACTAGGAGAAAAACTTGTAAGCTTGGACCAAGCTCTTCTTCAAAGAGGGATAAGAGACTGGATGCACTCCTCAACTCTGTAGAACTTGAGAAAATTTGTGCTATGATACCATGTAGAAACAATAGCTCCAATGCTATGAGAAAATATGCTAAGAAGAAGCACCGGAAATAGATATTGCTACTAAGATAATTCTCACAAGCATACACAAGAAAAAGAGGGAGAAGAGAGACTGAATCACATGAATGAAGAGATGAATATTGGAGTGTATCCTTACATTGAATAATGATGAATAATACTGTACATAAATAGTACATCCCTCATAGGTAAAATCGATTTGTATGGAGACAACTCATAAAGCTCAGAAAGGTAGAATTACCAAATATGATAAACCCCCATAGGTGGCTAAAGCACTTCCCAAATCAGTCAAGGACCTCACGAATTAGAAATAGCAAGAGTGAGTTTTCAAGAGTGATGGAAAAACATACTATTCCTAGAAAATGGAGAGAAAATCATGGAGGATGGGTTGGAAACAAAAGATACCCGTTTCCTAGTTAACTAGCTTTACCTTATCCATAGAAAAGCTGGATAAAAGCATAATAAGGTAGAATCTACAGGAAAGCGCGGTTACTAATTGTGACAGTCAATAAAGTGGGCAAGATCAACCCAGAATTAGAATTAAAGTATTCCTAGGGTGTAGATGGCAAGTGTTGACTTTAAGGTGCAAGTGGATGCCAACTATCTAGGCTAGTGAGTAGGAAATCAATCAAAATTGATTAATTATTTGATCCTAAGTTATGAGTGGGTTTAATAATATATCAGCATATCATTCTTCATGATGGATTAGTATTCTTCCATCATGGCACCCTTCCAAACTTGGTGTTTGAATGCTTCCTCATGTGTGGTCGGCTTTGAGTCAATGATGTAACACATCAATGCTATATAACTTGAGAACCTATGAGTTCTTTTGCTTTCCCAAAAAGTGCCATGTACAGTTTCATATATGCCCCTATGCATTCTACAATGTCTATTGTGCCCATCTAGGCCTCTTCCAGCCTACTGCAATATCTGTAGGAGCATCAACTGGCTCAACTGGATCAAGCGATTCTTCCTTTGGTAACTCCCTATGAACTGCTAGAGGGGGAGATGATCTCATCTCTTCATCATCATTGATCTCCATAGCACATCCTCTTCCTTTTCAAATAGCCATCTCTTCTTCAAAGGACACATCCCTACCGACTTCGATTTGCCTCGATCCTAGAAGACTCATTGTATACCACGAAAGTCACCTTCTTTCCTGAGGGATCCAATTTCGTCATTTTCTCCTTGGGCACATGTATGTAGAATAGAAAGCCAAAGATATGAATGTGGCCCACTTATGGCTTTACTCCTGTGAAGGCCTCTTTCAGAGTCATGTTCTTCAAGATTCTATGGGGGCATATGTTTTGCACATAGATAGTTATTCTGGAATATTCTGCCCATAAGAACATCGGTAGACTCTTGTCATGTATCATGGCTTTGACTGCCTCCACAATTGGTCGATTCTTTCTTTCGCAACCCATTTTGTTGAGGGTTGTAGGAAACTATGAGCTCCCTCTTAATTTCTGCTTCCTTGCAAAAACCATTGAACTCTCTCCACCATTGTCTAATATCAGAGTCTTAATCCTCTTTCTCGGTAGATTCTCGATTTGTGATTTGAATTATTTGAACTTGCTAAGCACTTCCTCGGGTTCCTTGGTCTTGAGAAAGTATATCCATGTCTTCCGTGAGTAGTCGTCAAGAAATGTTACATAGTAGTTGTAATCGCCCAACAAAGTAACAGTCATAGATTCGCATAAGTCAGAGTGTATTAGATCCAATATTTCCTTGGATCTACTCTCGCTATTTGAGAAGGAGCCCTTGGTATTCTTTCCAAGCGTGCATCCCCTGCAGACTCCGTCTTGGTCCATATGAAGAATTGGTAGACTTGTCACAATATTTCTTAGTGTTGGGAGAGCTCTATAGTTGATGTGATCTAATGTTTTGTGCCATAGCTCACCCATGCTGGTGGATTCATGAACTAGTGCTTAAGCTGGTAGAGTGCTCAATTGATACATACTCTCATCTCTTACTCCAATTACTATTGTTGCATCTATGCTTGAGTTCTTGTGCCAAGCAGGTACTTTCCCATTGAAAATGCAACTTTATATCCTTTGTCCTCCAAAGTAGATATAGAGACAATATTTCTTTTCATACCGGGCACATAAAGCACACCACTCAAATGTAACATGTCTTAGATTCTAGTTGAAGAGAGGTAGCCTTAGATCCTCTCACATTATAGTTGGAATCATCTCCAAGTACAACACAAAGATGAGATTATTTCTCAACTATTTCTGAAAGTTTTTCTTTATATCTAGTCATATGCATGGAAGCACCACTATCTATGTGCCAAGTGTCACTAGTGATGGGAAAGGTACTTGCTAATGTCGATATGAAGAAGAATTATGTACGATCTCACTCATTTGCTTCTTTTGATGATGACCTTCTACATTAGCTGTTGAGGCTTCATGTTTCCTTTTGCTTGAACTTGGAAATTTGTTTGCATAGTGACCATATTTATTGCTCCTCAAGCAATGTATTTGTGATAGATCGTTCTTATTTTCTTGTTGATCTGGAGAAGGGATTGGTCTTCTACTTTAATGCTTATGGTGGTGAAAGTTTCTTCCCTTTCCCTTGCCTTTCTTGGCATGGGCCATGAATGCTTAATTCTCCTTAGCTTGAGTGCCATGAAGCATTTGTCTTATTGTAATCCTCGTCTCCTCTTGAGTACAATCTACCCATAGTCTATCAAATTTGGGAAACTTGGTGTGTCCATTGATTGTTTGAATGAAAGACTCCCTAGATGGTGGAAGCCCATTTAGCGTAGTCATGACAAGCTCCTTATCTTCAATAGGTTCTCCATTGGATCTCAGATTGTCCCTAAGTTATGTGGTCCTCATGAAGTATAAGGAAATTGATTCATACTTGGTCATCTTCATGTTCGATAGTTGGTTCCTCAATGTGAGTCACATTGATGTTATTGTGCTCAAATAACCTCCTTAGGGTTTTGAACATCTTCTCAGCTGTCTTCTTTTGTGAAATTTGAGGAGCCAAGTGGTATTTGAATGAGTCCACTAGTATTCTCCTAGCTCTGGCATCATCCTTCTTCCACTAGGACTTGTCATCTTCATCTTTTTGTTCTGGGACCACCTCATTGACAAACTTCAAGAGGTCTTTTCTTCTAAGATGAGAAGGAATTTAGACTTCCAAAAGATAAAGTTGGTGGTTACATCAAGACGATATTCAACCTTCATTCCAATCATCTTTCCTATAGATTGTAATGACTTTTTTTAAATTTTTTACCAAAATGCCCAATTTTTCAATTTTTTCATAATTTTGGCTTTTGATTAGTTTTAGTGTCTTGGTCTCCAAATCATCCCAGTTGCTTCCAAATATTCAGAGAAGGTGTATGAACGATATAGTAACTTAATTATTATGTTTAGGTATGTATTATGGCCCTCCAAACACTTCTGCAAGTCTGTACTAAATTCTGAACAAGATAGAGGATTTTATTGGCAATTTTGGGCTAAAATCCCCTCCAGGTAAGTGGTAGAAATAGCTTCCCAAATGTGCAGAAACCCACTTGAATTCTGAAATTGAAGCAGAGTATGTGTAGAAGACATTATCAGAGACTCATATGCATAACCAATTGACCTCCCATGGCAGTTATCACTTCTTTCAATCAGATATAAAAAAACTAGTTTTGGACCCTTGGGGAAATGAGGCGTAGTTTGCTCCAATGGTTGTGCAATTCGAGCCAATGGCCACAAATTCTCAGTTACTGAACATGAAACCCATAATATGGTTTAATTACAGTCCATTCATTCATAAATCATCAATATTTTACACATCCATTCGAATTCATCAAGATTACAAGAGCTTACAACAAGGTAGTGGGGAAATGGCACTGTTTCTTCATTATTGAGCAATAATACATGAGATTTCTTGGCCTTTCGACCTGAGAGATTTCTGAACTTAAAGAACATAGAATTTATATCAGAATACAAAATACTAGAGCAATAGAATCTCCCTCAAATAGATGAATAGCTCACCAAGTGCACCTCACTCCATGGAGCTGAAATATGGTGAGAAAACTTGAGATGAAAGGAAGAACAAGATGAAATTTGATGTGTCCACGAGCTGTTGTAGCTTGCACCTGTAACTAAGACTCCATTGAAGGTCCTTGAAAGACATGAGTGGCCTCTCCCAACACCAACTAGGATGGGAATCTTTCACCCTCGAAATTGGCTAAGGCATGAACTAGTCATCCACTAGCTCTCTCTCTTCACAACAAGAAATTTCACAAATGATCAAAAGGCCATTCTATTGTTTGCTTCCTGTATTTTATAAAATTCCTTAGCCTTCTAAGGTTCCCAATCCATCCACAAACTCAATCCAAGTCGAATTAGGGTGTGTGCTCATGAATTGACATGTGTCCCCTCTTTCCTAGCCTTCCACCTTCCCCAAATTTGAGTAGGAGACCATTGAGCTTCCCAAACTCACATGAGAGCTCTATTGGATGGTATATTTCGACCTGACATGTCATATATGTCATATGTCAGCCTTCAGATTTGACTTGTGTCATAACTGTCATAGAATCTCCATCATTGGTGTCATAGATGTCATAAATGTAAGGGGAATCTAGCCAAGTGTCCATGAAACTCCCATTTGGCTCTTCCTCTCCCCATGTAAGTTACAATTCATCTCAAATTCGACCTATGAAGTATATGGAAAAATATATTAACTTTATAATCCATCCAAAAACATTAGGCATCCCATAGATTCAAGATTGCAAGAGGAGGATGCCATTTAACATAGGAATTCTAGCTTGAGTGGACCCCATAGTCTCCATGTGTCTCCATTCTCCATAGCCATTTCATTTTTCACTTGCATTCATTTCATTAACTCCATTAAATAAATATTTATTCCTTCTAATGTCTAAACACCATTTATTAGCTCCTTTATCAACTTTCCAATGTTTCCACCCAACCTAGGGAACTAGTAGGATTAATGGAATTTGCTTGCTATGCAATTATTTAAAATGGGGACATTACAGTCCTCCCCACCCAATATTGCTTGTCCTCAAGCGATTTCAGATTTGGATGCTGCAAAATATTCTCCTCTTCCCATGTGGCATCTTCACTTTGTAGATTCTTCCACTGCACCAAGTATTCTTTGATTCTTTTGTTCCTCAATCTTCTCTCCCTTGTCTTCAAAACATTTTCCGGAATAAGTGTGAGATGTCCTTCATCATCCAAAGGAGGGAGTGTACCTGAAATGACAACTTACTGACCAATAGCTTTCTTGAGACAAGAAACATGAAATACATTATGAATTTTACTCCCTTCCGGAAGTTCTAACTCATATGCTACTTCTCCACTCTTCTAGATTACCTTGTAGGGCCCATAGTATCTTCGCTTTAGCTTTTCTGCTCCATTCCTTTTGAGAGATGTTTGTTTGTATGGCTGCAACCTCAAATACACTAAATCATCAACCTGAAAGGTCCTTTCCTCTCTATGTTTATCTGCATATTGTTTTTGCTGATTTTGGGCAACTTGCAAATTGTCTTTTAAAAGCTTTAAAATTTCTTGGTTTTCTTCCACCCAATCTTTAGCTTTTGGAGCTCTACTATCACCAAATATCATATCAGCAAATGTGAGTGCATTGTAACCATATAATGCTTTGAAAGGAGACATCCCTATTGACATGTGAAAGGTGGTGTTGTAGCAAAACTCACCCAAGTGTAGGCATTTTGTCAAAGCTTTTTGCTATTCTCCCACATAGTTTCGGAGGTACCCTTCCAACCATTTATTCGCCCTCTCTGTTTGTCCATCAGTTTGGGGATGGTAGCTTGTATTTGGAGTCTACTGAGTGCCCACCAATCTGAAAATTTCTTGCCAAAAAGCACTCATGAATCTACCATCTCTATCACTCACAATGCTCTTGGGAAGCCCATGCAATCTGAAGATTTCTTTGAAAAAAGGTCAGCCACTTGTGTAGCACTAAAAGAGGATGTAACAGAAAATAAATGAGCAAACTTAGTCAATCTATCCACTACCACATATATGCAATCCTTGCTCAAAGATTTGGGCAAACCGGTGATGAAATCCATCGATATACTGTTCCATTTTTGCTCTGGAATGGGCAATGGTTGTAATAAACCAGTTGGGTATGTAATTTCTGATTTGTTTTGTTGACATACCTTACATTCATTCACATACTTCTGAACATCTTCCTTCATCCCCTTCCAATAGAACCCTTTCCTTAGTTGCCTATAGGTTTTGAAGATCCCCGGATGGCCTGCTAGTGGGGAATCACTGTGCTTCCTGTAAAAATTTGTACTTAAGCTCTGAATCTTGAACTAAATAAATTCTTCCCTTATAGTATATCAACCTATTTAAAATTCTGTAGTTATCATCTCCCATGAGTTCATCTAATACATCACAAGCAAACTTATCTTTGGCATATTCAACTAGTAGCATGTCTTTCCAATTTTTAGCAATGTCCATGAGAGAAATAGAAGGTCTTCGAGCTAATGCATCTGCTACAATGTTATTCTTTCCTTTCACATATTCAATATCAAAATCATAAGTTTGGATCTTGCTTACCCACTTTTGTTGCCTTTCATTTAGATCTTTTTGGGTAAGGAAGTGTCTTAGACTATTGTGGTTAGTTTCAACCACAGACTTGTTTCCTACCAAGTATTATTGGAATTTGGCCAAGGCATGCGTGATGGCCAAAATCTCTTTGTCATATATGGAGTAAAGCTTTTCATGAGGCTGCAACTTTCTGCTCTCAAAGGCTATAGGGTGTTGGCCTTGCTTTAGGACAACCCCTACTCCACATGAGGCATCACATTCAACAACAAAAGGCTTAGAAAAATTAGGTAATGCAAGTATGAGACAACTACTCATTACCTCTTTCGATTTTTGGAAGGCCTTTTTTCAGCCTCTTCATTCCACTTGAAAGCATCCTTCTTAGTCAAATCAGTGAGTGGAGAAGTCAACTTGGAGAACCCTTTCACAAACTTCCTGTAGTATGTACATATTCCAATGAAGCCTCTTACTTTCGTGATGTTTTTTTTGTAATGACCATTCTAAGATAGCCCTGATCTTTTCCATGTGCACTTTCACTCCATCTTGCCCAATAACGTGCCCAAAATATAATAGTTCTTTCATCCTAAATTCACATTTAGACATCTTAGCATACAAAGACTGTTCTTGCAAAGTTTTCAACACAATCTCTAGGTGTTGCTTGTATTGCAATCTAACAATTAATAGTGCTCTCCAACCCATACCATTTGGAAAGAGAATTATGGGATCCCATTTTCTTGTATGCATTCTTCCAAACATCATGAGTACATAATATATATCATCGAAGTACATAACAACATAATAAAAAAGTACATCAAGGAGGTGCCTCATCAAAAAGTCATGCAAGTGCTTATACCTCCAAGTAAGTAGACCACCATTTTCCAAGTGCATACAAGCTTCAAGTGACCAATCAAATCTGCTCCAATGACATAGGTGAGGATCCCAAGTACATCAAGGAGGTGCCTCATCAAAAAGTCATGCAAGTGCTTATACCTCCAAGTAAGTAGACCACCATTTTCCAAGTGCATACAAGCTTCAAGTGACCAATCAAATCTGCTCCAATGACATAGGTGAGGATCCCATGTCCTATAATTCTTCTCCAAAAGGATGTGATATGCATCAAAATATTCAGCCATGTATTCTTTCATCCAAGAAGAGAATAAATGATCTCCACTAAAATCTGAACCAAATAATGAGCAAGAGAAACAAGGAGACTTCAAATGACTCAAAGAAGTCTCACCCATACATCCATGAGTGAGAGGATCATAAATATATAACAAAGTATGTGGCTGGCAACAAAAATGTTCTCCAATCATAAATCTATTCACCCCAGGGGATGAAGTTCATCCAACATCAAATGAACCAAGTGTTGACCAAGAGAAACCATGAGTCTTCAAGTGACTCAAATGCCTATCATAGGTGCATCCATGTAGATGTGTATCATCATAAAGTAACAAATGATGCCGCTGCAAATTTGAATAAGAATGTGCTCCAACCATGTCATCATAAAAAGTAAATCTAGGAGTTCCATACTCCTCATGTGGCACCATAAAAAAGAACCCTTTCACCCATACTTCATCGAGACTAATGCTACGAAACATGGAATTGTAGGATGTAGGAGAATGAACTAACTCACCCAATTGATAAAAAAGTGCAAAAGTTTCATCATGGGAAGTATCCCTATGGGTAGTATCATGCAGCTCCTTCAAAAGTGTGAAACCTATGTCATGTATTGGTTCCAATGTAGAGGAATCATGCTCTTCTTTAAAAATTGCATAACCTTCATCAAGAGACTATTCAAGTTCCTCTTCCACCACATCAAGTGTTTGGATCTCTTCAAGTTCATATTCAGTATTTTCAATAGAAACTTCTTCATACTCATGTGATGTCTCTTCATATTTTTCAGAGTCACTTGGGAGTGAATTTTGATCCTCTTCATGTACTACTTCTTCTACTTCACCTATTTCAGAACTAGGTGGTTCACGGGTCTCCTCCTTTTGCTCCTTCAAGCAAGCTGATGCATTTCCCCCCTTGGTTTTCTTAAAATCAATATATTTTTCCCAACTTTGGATAGCCAACAATTTGAATCCTTTCATAATATTCTTAGTCATGTCTTCAAAGATAGGTTCCATAATTTTTATAAGCTCATCACCATCAAATGAGGTTCCCTTCTCATCCCTAGTCATAGTTTCCACTTCAACAAAAGCACTTTTGGGTTTCAATATATAATGGTGGTCCCTAAATTCTTGTCCTCATAAATATCATACCATATCAGGTGCCAAGATCATGCTTTGATACCACTATAATGAGCATTTTTAAATTTTTTACCAAAATGCCAAATTTTCCATTTTTTTTCACAATTTTGGCTCTTGACTAGTTTTAGTGTCTTTATTAAATTGAGCACATAGATTTGTGGACAAACACACAACTCACATGATAGATCACACAATTTACTCAGTTATTGAAGAACGAAACAGTGCAAAAATGACTTGCAGCTGTGAATGCTTTTCATTAATCAAAGAGTAATTAGATAGATAATTACAATGAAGTACAATGGCTTTAATAGCCACAAGCAATTCGAATCCACATGAGGAAGTTCGAATTTATTAGACTCTACTTGACTGTAGGTAACTAAGACCTTGTCTAAATCACTATCGGAGGACTCAATAGTTAACTGACCTTGTCTAAACCATAACCAGAGTTCATCGGAGCTCTAAAACATAACTCAAGTGTTACATTCAGTGTTGACTAAGGTTAACTGACAGTGGTAGGTGAGAAATGCGCCTCACATGTGTTCAGTCAAGTAAACCTAGCGTTAACTGAATGTAGAGGACTAGAACTGAATGTAATTGACTCCTAACTTAGCTTGACTAGTCATTAACTGAAGTGAACTGACCTTGGTTCGTTTCGGCACTCCCAGTGGCTTCCTAAATTGTAGGGATTGGTCTAGGAGGCTCCTAAACTGATGCAATCAAGTGCAATCAGTGGCAATGAGCCTCAATTAGTGTTCCCCACACTTTAGTAATTGAAACATGTGCCCCAATTAGGTCAAGTGGACTCAATGGTGTTAATGACTATAAATAGACTGGATGGACTCCCGATTTAGACATATGACCAAATTTGGACAAGGGAGGATTAATAATCCTAACACCCCCCCTGAATGCTAACTTGGACAATCTGTGGGCCCTGGTAACTAAGACCATAGGTCACCCATTACATCAAGTAAAGTAAAGTAACTGCTAAAAAACAAGGTGCTAGGGAAAAACCACGTGGGAAAAAATCCCCCCCTCTAATTAAGCAGGTAGAATCATGATCAATTTGGTTCTTCTGTGCACAGGTATCCTAGGGCTTGGCATGTGAACCTCTCCATCATTATGTCTGGAGGAATCTTCCTCTTTGGAAAAAAAATGATATGCTCAACTAAATCAGAAATATAGATAGTTGCCGGATGAAGACTGAACCCATGTAGAGCAACTGAAGTCAACTGAAAAGTGAGAAAAGGTTCTTGAGAATTGAGAGAATGTGAGGAACACTCAAGAAACTGATATGTTTCATCCATGAACATCAAACCATGAGTGGTAAGAACAGCCCCAAGTGTTAGGAGCAGGTGTCCAGGCGGATGCAGAAAATCTTCCTCTTTACTAGTTCTGTGAGGAGATGAGCATGTGATCAATGGTAGAGAAGCACTGGGACTGTTGAGAGCGAATGCTTGAGCTCCATAGTCTGATATAGCTTCTGAAATAGATAATGAATCACATAATAAAATATCAGCAACCTCACATGAGGAAACTAACACCAAATCCCCATCAACAGTTTTGAAGAGAAAGTGCAGTACTTGATTTTTCACATCGGAATTGGTGAGAGCAACTACAAGCATGACTGAAGGCTTTTGGATTTTAAAATATGAACCAAATAATATCAGATCAGAAAGTAAATCAGATCTAAATAGGTTCAAAACAGATCCAAAACTGTGAAATGGAATCAAATCCCCAGCATCAGTTTTGTAGGAGACTTGCGGTACTTGTTTCTTCACATCGTTGATGAGAACAGCTACAAGTGGTACTGGAAGATTATGATTTTCATATATTAAACCAAGCAATATCAAATCAGATCTAAATAAGATCATATCAGATCCAATAAGGTTAATATCAGATTCAAATAAATGGTTAACCGAGACAGTGGATGCACAGTTTTCTTCTTCAAAATTCTGAATTTTGGTGCATGTAATCTTGCAGGAATTTGTTGGAAAATATAGATCATGAGGAGCGAATGGATCACTCTGGTAATCTGATATTTCTTCCAAAATATCCAAGGTATCACATATTTTCACAACAGCAACAACATTAGAGGGAGAAAAATCAAATTTCTCTTCAATTTCGGAAGCAATTACTAGTAAATTTTGCACAGAATTTAAAGGAAAATCACCGGTGAATGTTTGCATGGAAGTCTAGCAGAATTTTTCTTCAATATCAGAGATTCAAATGTCTTCTTCTGTTTCAGCAATATGAGAAAATGAGATATCAGAGATCTCATGAACTTCTGGAGCATCAGGAGAAGGAGTCACCGCATGGAGACTGTTTTCAATTCGAATTGACCGTGTAGAAGTTTCTGCTTCTTCTTCATCTTGAACAACTTCATCAGAGAGAGTGGAGGCCGAGATTTTTGGATCAAGGATGCTTATGGTGCTGGATGTGCTCTCCAAAGTGCTATTATGATCCTCATCAATCATTCCAAAGGTTCTGCCCAATCTTGTCTAGAGTTCCTTTGGATCTTTAGTAGATCTACCGAGGATGTGTAGAAGACATTATCAGAGACTCATATGCATAACCAGTCGACCTCCCATGGATGTTATCACTTCTTTCAATCAGATATAAAAAACTAGTTTTGGACCCTTGGGGAAATGAGGTGTAGTTTGCTCCAATGGTTATGCAATTCGAGCCAATGGCCACAAATTCTCAGTTACTGAACATGAAGCCCATAATATGATTTAATGACAGTCCATTCATTCATAAATCATCAATAGTTTACACATCCATTCGAATTCATCAAGATTACAAGAGTTTACAACAATGTAGTGGGGAAATGACACTGTTTCTTCATTATTGAGCAATAATACATGATATTTCTTGGCATTTCGACCTGAGAGCTTTCTGAATTAAAGAACAAAGCATTTAAATCAGAATACAAAATATTGGAGCAAGAGAAGCTCCCTCAAATAGATGAATAGCTCACCAAGTGCGCCTCACTCCATGGAGCTGAAATATGGTGAGAAAATTTGAGATGAAAGAAAGAACAAGCTAAACTTTGATGTGTCCACGAGTTGTTGTAGCTTGCACCTGTAACTAAGAATCCATTAAAGCTCCTTGAAATACCTAATTGGCCTCTTTGAACAACAACTAGGATGAGAATCTTTCACCCTCGAAATTGGCTAAGGCATGAACTAGTCATCCACCAGCGCTCTCTCTTCACAGCAAATTTTTTTACAAATGATCAAAATGCCATTCTCTTGGTTGCTTCCTGTATTTTATAAACTTCCTTGGCCTTCTAAGGTTCCCAATCCATCTACAAACTCAATCCAAGTTGAATTAGGGTGTGTGCTCATGAATTGACATGTGTCACCTCTTTCCTAGCCTTCCACCTTCTCCAAATTTGAGTAGGAGCCCATTGAGCTTCCCAAACTCATATGAGAGCTCTATTGGATGATATATTTCGACTTGACATGTCATATATGTCAGATGTCAGCCTTCAGATCTGACTTGTGTCATAACTGTCACAGAATCTCCATCATTGGTGTCATAGATGTCATAAATGTAAGTGGAATTTAGCCAAGTGTCCATAAAACTCCCATTTGGCTCTTCCTCTCCCCATGTAAGTTACAATTCATCCCAAATTCGACCTATGAAGTATGTGGACAAGTATATTAACCTTATAACCCACCCAAAAACTTTAGGCTTCCCATAGATCCGAGATTGCAAGAGGAGGATGCCATTTAACATAGGAATTCTAGCTTGAGTGGGCCCCATAGTCTCCATGTGTCTCCATTCTCCATAGCCATTTCATTTTTCACTTGCATTCATTTGATTAACTCCATTAAATAAATATTTATACCTTCTAATGTCTAAACACCATTTATTAACTCCCTTATTAACTTTCCAATGTTTCAACCCAACCTAGGGAACTAGTAGGATCGATGGAATTTTCCTACTATGCAATTATTTAAAATGGGGACATTACACAAATCTGAACCAGAAACCCTAGTAGGAGCTAGGTAAAAAATAAAGTTTGAAATTTTGTGAAACTAACCTCACATATAGATGCACCCTAGCAAGGGGAGTTGAGAGAACGTGAGGTCGAACTAAAACAGTGGACTAATCAGCTCAAAACTTGAAACCCTAATTTCGCTGCTGCAACTTCTTGGAATTTGATTCTTCCTTCACCAGAAGATGCGTCTCCCCTAGAATGAAATTTCCAAGTCTCTTTTTCTCCAATAATGTTGAGGGAAGGCCTTCAAATGGCAAGCCCTAGTTCATGGCAATGGATTCTTATAGAATTGCTCTGATACCATGTTAGATTTTTACATGATTATAGTAGTATAATTTTATTGCAAATGGAAAATAGGATCTCTAGACGAAAGACAAAGCATAGAAACAAAGAACACAAGAGTTTATCCTGTGATGTTCGATTTTTACAAGATTATAGTAGTATAACATTATTGCAAATGGGCAATAGGATCTCTAGAAGAAATACAAAGCACAGAAACAAAGAACACGAGTTTATCTTAAGAAACCCAATAGGAAGAAAAACCCAGCAACCTTCCTATAGAGATGATCAATCCCGAGAATAGAGTACAAGAAGAGAGAGAAAGAAAAAATTCTCTCTAATAGAAAACCCCAGAAAAACACTACTTTTCTTGTTGGAGTGAACTCCTTTACTAGGCGAACTTGCTTGTTGATTTGTGTGTCCAAATGAGGCATCTAGCCTCTCTATTTATACACTTTACAAAGCTAACTTTTGACCCTAACTAAGCCGACTTGTTTGACTGGCTGGGCCTACTTACCTTAGGGAGAAATAAAAAATAAAAAATAAATTTATTTTTAATTATTTTTCTTGTGTAATCTTCCCTAAGGGTTTACATTGATTCTTTCAAGGGTTTACATGAATATTTACATCAATATAAACTCTTGTAGGAAGTACAAAATAATACAATAAAAATAACTTCTGAAGTTGCACAATAACCAACAAAAATCTCCAATCTCCTCTTGGCTTTAGTAACTCTTGCACATAAAGGGAAGATGACCAGGTGAGAGGTGTGGATGTGGGACCATATAAGGCAGAATCAATGTTGCATTTATCCCTGTAAACAGGATCACTGAAAGATAGACAAGCACAACCATACAAAAGGAACACAAGGATTTATCCTGGGAAAACCCTAAAGGGAAAAACCTAGCAAAAGCTTCCTCAATATAGATGCCCAAAAAAGATAAAAGATAAAAGATAAAACCAACAAGGAGATCAAAGCCTGATCCTCCTCCTTCTCCAGCTACTTCTCTTCTCCACTAATGCGCTACACAAGTGAGAGTGTGTGTGTCCAAATGAGGAGAGCTACACCTCTATTTATATTCATCCGTTCACTTCAATTAACTCATCCGACATGTAGGCTCGAGTTAATCATGTAGGCTCGTGTTACATATGTAGGCTCAAGTAAGCACACTGGGGTGCTAATGACCCACCTTTACAATTAGAGGGGACAACCTCATGACTCTTATTAGTTCTTCCGATTAGAAGCATCGGGGTACAAGATAATACAAGTGGTTCTCCTAGTAGGACTATCGGGGACCACAAAAGATACATATAGAATATTCTTCGAAGTTACAATATTTCAACAAGACTGGTTCCACATCCTAGTCTCGGACCAGGTGTCACCATTCAACATAATGGTCACTCAACTCAAGGTTGAGTCCTCCAGTATTGGACTGGTTCCACATTCTGGTCCCGAACCATATGTCTCCATTCTCCTAAGAGAATGGCTCTCGATGCTGCTCAAAAAAATCAAAATAACTTATAGTGGAAGCAAATTGAGAAGATTCAAAAGCGGTTGATCACAAACAAGTTCAAAATTAAGAGTTCAGTCCCATATGAGATCATGTTGAGTGAAATGGGGGCTACCTCTATTGAAGCAATTGCTATAGTGCGGCTCATACGATATCTAAAAAGAATAGAGAAAATGGAAGACAAGAGATGGCCTAAGGTCATGTTCAAAGACATATCGTGCAAAGAAAGAAGACTTGGATGTGGCAAAATATAAAATGGCTTAGTAAATGGGATATTTGCTTGAACGCAAGCACCACGAAGAGTAAAGAGATAAAGACTTTTGTTATCGATAAGTTCCACAAGCGAACTTGGGATAAAGGGATAGAGAGAAAGAAGTACTATATTGAAGAGTTTATCCCCACTTACAATCATCATAAAAAACCGTACATAGGGACCAATATATCTTGGAGAGCCAAAACTCTTATTGCTCAATTAAGAACTAATTCCCATCAACTTTGTTGTGAAAATGGGCGTTGGAAAAGGCCATAAGAAGCTTGAGAAGAAAGAGTGTATTTTTTGCACCTCCAAAAAAGTGGAGACAAAAAATCATTTCATTTTAGAGTGTGAAGCCTTTAAAGACAACAAGGACAGCATGCAAACATCTTGACAGCTAGCTCTTAGGATAATCTATTTAGTGAGGGGAAGAGTTTAACCCCACTTACAATCATCATCAAAAACCGTACATAGGGACCAATATATCTTGGAGAGCCAAAACTCTTATTGCTCAATTAAGAACTAATTCCCATCAACTTTGTTGTGAAAATGGGCGTTGAAAAAAGCCATAAGAAGCTTGAGAAGAAAGAGTGTATTTTTTGCACCTCCAAAAAAGTGGAGACAAAAAATCATTTCATTTTAGAGTGTGAAGCCTTTAAAGACAACATGGACAGCATGCAAACATCTTGACAGCTAGCTCTTAGGATAATCTATTTAGTGAGGGGCCATGGAGAAATTGGGGGCACTCATTATCAAGTAGAACAAGAAAAGGGTTGAAATGCAGAAATCAGTGTGTGAGGCGGTCTGTCTCATAGGCTATTTTTAGACTCGTGGACGTTAAAAAATTCTTTTTCTTCTTCTTCTATGAAAAGGGGAGAAGATGTTAAATATAACTTGTAATAGGCGCAGGCAATAAGCACCCCGCAGCGCAGCATTGAATGCTGCGGCACTGCAACAATCAATGCTTCAGCTGCAGGGTGCTTATTAATTCCCTCATTATTAAGGGGAAAGGATAAATATAGTTCATTGAGCAACCAACCCAAAGCAACCTCCGTGCTAAATAATGGCAGGGATACAGCAGGAGCACTTCCGCGGTGTGTATGCCCAGTGTACGGAAAAATCTGTTGTGCAGCACTGCACGAAAGGATTCCACATGGGAGACCATGACTCACGAGTCACTACACATTACACACCCATTCGTACGATGTATGGCCATATGTTCGATCAAGTTTCTGAGTATTGGGAACAAGCTATAGCACTTGCTCCGAGCAATTACAATGAAGCACACAATTGGTTAAAGGTTACAAGGCACTTTGAAACTATTATCTGGAAATTGTTTTAATTATTAACTGATTTTCCCTAAACCAATGAAATTCTTCCAGAATATTCCCAAAAATTAGATTCAATCCTGTCCGCATCTCATAGGAACATATTGACAATATAACAGAATAGCTTTCAACTTTCATCTCATCCTTTTTTATTTAGCCATATGGCAACTGTTTCACCACTCGTTCAAATTGTTTTACTACTATCTTTTCTGAAAATCAACTAGTTTTACAAATTTCAACGAGGTAAGTTAGCATACGAGACTATCAAATGATCAACATTTTTGCTTGAAGACTCATTCATTACTAACACATTAAATTGCAAATTCTAATCTTGGAATGGTACTTTGTGCTATTAAAAAAGTAGCAAAGTAATAGAGTGGCTACAACTAAATTCTGTGTCTCGAATATAATATGATGATACGAAAAAAGCTCTATGGCAATTAGATTCCTCGTTGCCAGATGTTTTGTATTTGCAAGTGATAGCTAGCTAATCAATATTATTAACTTCCATTTGCACTTGGCCATGTCTTGTTGGATCAATAATGCATTTAAACACATTTTGTTATATAATCTCAAATTTCAACAGGGCATATAGTTTGTGGCTGTTGGAATTCACTGCAACTATTTACAAATAAGAATATCACCTTTAGGTTTTCAGTAACCTAACTGAATGCCAAGTGCTTTAACTTACAGAAAATTACGTTGGAACAATATCAATCCAAGGATTAATTTCCCATTTTATACAATCCCAAATCATGCTGATTTGGGTGGGTTCTAAATCGGTTCTGTTCATCATTATCTAACAAAGACTTGATGGATGGGGGTCCACAGACACTCAACAAAACCTGCAAAGGTATCAATGCTAAAATGTGAGGGTAGCACTTTTATGCATCGGTGTCACAAAGAAATAAATAAACAAATTTAAGTTATTGCCCACAGACAAAAGAAATATAAACAGCTATCATCTCTTTTACAGTGTTCAAGGCTCTGAGAAAATCTCTATCATTGATAGCAACCAAAGGTCAAAACTGTTGAAAATCTATTGGTCATGTTTTTCATAAGGTACACTCCATATGGTCAAGAAACTGAAGACAAGCAACACACAAAAAAGAGTAGAAGAAACAAAAGCCATAAATGACAGTTTGAAACTTACTGGTAGAAAAATAAGACCATGCAAGAACCCCAGTATCACAAGGGCAAGGTACATTCGAAAATAGTAGACCTGCATGAATAAAAAATTGAGCAAAATTACATGATATGAGTTGGTTCTTGGAAATGATCACAGATAAACGTGCCCGCATTGTTTATGTATCATTACTTTCAACACAATATTGGTAAAATGACTGATGGAAAATTGACCCGTTTTATAATAAATTATCCATGCAATTATCTAGTTCTTGCCCTATGGTTGGTAACCTTGTGTATAGAGTTCTATGCACGTGCATTTCCAGACATGGAAACTACAGAAGTCTTGTTTGCTATGTTCTATTTTTTGATTTTAGTTAATATATGCAACGTTGCTAATTACAGTAGTCTTGCTTGCATGCTCTAGTTTGGATTTTAGTTATAGTATATGCAAAGTTACTAAAGCAGGGATATATATATGGGCGATTCATAGTTTGGTGTAGAGAGTCAAACCTCAAATATTTCTGACCGTGCAAAGCATAGAACAAGCACACCGACAAATTTTGTAATTGTTATTCCACTGAAAAATCATAAATATCCAATTGGTCAGAAATGTTAGGTGTAACAAACATCCTAGAGTAGGCATATCCAAATGCATTTTCACAGATTCAAAAGAAAAGCCTAGACTTTTGGAAATTATCTTGCTGTTTGCCAAGAACTATCACAATAAAAGAAACAAGTCATCCGTTACCTGAAGACAGAAGCCCCCATGGTTGTAAGTGCCTCTTTTGAGCGCTGTGCCCTGTCTCCTTCACTCACCTATAAGAAAGTATGCATTTTATAACAGATTAAGCTTTATAATGAGCATGTGCACAACAATTACAGAATAATCTATAGTCTATGACTTACAAAAATGAGCAGAAGATAATAACAACAGCCACCAGTAATAAGGGGGTTCAGTTTCAAATTACAAGATGAGATGTATCTGGTAAGGTTGGAATTTCTCAAATTAAAAGATGATATATATTTGATAAAGTTTCAGTCAATTAAATTGTAATTCATCAGTGAGGTGCAGCCAATAACAAAAATGATTCTGTGACTGCAGTGTCACATTTAAAGAAATGCTCTCGATGGCGATGCCTATCAAAAATGGACTTGGAATGTGATGACCAGGCAAGAATATTATGGAGGATTACTTCTTTTCTGATCTACTGACTGGTGGATGGGGCAGTAGGTATAGAAATGCTCCATTCTAGAGCAATATCTGGGAATCAAAGTATGTTTTAACTTTTAACTGGGGAAGGTTTAGTATAAAATGGTTGTAAAAACAGTTAGAACATATAACAAAGAAGGTTGAAGCTGGTATCTTTACTGTTCTTTATGTCTTCTATAGTGGTAGGACTGTTGTATAACTGATGGCTTGAGGATTATCTATAATGCCAATATGCGAAGGTGAACTGCTGCTGAAGAAGAATAGATACTGAGAATAAGGTTGGACCTGAGTCTGTAACTGTAATGGGGGAAATGTTCCAAGGGCGTGAAAAAGACGGATGGATTCGACAATACAACCTAAACCACAAGATTTGGCGAATTTGAACCTTGAGGTTCAACTTTTTCCGAATCTCAAGCTGGTTCGAATCTGAAGAAAAATTTAATAAAAAATTAAAAAAAGATTGAGTTGCTTTCTTAACCTAAACCTTAGTCCTAACACACTACAGTCTACCTACCACAGTCCTGACTCCCAACATGCGCACAAAGTTTTTCCTCTCTGCTTGTCGCCACTGAGCAAAGAAACCCTCATGCTAGTGCTTAGAGCTCATGACTACATGAGTTTTGATCTCAGTGTTCATGAATCACTGCTGCTGATCACAGTCACCAACTCACCATTTAAGTTACAGACCATAACCTACGAGTGCAACTGTAGTCACAGACCCGCGATTCTACTGTGCCGCGGCACCATTGAAGACTGAAGTTAATCACGATCGAGATTTTACCTAAGCAGTTGAGCTGAAAGTTGAAACAAACCTCGAGTGGTCCATTTCCAGTTCTGTGAGTAACTTGTTGATGTAAATTTTTATTATTCTGTACTATATTACAGTTTAAATTTAATATATATATATATATTTGAATCTAAAGACGAATCTCAAACGAACCTCATTGAGAAATTTGAATTCGAATCGAATCAAATGGTTGTCGAACTCGAATTCGAATATGAACCATGTGACTTAGAATACAACTAGTAGTGAGGGGAAAGGAACAGGCAGTTGCAAGCAAGTTAGTGACTTTGATGATGAGGAGGAAGATGGTGCAGGTTTTCACATCAACAACACACCTAAAGCTGAGTTCCCACCCAGTAGATTGTCAAATAAAATTTAAATAAAGGTTCAGCCACAGAAGAGAAAGCCTGGCAGATTGCTGGTCAATTGCTATGTACGAGAAAGATGGAAGTTGTAATGAGGCAGGTGAAGGCAATGCAGACTATTATGGCAGATAGTCCAAAAGATACTACTGTGGCTTTAGATGCAATAGCAGATAGCACGGAATTACCTGATCATACTGCTCAGGTACCAACAGAAATCACTGAGTTGCATGAACTAACCATCAAGGTGGTTAGAACTTAGAGATACAAGTTACAACTTAAGTGTCGAAGAATATGACTAGGTACCTGATGATACTCATAGTAAGGTTGTGTTTACAGAGGATATTATAGTAAAAAGGAATAGTCTATAACAGAAGATAGTGGGTGTTGATGCAGGGAAGTATTAATGATGTGATAAATGGAATAAATATGTTTATTGTCCTGTGAGCTTCATTACATATGGATGCTAGAACACTTTCAGAAGAGATGAGAAAGACCTTGAGCCTTTTAAAAGGAAACTGTTGCAATAGAACAGCACAAGGGAAGCGGAATCATCTAGAGTCCTCTTGGATTGGGAGAGAATGTGTCTGGTTCTAGTCGGAAAGTGCCATCAGAAGTACAAGAACAGAGAAAGTGCAGAGCAAAGACTGTTGAAGACATACACAATAAAGCCATTGGATATTCACAGGAATCTTTGCAGTGCTAGAATAATTGATTGGCTATTGTGCCTGAAAAAATGTTTTCTAGGATATTTAGGAGTTAAGTTGCTGTAGATTTAAGATATCAAAGATGAGCGCAACCAGCATCTTGACTTCTTGGAAATGGAAACATTAGCTGAGGATCTTTTGGAAGCCTGGATTTTGATAGTCACATGACATGAGTGTGACAAACAACTAGAGCTGATGATTTGGAAGAAACTGATGAACATTCGAAACTTGAAAGAAATGTGTAAGATTGTGCATAATACAGGACAATGAAGCTGTCACCACTTGAGTTGCACTCAGTTGGACTTTCAAGTGGGCCGCCAAGGATGAACAATTACTTGTTCAAATTTCAAGTTCAGAAGTCCATGCAGGCCTTTCTAGGAGTTTTTTTAATTTTTGTTTTAGCATGTTCATACCCCATGGGAATTGTAATAAATTGGCTTAGCATGATGACTTTATGTAAAAGGTTTGGTTTCTTAGGCCTTAGTCATCAATACATTATTCCAGGGTGTTTTTTTCTTGTTAATTATCTATAATTTTTAAACGATAAATAGTTTTCAAGTTTTTCACTCAAGCCTCCAAAGTTGGAATAATTGTCTTGGTGATTAGGCCTTGGGAGGTTATTAAAACCTAGGTTTCAATGTATATTACCATGCTAATCATCATTTTGAGTCATTATGAACATGTACCAAGTCCTCCATAGTTTTTTTTTAATTTCTGGATTTTTTTTCATTTTTACAAGCTTATATTTAATAAGTTAATTGTAAAAGTTCGTAAAGTCATAAAAGTGGGGCTAGGAGGTTGTTTTTTCCATGGGGGTGCTCATTTTCTAACCTAGAGCACCCACTTAACCCCTAAACCCATTTTCCTAAGTTTTCAAGTAATTATTTATCTCCAAAATTAATTATTACTCGAAAAACCCAAAAATGACCAAAAAATTGGATAACATGAAAAATCCGGCAACTTAAAAAATAAAAGAAATTTGCCGAAATCAATTTTTGTGACTTGGAAAAGTAAAATGGCAAGTACTCAGGCAATTTTGGAAGGTCAAACACTGCCGTTTTAGAGAGGTTCAAACTCTGGAAGTTTCCTCATCCAAGCTAGGTGCATCTCTCCAAGTGGGGCGCAAGCCTTAAGGTAAAAGCTCTTTGTTTTGGAAAAAGTCTTGGGTTTTGGCATGTGCCATATCCATCAGAGGATGTTGCCATTACTTAGCTCATGATCCAACCTTGCGACAACCCACAACGAACTCATCCAAGCCTAGCGCATCCTTGAGCAAAGTGCGCCCCCTCTTGGTGTGTGGTTTTCTATTTAAGCAAGCTCTCAGTCCATGTTTTGGCATCTAAGGTCGAACCTCTGCTTGCATGCTATTGTAATATTTCTTTCTATCATTCTGAATAAAAGGCTCTAGAGGTCAAGAACTGTCTAGCATTTCATGTGTGGATGAGCATTGTTTCCAACTTTTTAAGTAACTCGCGGTGTCCATTTTCTTGCATCTCTGTGGTTGAGCTGAGCCTTTGAAGGGGAGTTGTTTCCCATAAGATAAGATTTAAATAGCTCGTTTGTTTGAAAATATTATTGTGTATTTGTTTCAGATCTCTTAGAAGTACACTATTATTTTGTTTAATAATCTTGTTTTCTAAGTTTATGTGGTAGGTAACACCAAGTTTCTTAACCATTTTTCTGTGCAAGTCTTTGTCCAAGTTGCAGGTTACTTTGCTTGAAGAAGAGGTTGAGTTTGTTAACATCTTCCTTCTCTTCAACACTTACAGAAAGACAATCCTTCTCTTCAAATTTTGAAAAATTACATATATATATATATGTGTGTGTGTGTGTGTGCATCCATGTGAATCCAAACCCTTATACACAAATAAGAGTGTATACAACCAAAATAGCACTAAGTGCACTCCAAATCTGAATCAAAATACATCAACAAAAAGGCTCTAAATGGCCTATAGAATCCAAAAATAATTCTAGACTAGATAGTAAAGACTACACAATCTAATCATATAACAGAATGATGTCACGTCCCCACCCTTCTACCCGCGAGAGGACGCGACTTAAATGCTAACATTTTGGGTAAACTAAGCCCCATGAACATAAGATATAAAATGCATTGGAAATGAAACATACACAGATGCATAATTCATTTAAACAAACAACGGAAGCAAACACAATTATCCAATACATTTCAGCATGTTCATCATCTCATTTAATCAATAAATGCAGCTTTTGTTAAAGATAAGTATCTCTTGTCCATTCTGTCTTTGCAACTAGCTACGTCGCTGCAACGTTCCACCCAACCATAGGCCAGTGTGCTCATCAATATCTCAGCAACACTGCCACCCCCGAGTTGGGCATGATTCCAAAAGGAGTAAGGGGAAACTAGCAGGCTCACACGTAGCCAAGGATACACAACTCAGCCAAGCCCACAAATTTGGGTTTATCTGGCTATCAGAAGCTGGAACCACTGGCTACTAAGCTAGTGGGCTCACTGAAGAGCTAGGAACACCTGCACCAGAGCTAGCCTGACTTCTAAGACATCCACACACACCCAACACAAGGAATCATCCCCTTCTCTGCTGCACAGTCCTTCAGGCCATGAGTTCCCTTCCAGTGCTATTCAGGGGGTGTAGAGAAGAAAGCCAACCCTCTAGCTCTGTCTGTGAGGCTCTTGCACACACTAGGTTTATCAAGCAGACTTAGACTCCATTCCCACTCCCAAACAGTCCAAAGATCAACAACCACATAATACACAACAATTCACAGCTCTGGAATTTAAAGGGAAACACACCACAGAGGCCAAATCGGGTATGGCAATTGGTTAAAATGGCTCAGACTGAGCAACTCGAATTCCAGAGTCGTTTATGGCCCTAACGTGGCCAAAATGACCTCAACGACACCCAAAAGTCGTGGTTTTGTTCTCCCACTCGTTGGGCAACACTAAACAACGAAATTCCCCACCATGGACATGTGGAAACAACACCAAAACGCCCAACAGAGATCCCAGCCGCTAGAAGTTAACAAAAACACTTCACAGCCATGGTAAAAACACATGAAACTGCAAAAACGTGAATACAATATGCACCAGTAGCTCCAAAAACATGAGGAAAACCAACCCAATCCTTGGCATTACAAAAACAACCTCCCATCCATGGAAAAAATGAAGCCAACAGCAAAAAACATGGAATGAAAACACACACAGGAAGTTTTGGATGCCTGAGAGAGCTCACGTGAAGGAAAAATGGTGAGGAAAACATGCCAACGTGAAAGCATGGTAGAATGGCCTACGTTTTTGGGTTTTTGCTTGCCCAAGGAGTCAAAACGCGTTTCCCAAAAACTAATGGCTGTCATACCTTGCCCATCCCATGCAATAACCAACCCAACCAATTTCTGGCAGTAATAAATGATTGGGTGGATGAGACAAGAAAGGTAGTTGACAGTTTGATGGGTTCTCCCTCTGACATTTGGCTTTTTCCCATTGGCCCAAAGGTTTGAATATTCCCCCCCCTTATTCTTAGGAAATCATGCCCCTTCTCATTATTGTTGCATTGACATAGCTGATTGTGGGTATTTTTAATTAAAATGCATATTTACATGATGTCCAATTTATAATGTGCCTGGCTAGCACAAAATACCATCGGCATCTATTTTAATCGCCGAACATATAACGTTAAATCGATGGTGGGGCTTTTGCCTATAGCTCCACACCGTGATTAATTACAATATATACATTTAATGCAAACGGGGTCAAAACCGGGGTGTTACAAATGATCTGAATCCTCATGCTCAATCTAATCATCAGAATCATATGAAGACTAACTTTTTGTTTTTGTTTAAAAAAAAAAAATAACTTTTTCAAATTTGCCACTATACGCTTCTATACAGAATTTGCGGGGTTTGGCAAAAGAATCCGACTCCGTACCGAAACCCGCCGGTTCCATATGGAACCGGTCATTTCTTGGTTGATTATTTGATTTGGGCCAGTCAAGGGTGAAAACCGGTCGGACTGGCCGGTTTTATTGGTTTTGGTAACTTTGGTTGCACCATGGCTAGCATCTTGGGCTCTCCCAATTCTGGATCCATGTTCTTTGTACATCTGTCTTTAAGATTTGTTCTCTGAATCAAGAGCTTTGTTCTTCTGCTTTAGCTTAGATCAACACTTTATGCATCTTGCTTTTTATAGGAGCTGCCTTTGTGCTCCTTCTCTGTATCGACATCATTGTACTTGGCAGTTCCATTGACCTACTTCAATGGTCATTAGTTGGACATTAATAAAATTATCTCATCTTATATATGCCTTTTTGAGGGCTAAAAAGATAATAACTTCCATAGCTACACTCTGGAACACTGTTGGGTCCTTGCATCATGTCTACAAAGATGCATGATGTTCCCTATTTTCACATTTACCATATTGAAATAGAACTCATGAGAAAATAGCATCTTAATTTTAAGGCAGTCAACTGCAGTGCTTATGAATGGCGCATTATAGCAATTTATCTTTTAATAAAAAGTCTGTTAGGGACATAACTTTGGAACATCCAAATCTAAAAGATTAAATAAGAAAAGCACACTTACAGAGAATGCATGGGTAATGTGGACACAAAACTCGACTGCAATACCGATTGACATTACAAGATTCACCACAGATATTGCATTTAATTGAATACTCAGCAATGCCATCAAACCCTGTCCAACAAACAATTTTAGCTTTTAGAGCTGCAAATATAAAAATATACCAGCAAAATAAATGAAAGGCCTGCAGTGGCCCAGTTCTATTTTTTAGAAGTTTCTCCAAAATTGCATAACAATCGCTATATTGATAAGGTCATTGATAAAGTTCTATTGATGTTCTTTCTCAAAAGCTGTGTTGGATGCATTTGTTTTAGTGTTTTAGTTTGGGCCTCAACATAAGCTGGAAGATGTAAATCTAATAAGCAGTGCACAATTAATACATAATGACATGTCCTCTGGATTAAAATGAACTCAGCAACTTTGAACTACAGAGAGCTAACTAACTCAAGACAATTGTGAAGATACCTGTACCAAGGAAGAATATAACATTTCAGCAAGCAGCCTGTTTATCACTTAATAATACAACACAGTGGATAATCACTGAAATATTTTTGTTCACTTTAATGCATGTTAATGCTTCAGTATAAGAGATCTAACTAAAAGTACAACAATTTTATTTCAAAAACATAACAGGCCATGTTAGGGTGTTTGAAAATATTAAATAAAGAGAAAAAACAATATTGAGAAACTCTGGAAGAAAGCTTCTAAGTAGTTTTGCATCAAGATGAAGAAAGGAAAAGAGGGTGACCACCTATCCCTGTTGATGTGGTGTGAGAGGTTTTGACAGCTTGGCCTGGAATCATCTCTTTAGATCTCATAATATCATGATTAATAAAAAATTAGTTGATTCACACTCCGTTAACATTGTGTTTAGAAAAACTAATGAAGGCTTTTGTGATAATGAAAGACATTTCATCAAATTAAGGCCTCTGTCCACTGGATACCATTAATAGGGTCAGATGTGGAAGCCCCCTGCAAGGGAGATAAGGATATATAATAACATCAGGTGGTTTCATTATATAAGTGGTCTTTGTCACCCTTCATATTGTATGAGGTCCTTGTAATATCCCTCATTAATATTAGGCTGAGTTTGGTTGACTGTCAGGATACTTTGGCTCTGTTGTCGCCCAAAACTGGCACGCGTGTGCTGAAGCCCAAAAGGTAAGAGCGCCGGCTCGGCGACAACTCTCTCTCGAGAGGCCAATGTCAACAACACACCCCTCTCTCCTCTCTTCAGGTTGGCTCTTCTCCAACTCTAGGGGGGATTCCCTAAGGTAGGATCGCTAAAGCAGGTGCAGCGAAGGGCAAGGTGATTTGAAGAGGCTGCCTTAGAGAAACATTTGTAACGAAAAGGAAAAGGATTGTTGCTTGAGTGATGGGAAGGAAGGGAGGATCGGTCCTTGAGGGAAGACCAGTGTCAGTACCAGAAGGGAGAATGGAGTCAAAAGGGGACTCAAGAAAGCTTTGCGTTTCACAGAAGGGAGACTAAACTAGTACGTTCCATAATCAAAGGCGAGGAGAATGTAAGTATAACTGACTACTGCCCATTACTCCTAGACCTTTCAAAACATAACGACGACAAACAACTTGACAACTGCAAATGATTGCCCAATGGGCTAGATTATAGCCTTCTATGCTAGGTTTAGTCTATAGCTTATGAAAAAACACACAACCATGACAGAGATGCCCAAATGAATAAAAAAAGCCCAACATGATTTTTTTTCTATTCAGCTCTGGGGAAAAATCCTCCCAGTCATTTTTCCATCCTTTACAAAGAAAGAGCTATGCTCTTTTTAAGGCCAAAAAGGCTCTCACAAAACTTTTAAAAAGGAAATAATAAAATACTAAAAAGTGGATGGAGATCCACTTTTCTCTCCCTAATTGAATGATGACCAACTACACTTTATAATTAGAACTCTTACTTTTAACTAGATGCTCCAGCCCAATGTTCCAACGAAACATAAATGGAACATAAAATCCCCCTAGATGACTCATACTTTAACCAAAGCAATGCCAAAAAATAAAAAGATCGATCCCTCCAAATGAGCCATCCGTTGACAAGTGTAAGTGTGGATCCCAGCCAAAACCTCACGATTTGATTTCCACAGGAAAGCAACATCCTGATCTCTGCTCAAGCTTTGATTTGGTTGAGACCCAAGCTTCGACGTTTAATCTAAACATCGTTGCTCCAACCAATTGATATGAGAATCAACAATACAATCACTAGACTGCTCCACGCAACCGGTTGTTACCATCACATGGGTCCCAAACCGACTTAGCTTGAGATAGAACCCCGAGCAAACAACTGCCAACACAGGTGTTAACACACGACAACGCTAATTGCTCTCAAATCCGGATCAGATGAAGACATCTCCAGTCGAAACCCCTGTAATTTTTTCTCGGCTGCCAAAGGGAAGCGTGGATTTAGGCCACGTGAGAAAAAAAACGCTGATTTCAAACTCACGCCAGCTATCAGGAAACGTGGGATCAAAATGGTAGTTGGTCGCCAATACAACTAATTGATAGCTGCTCCAAGACGCCGATTGATGTAATCATCCTCCTCTTAGCGAAAACTGATAACACTGAGTGGCTTGAAAAGTCTCATCAGCATGGAAAATCAACAGTTTTGGGCAAACTGACAGCTCCTCTCCACGGCAGTTGACTGGCGCTATGATGGTGGATTTTTGTCGTGGCATTCCTTCCGGATCTGGACAACTCGATGAGCAGTCTTCTCCTCGTACTCTTGCATACTGCTGACAACCATCCAATAACAGAGAGAACCCGCCACTCTTGTGGCCATTTTCTCAAGTGGGAGCATTATAATTGGAATACCAGTCAAAAGCACATCGGTGCCAGTGGTATGTGCATTGTGCATTACATAATGGCGTATCAAGGCACACATCGGCCAATGAGCTACGACGTATATGTTCACTCTTCGCTGCAACGTCTGTGAAAATAATCTGGTTAGGTCCGACAACCTGCGCAGCAGCAATGGCTTGCAATCGACTTTCTCATGCAGTAGGAAACCTCAGAAGCCACAGGGCACTATTTGGTGCGCGTTTGAGAATATTGCACCATGTTATGAATATACCGGGATGTATTTTGTACAACCGATTAAAGTAGGCAAACAAAAATTTGTCTTCTGGTAGTCCATAATCTAAACATTTCGGCTGGCACACAGGATCTAAAACATCTTGATTTTTCTGCTTATAATCATTCACAAAATAACAATGTGGCAAATGTACAAGCTTCTCGAAATATATATGTGATAACCGGGTAGGTGAAACAAACTCGCCTGTCACTAAATAGTCAATGTAATTGGTACTAGTAGTTCCAGGAAAGCCCATATATGAAACTTGAATAGGGACTGGTTTCATTGCAAAACTTTCATTTTGAGCATCCTTGGTATACCCATTCAAGTTGATAAGAACTTGAATATGAGCCTCAGTTATCATTCGTGCAATCACATCAGATGAAAGGGCAGAAACATCAATGAAGTGTTCTACCTCTGCTTGTATACATTGTCTCCACTCACTGCCATCACTCTGACTCAAAGCATAGCAAAATACATGTTCTCTTGATTGTGCATACCAAAAATAGAGCCCATGAAGTGTGAAAATGGGTGGTTACCAAAATCAATGCTAACATACCCCACCCTAAGCCTGTCGCTGCCACCCTCACCTTTCACTAGCAAATGAGGAGGGTGTGTGAAAGATTGAAGTCCAAAACGAGATGCAACAAGAGAACAATGCTCTGCATTGTTTCGGAAGTTACATCTGCAGCTTTAGGCCATCATAACAATATAAAAAATTGGAAAATTCCTTGCAAGAATTAGTGATATCAGGTTCAAATCAATGTTATCAGAACCGGACCGATCATCGAATTGGCAGAGCCCAAAAATGTGAACTGGATCGGAACCAGGCAGAAACTAGTAGACTAAGAAATACATAAAATATTCATATTTTCTAAAAAAACATATATGTTCTGATGAATATGATTGCCATTGATGACAACATTAATGACAAAGATTAAGAATGATGACTTGGAGATCACATGGCATGGCTGGAGGACTTGGCAAGCTTGATGACATAGACAAAGATGGACGAGCAAGCAATGATTGATGACAAGAGATGACAAAGCACAAGGACATTGGATATGGGCATTCAGACACCTAATGAGTCAAATGACCCATACTGCGGTCATTTGTTGAAGATGACATAGAGGATATCGTGTTGGAAAATTACAATGAAGATCAAGCAAAACAAAGGAGAATGATGACTTGGATAAAACAAGGCTAAATGGCAAGCATGGACAAAAGGCATCTTCTACACCTTAGTTGCGAGCATTCTCATGTGCCAATGCATGAAGACAGAGGCGAGCATCATTAAATGACTAAGCAAGCACAATTGATGAAGTCCTGGAGGCATGGTAAAGACCCTTGCGGGCATAGGCTATTGATTCATTGCGGGCATGTTGGAAGCAAAAAACAAGGGGGCTAATAACGTGAAAGCAAAATGAAAAAATATCATTTAAATTTGTTAAATGATAAAATGGAAATAAATGAGACAAGTCGAGCCCCCCAAAACATGGATAAGTGAAGTATAAATACAAGAGCAAATCGTTGATTTGGTGCGTGAAGGAGACAAGTGTGAGTTGAGACCATGGGCGTCTTGGAGCAAAGACGGTGGGAGTGTTGTAGCAGAGATGACGAGGGTTTTAGAAGAAGAGCCGCGGGCATGTTGGAGCAGTGACGTCTGGCGTTCTGAAGCAGAGATCGCGCGGGTGTCTTGAAGGAGAAATCGCGGGTGTGGTAGTTGAAGCAGAGATATTCGCCGGTATAGTTAGGGAAGAAAATGAAGAGGACATGAATCACTGATTGAGTGGAGCCGGGGAGAACCCGTTTCTGGTTGAAGCCAATACTGTGTTAACGAACAACTTTGCAGTTGTTGAATCTTTTCAGTTGTAGCTGAAAGATCCGGATGTTGAAGCATCTTTTGAGTTGAAGCTCATCATTGCAAATTTGTTTCCATACAAGTTATATCTATAAATTTTATTTGTGTTACTGCTTATTTGTTCAGAATTCTAATTTGATCAAGTTCAGAGTGAAGAAGTTGTTGCTGCTTTAATAATTTTCTAGAAAACTTTTTGCTAAAACAAAAAGAGCAATTGAAAAAATCTGTCTAAACCTGTTCACTGATTCACCCCCCCCTCTCAGTGAGGCTAAGCCTGTTTCATGTTCATGTACATACATATGAATCCAAACCATTAATACACAAATATGCAAAGTTTCTGCAAGCATGACTGGTTTTGCTATTGCATTCTCCAGGAAGTGAGGCATAGTAGGTCTGCTGGAGGGTTTGTTATATATATGAGGTGTGTTTTGCATATTAGTGTATGCATGCCTCCTACTACTGCTAGTAGATCCTCTATCTACTGGTGAAAGAGGTATACTGCTATGACTTGGTTCTAGTTTCGGAGCCAATCTGTTTATTGCATGCAATACTTCCTTCTGCCCTTTGGCTAGGTCATTCAATGCACTTACCAAGCTGCGAAATTCCAACCTATCTTCCTCTTCTCCTGTTCCTTTCCCTCTGTCAGAGTGTATACCTGTTGGGTTCATGTTTGAGTTGGTATCTTCTAACTGGATATCCTCAAATTCCTGCTCCTCAGTGTACCTACTCTTCCTTCTCCTATAGGTTACAAAAGTGTCTTCTTCTGTATTCATTTACTTCTCATGTTCAAGCCCACAACTGGCAAGGAACATGTTATGATACCACTATACTATCCCAAATACTAATATTCTATGTTTCACTATTCTAGGGATTACTTGTACTCTCAAAATGTGCAAGAATATTGAATAAAAATTTGCATGCAAGGTGTCAGGCCAATGGCCCTAAATTATAGCTAAACTAGGGAAAATATTTACAGAAAGAAGGTAAACACTTACCACTGATAATCAAGCTGATGATACTCCAGAGATAAGATGCATGCATACAAAGCTGGACTGGTGAGGTAATGATGCTTCCTTCCCGGTGTTACCGCCCAGCAGCAAGAAACCCTCTCCTCAACTAAAGTTGACGTTTTCGATGAAGGAGGTGCCTGATGGAGATGAGATTTTGCCGAGATGTAGATCTTCCCGTGCCAAAGAGAATGACCGGTGCATGTAGAGTTTTTGACCCCTCTAAGCTGGCTAGCGAATTGATCCCCCTGTTTGGTGCTCACATCCCCAGCTGCATGGATCTGGTAATAACTGCTTTGGATGAGCAAACTGAGGAATGCTAATCACTCAAGGCAGTGGAGTGACCCTGCTGATGAAGATGAAGCTATTACGCGGAAGAGATGCTGGGATTCAGAGACCTAGTGAATACTTTGGGGTTTTCCAGCTAAATCCCCGACTGCACACGTGAACCTGCAAACAATCTTCCTGTAGATGCTGGATCACAGGATATGGACGAATAAGATGAAAGTTGATGGTGGACCTGAATGGCCTACCTTGAAGGAGACTAGGGCAGATATTTCACTGCCGAACCCTCGTTAGCTGAAGACGATGTCTTGAACCCCAACTGATGCTGCTGCACACCGTGCTGTTGCTCAAATACTCCAAACCAACAATAATAATAATAATAGATATCTTCTTTAGTCCAATAACCCTTCTTAAATAGATTATCATTTGCTTTTAGGGTTTGCATGTCACTTTTAGGGTTTATGCTTCACTTTTGCATGCATGCAATTCTAATTTCATGTTGACTTTTAAGACTGAAGAAATGAGGCCTGCATGCTCTGCATGTTGAATGATATTACTTTGATGGCCTTCTTTACTATACTAATGACTTAATAATACTGAATTGATGTTCCTTTCCGCTCCTAGTGATATTAGTCCTCAGTTATTCCCTTTTCTTTAATACCCGCTCGAACCTATGGGAATAAAATAGGTTAACGAGTGTCTCAGGGGATTTAATTAAATGAGGACATTACACCTGTGTCCTTGTGTCAAGTGACTGAGGTTTTAACGTTTTTTAAATGTTTTTAATGTATTTTTTTCGTGTTAGGGATTGAGACATTGGTTGAAGCAGAAAGCACCCCTGAGGCTTGATAAAGCATTTCAAAAATTTTAAACTTCATTGAAAAGTTTCCATTGTGTTTTAGAGGCATTTCATACAAGAAACATTTATGAAACATGCTTCCAGGACCTTGGGGTGGAGTTTTTGGTAACAAAGGATTTTCCTGTTGCACAACAAGGTTGTAACTTGGCTCTTAAATAAAAAAACATGGCAATATAACGATTCAAATAAAGCCCAACTGTCCAAATGAATTCCCGATGCCTTATATTTGAAGTCTCAAAAGATGCTAAATTACAACATAGGCTACTTTGCAGAAAAAAATTGGTTTCTTCTGATCTTTAGCAGTAGTCAAATTACTAGGAAAAGCTATTATTTGAGAGTCAAACATTGACTTGCCATTATAATTTTCTTTTCAATCACTTTATATGTTTTATTGTTTTAACATTAAAATTGCATAGTATTGAAATCTTCAAACTTTTCACCAATGAGATCTAACCATCCCATTGATCAATCATGGCCACAATATAGCTTGTGGTATTGCTTGACTTATGCTAGTTAGACATAACCAAGTCATACAAGTTTCTTAAGTTGACTCCATAGTGTTCATTGATTTCCCAAAATTTCCTCACAATTTTGAGCACTCATGTAATTTCTCATTGTTTTCACCAATCATGTGAACAACAATTCTTTGTGACAATCCCCTCTGCTTCTTGTTCCCTCTTCCTTATTTTCTATCCAATTTTTATTTACTCGTCGACTCTTTGTTTCCATTCTCTTATATTAACTCCATTTTCTGTGAACCACTGTCATACACAATGCATTATATGCAATATACACCTTACACAAAGTACTATATACACCTGATACTTGTGTTGCCAGAATTTCCCATTCATGGGTATACTCATCAACATCACCCTTCTCAGGTAACTTAGTTAAGTTAGCAAACATATATTTTTCTTCGATATTTTGAAATCTTTTAACAGAATCATTTTTAAATGTGTCCCAGTTGAAGGATATACTAATTACTTGGGATTTCCACCACATTAACCATCGAAGTGCATATATGCAATTTTAATTTTTTTATGTCATCTTGGATGCAAGTATGGTCAGCTTGTTCATTCATCTTGTGCTCTCACTTGTATTCCTGCCATTCTGAAATTTTGATTTTAATTCTTGGATGATTGAATTGGGGGTGGATTGTGGGGGGGAAGGGAGGGATGATAAGTGGTTGGGCATGCATGGTATGTGCTTGTGCATATGTTGTATCGAATGTTGATTTCCACATTTAACCTTGTGTTGGCATAAAATTTGATTGTGGAGTTAAAGAAGATGTAATAGATGGATTAGGTTGGGTTGGATGGCGAGAGTGGTTTTCCTTTGATAGTGACAAATGAGACTGTATGGAATTTTCTATGTGTTTCACTAAATTATTGAGTTCTTTTACACATTTTTCAATATTGTCCATTCTTATTCTCCTCTGTATTTTTCTTGAAGCCATTTGATATTTATCATGTTGAGAATTCCGGTATGCGTGACTTCCTGATTTCAACATTCTAAATTTTTCTCATATCAGATATGAAATTCAAAGAATTTTACTGATTTACACAATGCTGTATGGATCAATTTGATTGCAACTGCGTGGAATCGTAGCATCAAACAGTCTAAGCAGTCTTCAAGCTTATCCAAGGTTGAAGGGAGATGTTGACTGCCCTAAGCCTGAGCTCATGAAGTGTTCAACAGTCCCGAAGTTTTTAGGGCTTCTTCCAAAACATACACAGACCAAGTATGATGGAGTCCACAGTGTAATGCACAGTGGAGTTGACAGTGCTTGAGTTCATTATCAGGTTGGCTTGACTTGGACACTCTTCTCAACATATACACAATCCTTTTGAGGACAATGTTTGGGGGCTCTTCCTAAGCATTTACACAGTCCCAAATAGCCCTAGAAGTTGACATGTTGATGATGAGGGCTAAGCATGAAGATGACAGTCCATGATGACAGCCTTAGAAGCTATTGATGAAGGACAAGGTTGATGCACAGCTTAAGAAGATGACAGCCCTTACTTGGTGAGTGGATGACAGCTCTAGTCTTGACAGACCAAGTTTGGATTTGTGTTGGGCTCTTCCTCTCAGTCAATACACAGTTTAAGTCTAAGTACAATGAAGAGTGACTTGAAGAAACATCCCAGTGACAAGAAGACATGACCAGTGATAAATGATGATGATGTGATAGTAAGGACAGCTTGATTACATGTTGTGACAGAATTGACAAATTGGCAGAGGTGAATATTGACATGACAGTGATGATGTGTTTGTGATGTATGAGATGTAGTGTGACAGATATGTACTTGTAATACAAGTTGGGTCTTGTACTTTCTTAGTAGGATCTAAGAAAAACTAGGCAAGGTCCTAGATAAGGGGTTGGTGCTCTTTGTTTCAGTAGGTGCTGAATTGCCATCATGGTCGTAGCTTTTTGAAATACAAAAAGATTACAAATATTATATTTGTGTCTCTTGTGCAATAAGTTGATGATTATGTGTTTTATTTGATGAATGAGTTGATTATTGAAGCATAGTCTATTGATGAATATGATGTTGAATTGAATGTGAAATGATGACTTAAGTTTTAGAGTTTGAAGAAGTTAAAATTGAAGTAAGATCAAGCTCACCGATTCACCCCCCCCTCCCCCTCTTGGTGAGCCATTGTGTCTAACAATCTAAATTTTTCTCATATCAGATATGAAATTCAAAGAATTTTACTGATTTACATAGTGTTATATGGATCAATTTGATTGCAATTGCGTGGAATTGTAGCATCAAACAAAATTCAGTTTTGGTGACAAGTTGTGAGAATGTTGACTGTACAATGATGGTGCACAGAACAGGTTTGACGACTGTGTTGTGCATAGGACAAATGAGTAACAACTTGCATGACGAAGAGAAACGATTGCACATTGGAAATTGATGCAGAATTGTACAACATATTTTCCATTATGTATGGCGAGAGTACAATGGTTGTGTATGGGGGGGAAAAACCACTGCTGGTGTACGACTGTACAATGGAGGGAGAGGCGGCTGCTAGTGTACGACTGAATATATATATATATAGCACTGGTATCAGAGCCATTGATTTACAATAACCAATGTGATAGTATATATGCACATTGACAGGTCATGAGGTGAAAAGTTAATTATGAAGGCATATGACCCCTTGTGCCTAATTAATAATATTATTGTTATACTTATTATTAGTAGTATACTTTCTGTATGTTACAAGTATGGTCCATGGAGATAAAAAAATGTTAGGATTGGAAAGGAGAACGTGGAATTTTGATCTATCCTTTGGACCAAGGTGGAGATGTTGGCACTACTTACCTATTTTCGTAGAGGCTCTCTGTAGAATTTTCAGCGCTCTCCCAAGCCGGTTTCCAACTCCGTTTTAAACATTGTTTAATGCCCAACCCAATATAACATTTTACTGCAAATTAGATTTTTCTCATAAACAATATAGGACTGAAACACAAGAAGAATTTCTACAACTTTTTATGAGCATCAAATAAAACATATTCACACATAAATATTCAAACATAGAATTTTTGGTCCAATGACCCAAGAAAAACCCAATGTTCCCCCAAGTTTCCGGTACGCGGGGACGAGGGAGCGGGGAAACGCAGAAATGACATATGCAGAAGTACCCCCCCAAATTTTAGGAAACGTCAAAGGGTACGTGGATGTCTTTAACATAGGGGACCCCACCAAAAATACTACAAAATTAATATTTTCTAATTTAAGATATTAAAGATTAATAATAAGAAAACAATAACACTAACATAGTAGTAACATCATGTATTCAGTATTGTGTTTGTCATTGTGTAAACACTAAACCACTAACATCATATTCATAAATAAGTAAATCACAATTCAATGATTCATAATAAAAATTATTAATTTATTCATGATTAAAAAAATTAAAAAATATGACAGAACATTTAAAGTGTAATGTTTAAACTTAATAAAATTTAAAATTTATAAAAAAATAATGTTTAAACTTAATAAAATTTAAACATTATAAAAAATAAAATTATAAATGCAATTGGCAGTCGTCGGGTTTCCATTTTGAAGTTTGAATTCAGGGTTGTGGTTGTTTGTTCTGTGTTACAGTAACACACAACAACAACAACCCCGAATTCAAGCTTCAAAGTGGAAACTCGGCGGACAAGGGCTAAAATTTAAACCATGAATAAGGACATGCCCGAAACAAGGACGAGTTATGGTTGCTCGAAGACGATTTGCTGTCGCTCGAAACGAAGACAAAGACACTTGAAACGAAGATGCCCTCACGCATGCTTATGAAGTCAACTTGATACAGTGAAAGCTTGTTGCCCTTGCGCATAGTTGGAAATGTGGAAGTTGATTTCGTAAATGAGTTTGGAACAAGAAAAAGCCCTCGCAAGTGCCAGTGGGTAAAGGAAAACATTTGCATGTCAATTCAGATGCATGTAAGGAGGCCACGAAGCTCGATTTAGACCACGTTATGAAAGGAAATGTGTACAAGTTTTCGGCTTTTCATAGAACGACCCGGGTACACGTTTCCAGACTGTTTTCGGATTTGGGTACGAGAGGGAAACAACCCCAATCTTGTTTCCTGTTTCCGAAACTCGTGGGGTCAAGGAAACTTGTTTGGGGTCAAGGAAACTTGTTTCTGAGGTCTGAAAACGAGTACCCGTGTAACACTGGAAAAACCCCAACCTCTGGGGAAAACCTGTGAGAGAGAAAATCTTTATTTATCTTAGAAAAATACAAGGGTAGACAAAAATATCAGTCACAATTTATCTCAACCGGAAGACAAACCTTCCTCGATTTTTGTGCCAAACCAGAAAAACCAAACTTAAATTTTTTTGCTTGCTTCCTCCACGAATTCTGTGCTACTCTACGAACTGTACAACTGCTGTACGGACAGGACATATGACTTGTACTATACGATATTGCCTTGAAAATCGTGTCGACAATCTCTGCCTCGATTTTCATGCCCAACAAGTCTACCTCGATTTGCATGTTGAAAATTTGTGCCTTGAAATCGATGCCCTTTACAGAATCTGTACCCTACTGTACTATACAGACATGCTGCAATAAATGCTCTTGCAGCCTCCTCGAAATGCGTGCCTCTGCCTGCTATTTTTCTCTTCCTCGATTTTCGTGCCAAAGAGAAAAAATGCCCTCCTGCGTTTTTCTCCTTTTTCTCAGAATTTGTCTCTCTCTCTTAAAAATGCAAAGTGCCTCTTCACTTGGAAAACTTTCCTTTTAGGTAAAAAGTTAGGGTGAGTGAAAAGCCATGTAATCCAAGGGCCCAGATTAGATTAGATGAGTGGTTGTGATTAAATCACTTTTCTCCACAAAATAAAAATTAATTCACTCTTTTTAAATTTTTATTTAAAGTACACTTTATTCTCTAAAGTGTATTTAATGCTCATCTCAAGTCATTAATATAAAGTCCAAGTGACTTAACCCCTTTTCCTACTGACTTAGGCAAATGCCACTTAGGGGAACAACTCCAAAGTATAAAATTCAACACTCTCATCTTCGATGCCATAGAGGCACCTAATGACATCTTTGATTTGATGTAATTGATTTCTAATGCAACAAAAGATGAATGCTTTTCAAATGAAAAAATAAATAATAAATTGACAATAAAAAAACAGAGCAAATTGAACTAAAGAGGGAACAAGTGGCGGGTCCGTTTGAGAAGAAAAAAATGAAGGAAAATATTTACTAAAATAATCAACATTAAGTAATTTCAGACAAATAAAAGCGGAGGCGTGCTATTTCACTTTGTATAGTGCAATGCCACAGTGAGGTTAGACATGACAGTTTGTAATTGGTAGAAATCAAATGTATGGATAAAATAAGATAATTTTATTAAAAAGTGACCAAGGTACAACAAGCTGCAGTACTGATGTGGGAGTGACCAAAGCATCTCCCAAGTGCTAACATAAATAAAAATAACAGTAGAGAATATAAAGGGGTAAAAAATTGGCAAACATTTTTGTCGAGTGTGGAGTGCATGCAACATTTTTGTTATTTTCACAGGTGCATTTTAGTTGTTTAGACACTGTTAATCTGCCCAACTATATTGATATTATAAAGAAAGATGCATCAAAGCAAAACAAATATTTCAGGAGGAGAACAAAGCTCCTTCAAAGTTGGTCGACTTTTCAACAGGAAGAACAGCAGAAAGGCGTACACACACATAGGCCTCAAAAGAATGCCATCCAAATATTTGACTTTTCTTTTGGTTCAAGCACAATAGAGGTGTCTCATTTTGCTAACAGTAAATCTCTTTACTATAATTGTAAATGAATAAGAGTTCATCTTCTTTAATAATTATTTGAAGTTGTTTGGAATTAGCATGTTGTATCCAAAGCAGATGCTGCACTTATAAATTTTTTACTAGAACTCCAGGCAAGGTATTAAAAACCAGGATAATTTGATGGTTTTAAACTAACCAATTATTGTGGTAAGAATTTCAAAGCAGCATCAGAGGAATAACCAAACATACCATGATATCCAGTACAATCATTGCCAGTACGAGCAAAATTATTGCTGAAAGCCATAAACTGCACATAAAATCAAGTTCAATGACATAAATATACATGTTAATACATCTGAAACTTTAAGAGAACCAATAAAAGGTTAAATTTTCCAAAACAGAAGTCATGCTCCTAGAAAATATTGATAGGCAAGATAGCAACCTGCAAGTGATGACAAGGCAAACGATAAACACAGCCCCTGTTTCAACAATACATCGACACTTTTCGTCAATAAAATCTCATTAGATAAAAAATTCAATGCTTGTACTAATAAATCAAAAAATATTTAAATAAACAATACTAAGAGATCATTTAGAATCTCAGATCAACCAGAACAAGACTGCTTTATGATGGAAATTTACAAACTTTTAGATAATTTTAAGCCTTGGCTATAGAAAAAAACATGTATGAAAATTCAGTCTAGGCAGTTGGGATTAACTTCGAAGGTGCTACTTTAAATCTAAGAATTTCTTTGATATTTTATTGCATGTTTTGACTTGTTTATGGCTGAATTGTATTTCATAGGATATTTTCATTCTTCCATAATTGTGGGTGATCTTGCGGAATATTCGTCGTAATGAAACCCCGACAAGGACCCATGATGATAAAAATCCCAGAGTAGATCAAAAAAGGAGATCATAGGATGAAAGGCCATCCGGGGAACCATGTAATAATAGTATTAAATGCCACTGAAGGAAGGATGCCTTTTGTAGGAACTTGGCCAATTTACCAAAGGAAATCCAGTGTAAAACCAAGGTAGCCCTTGATTATAACTAAAGCTTTTTAATGTTGTGTACATACTACATACTTCTTGCTTATATTGGGCATTTCTCTTATTTAGTTTTAGCTGCCATGCCAAAAGTTGGACCCTTCTGGGCCCACACTTGACTGACTAGGCATAGAAACAGACCCATTTCAGGACCTGTATGGTGCCTAGCTAAGTCACAGGGTTCACCGAACCTAATCCTTGAGGTTCGAGGTTCGGCAAACCTCAAAAAAAATTTGAAATTCGTTCAGGTTCGCCGAACCTAATGTCAAACCTGAACCTCGTCGAACCTAATGTCGAACCTAAAGGCGAACCTGAAGGCAGACCTAAAGCCGAACCCAAACCTGAAGGCGAACCTAAAGAAAAAAAAATTTGAGGTTCAATTTTTTTACTGAAAAAAAAATTCAAATTAAAAAAAAACACACACAATATCAATAAATTAAATGTTGTCTAAAATTTAATGCTCTCTATTTATTTATGTTGTTTATGAATTAAATGCTCTCTATTTATTTATGCTATCTATAAATATAATGTTGTCTATAAATTAAATGCTCTTGATTTATTTATGATGTCTATAGATTAAATGCTCTCTATTTATTTATGTTGTCTATAAACTAAATGCTCTTGTAATTTGAAATATCATACCTGTAGTCTACATAAGAACAAACCAAACAACAAGTAACAACATAGATTCACCCCTAAGAACAAACTATTGTTGTGGGAAGCATGTAAATCTGTTGTTAAACCACAAAAACCTACTCTTAGAAGTACAAATTTGTAAGCAGAAATGTCATAAACAACAAAGTATATATGACAAAATTATGAATAGTGACCTAAGTGCTTTGAATCCTATGGGCGATGGGGTGTAGAAAATTAGTTAAGGGGGAGTATATGAAGAAAGTTTATATATATATAGTCGAACCTCATCCAAACCTCATCGGAAAATTCGAACCTGAACCGAACCTAATCCTTGCTGAACTCGAACCGTGTGACTTAGGTGCCTAGCAGGCCATGGAACAGCTGGACATCTCAAAGTCTGTCAAGGAGCATCTGGACACTCCTGGACAGACTAGGAACATTCAAATGTTCTGCTTCCTGTCAGCAAGTGGGAATGTGTAATATCCCAAATTGTTGTATGTTGATATTGTTTAAGGTTTGCCGGGATATTGTGTTTCTTACTCATTTTTTTGTTGTACGATTTAGCCAATAGTACGTTTGCATGTAGTTGCATGATATTGCATGAACCCCAGAAATAAAACAATTCAGATCTAACATGCAGCACTGAGTCTAGGTCTCTGAGGTTGTGATCTCTCCTTGGATCAATTCGCCCATGCAAGGTTGACGCCTTCCTCTTTGTGTGAGATAAACAATTATGGCTCCAAATATGCTTGAAAGAATCCCAAGAAGCAGCATTGGGACCAATAAAAATTCACCCAAGGTATGATGTGAAGGATAGAGGCTCCAGTATTCAGATGAATGTGCTCTTAATGATCTTGACCAAGAGAATGCACCCTCTATGATGGATAAAGAAAGCTTCGCCCTCCAAAAATAAATAAGTATTAACTGTGAAACAACTTCTCAATGTGCCTCAGAGAAAGAGATGAAGGAGATGTCTTCGGCAATAGCCTGATAATCTGTCTCTCTGAATGATCCAACAATGCGCCCCCACAAGAGTTAGGGATTACACCCTCACTATGCAAGATGATTCACTCTCAAATCCTTCCGCTACCTAGATGCCCTCGAAGCCCTGCAAAGACAGATGAATCTAATGTAGTATTTAAGTAAGCGGATAGACATAGATGATCTACCCTTGGAATTGACTAGGGTGGATAGATTTTGTCACGTAACTCAATTGTTCGCTAAGGAGCTTGTCCTCAACCCTAAACTACTCTCAGAGATCTCCAAACCAAATCTCAATGATGAATAATAACAATGATGCTTAGAGAAGTCGATTTGCTTTCAATTATCCTTTTTGACCTGTGCATGACACATGCAACTTAACTTATGCATGCGTGCAACTTTATTGATGCATGCTGCATGCATTTCGAACTAGGCCTTGCATGTCACACATGCCACTTGATCTTGCTTGATTGGTCCTCTTTATCTGCTAATGACTTATTATCACTGCTAATGTTGTGCTTTTATCCCATATGGCATTGGCAATTAGTTATTCACCAAATTGTCAAAAACAAAACATTACAAAATGTTCCAAGCAAGTTTGCAAAGTTGGTTGGAAAAAATGGCCAAGAACATTCCCAATGCTATTCCCAACCAAATGAGTATATTTTATATCTGTCCCCAAACTCCCTGGAATGCATGAACCCTTGGTACAGGATCCCTAAGTTTGGGGAGCGGTTCTTATGCTATACACACATAAGACAAAAAATTTAATGTCCACACTTGACCAAAAAGGTAGGTCAGTGAGACTCAAAAGTACATCGGTAGTGATGGATAGTGAGACTGCAAACATGACTCCTAAAAGATGAAGCCGTAAGAAAATAAGCTACGTAATAGAAACTATAAAAGTAAATGTAAATTACTATCCATCAATACAATGTAAGAGTTCCCTACTCCACAGTCATATTGGAAGCAGAAACAGAGGAAAAACAAAAAGGAAACAACATTTCGACCTATTACCTCCCAAACTAGCATGTGTGATTAAATTCCCAAAGATGCATACTAGCCCAAGGGGAACCAAGGTAAATCTGCCAATGTCACCACACCTATGCCCTCTCATTTTAGGTTGGCTCTTCTCTACTTCAAGGGGGAGTGTTCCCTAGGGTTACGATTTATTAGGGTAAGGCAATGAGGAGCAAGATGATTCCAAAAGGATTTCCTTAGCAAAAGACTGTAGTATAGGGATATATAATAGAATGATGGGAGGATGAGGGGACCCACTTCAAAGGAACAATTCCAATCCAACTTGGGGCAAATGGAGTCAATAGGTCACTAACTTAGAGTGCCTTGCTTCAAAGATCATCCAGGAAACAAAATATCTCTAGGAAACCCTATCCTCAATGGATGTATTGTAGGGTTAAACTTGCAATTACAATGGGAAGGACTAATCTATCCTTTACTTCTTTCTTGAGTGAAATCCTACACTAAAAGGGGTTAAAATTGCACCAATGTTACAAATATTGTGTCGACGAATATATCGCCGAGGGTCCAAAAAGAAATTATCATATTTATCGGCGAAAATGTCGGCAAACATCAGCAAACATCGACAATATATCAGCCAAATAAAAAATAAAAAATATTAAAAAATACATAGATGCAAAAAATCACAATATATTCGAAAAAATTGGCAAATATCACCATACAATTGACAAATATCGTGATAAACTCGACAAATATCGCGATAAAATCGCCAAAAAATAGGGGAAAATATCGAGGTAATATATTGCCGATATATTGCCAGTGAGTGGTGTAAAATAATACAAAAGTCCCACTTACTTCTAACAAACCCCTAACAAAGTAATAAAATAAAGTGGTCAAAGCCACATGTACAATACATAAGATAAATAAGGTCCCAAAATGAGGGGGCTCCTCCATGATCCATCAAACAAGGAAGCCATGCCAAGTGATGATGCGATGTGGCCTCCAAAGGTCCCTTTCAAAGTAGATGATTTTACAAGCAATGCCCACATGTAAGTTGAACCAATCACATCAAGTCTATAAGATAACCACCCCACTCCAAGGGCTTCTTCAAAGAGTATGCCCTAAAGGAATGTCCACAAGATGATCTCCAAAACCTTTAAGCAAAGGGGGAACCTCCAAGATGCAACGAATGAAGATCAACTCATATGAACACATCCCAATTCAGCCTCCAAACACAAAAACGTCTTCCATAAGGTGACAAATCAAATCCTTGATGGTGGAATTGACTTCATGGGATAAGTCCAAAGGAATGTATGCCCAATGAGGTAAGGGACGTCCTCTCCATTAGGGCATACAGACATGTATAAATGTTGGGCGTCAACTCCTTAAGTGCATGGAATACCAATCATGTTAATTTTCTTAGAGCTTATAAACTGATTGCAATTTCCAATAAAATAAATAACTTAGATTGTATGCAAATAATCTCAGATGCATGCAAACACGAAATCCAATAAAAACTCTTTGATCTGATTTTATGAACAACAATATATAAGCTCAATAACTCTAATAACATGCACAGTGGAACAAGAAACCAATCACACCATAAACGCATATTTTTTACCCTAGAAACCCAATTGGGAAAACCAGCAAAACGGAGCTTTCTTGAAAATCATGCCAGAAAAGAAACAAGAAATTATTTCAGCAGAAATTTTACAGAGAAAGGAACCCGGTGCCTTGGGATCCATGCCAAATCTCTTGGCCAGTCCCATGCAGCAAAACAGCTTCAATTAATGTGCCTTGGGAAGTGCACCTTAACCCACACATGTACCTCCATTTTGTACAGCTGTACAGCCTGCTGTACTGCTGTCTTGGAATGCGGGTGCCCTCTCTCTGCTTGCTGAAAAACCTGCTGATGTCATCCGTCACAACTGCCTTGAAATCTGTGCCCTCCTCTCTGTCCTCACGATTTAGGGAGGTGCACCCTCTTTCTTGTAATTCGTGCCATAGTTCTTTGCCCTTGGCTGCTCAAGAATATCTACTCCCTCCCAGTCAATCTCTGAATGAGTGAATGTGTCAATTGCTTTTTCCTTTACCCTTTGTCTCTCTTTTATAATCATCCGGTAACTTTTAGGGTTCCAAAACACTAATTCCATCTTGGAATTATTTTTCCAAACTCACTTTAGAAAATTAAGTAAATTAATTAACTGACTTTTCACCAGAAATAATAAAAGCTACTTTTTCTGGAGAAATGAAAAAGATAAAGTCTGGACATCTCATGCATGCTTCTGACACTGAAGCCATGCAGAGCACTTGTCCTCAGTTACTCCAAAATCAACAAAACAGACATCTCCAATATGGATTCCCCTTTAGATTCCTTCTCATCTGCTCAAAAGAAACGCCAAAAATTCATAAAGGTCTCCACAAATCAATGTATTAAACCTCTTCTATCGAATCAATGAGCTAGATGCTGCTCCACTCTAATGACGAAATACGGCCCGTTGAGGATACTGTAGGTCTGTTGCTGCAACAGGACTCATATACAATATTCTACTACTAGATCTGATCATTAAGGAGCTGCAAACTCCAGTGGGACGGCTTCTCAAGGCATGAATTAGGTCTGTCCCCTACATAGAAAGAAAGAAGAAAGAAAATATTCTAACGTACATGTGCAAGGCATGTGTCCTTCATTTTTTAAGGTTGAACTCTCCTTTTCACATCAAAATGGTTTCTTTCAAATGTATTCAACAGGCTGGAAGTTATCCGAATGCAGGCAGAAATGAGTAATAGTCCTCAAAACTGTGCTGAGAGGATGACTTTAGCTGCATGTGAGGCTTCATATGGCAGTATTCAATGCCCTGTTTGCATAAATTCATCCATAAAGTGCCCCAGAATTATTTTTCAGGGTCTGAAATTAACCCAGATATGGTTTTCACTCATGCCGCCAAAACATGCCCACAATTCATTATACTGCTGTCAGTTACATTGGGAGGTCAGAATAGTCCTCAATTGTGCTCATAATGCAGGTTTGATGCTGTAAGAGTACCCGGGTCTGCAATTAAAAATGATTTAAAGGCTTTTATTGCTGCTTCTTACACAGGCTGCCCAGATTGAAGGTCTTAGGGCTGCAAGTGCTGATATAGGGCACACAATGCACCCAGATTTGATGAAATGGACTCAGACCTGCTAGATAATGTCGAAACATAAGGTTTTGGAGGTGTACTCCACCTTGAGTATGATCAAAGAGCTAGTAGCACGTTGACTACCTTGAGCATGATCAAAGCCTGTACTCTACAAAGGTCTCATGGCACGGCTTCGTGACCAGGAGGAGATGCATGGTTTCACTGATCTGGGACCAAAAGTGTCCAGGGCATCAAATGCTTCTTGCTACAAACAGCATTTGCTGCAAGGATGCCAATAGAATTGAACAATTTGTTGCTGTACTAAATATCAGATTGATTCATAAGGCTAAAATCTATGAAATAGAGCCAGGGAACCTCAAATAAATGATGTGAAATTTCTGGAGTGTTTTAAAGTACAGATTAACAAAACTTCCACATGGTGTAACACCTGATTTGACTGAGATTGCTCTCTTGGGTGAAGAGTGTTACCCCTCACATAGCATGAGATCCCATATGTGATTGTTATCATGATGACATGTTTTTTCATAATATCAGCGTGGATGTTGCAGTAGAGGCAGGGCCTTCTGTGGATGCATGCACTTTTTCTAGCATTTCCCTTATGGCTCATTATGACTAAATGCAGCAATGGTTTGGTGTTGCGATGTCTAGAGGCAAGTGTATGGTGCAAAGGTTTTTGGTTCATGCCCTAGTGCCTAGCAGGATTTCAAAGGTGGTGTGTTGCAGTTCTCTATGGTGTTTGGAATCTGGATATCATTTGATGCTGATGACATAACACTTGGCATGATTCTTGTTTTAGATTGGATCTAGTCACTCCATGATCAGGATTGAGACATGTTTGGATGGTGTATGATGTTTAGATGGAGCTCCCTGGCTCATGAGTTAATGTGGTATATGATCATACCTTGGTATCATTTGATTATATTGTAAAGAGGTTTCCTAACACATTCATCTTGTCTGTATCTTATTAATGTATTGATGTCTATGGTATGGTGTCATAGTGAGAGAGCCCTAGTCCATATGAGAGTTACTAGTCAAGGGACATAAGCTAGAGGATGTGATATAAATAAACCTTGAATCGGAAAGGGATGTTCCCATGAAAAAAGAAGACAAATAGAAACCCTCATCAGAGAATATATAAGGATGTGCTTGTGTGGGCATATGATCATCTCAAGGCATACAAGGATGATGTTCTACAACATATCATTCCATTGTTAAAAGGTGCCATGACTTTTAGACAGCAGCCACAACACATGAATCCGAAGTTAGCACCTATAATACAGAAAAAGTTGCAAAAGATGCTTGAAGCTGGTATTATAGCTCCTACAAGACACTCCACTTGGGTGGCTAACCTTGTTCTCATGAGAAAAATAAATGGCGAAATCAGGATTTGTATTAATTTTAAAAATTTGAATAAGTTATCATTAAAGGACAATAATCCTCTAGTCAATATTAAGCAACTACTAAAGAGAGTAAAAGGCTTGGGAATGATGTCAATGTTGGATGGGTTCTCATATTGTAATATAGTAAGGGTTAAGAAGGAAGACCAACATAAAAAGACATTTACAATACCATGAGGAGCTTTCAAGTACCTTAGAATTCCTTTCAGGTTACAAAATGCAAGATCACCATGGATTTCACATTCAAGGACATTATGGGTTAGATCATTGAGATTTATCAAGATGATCTAACAATGTTTTCAAAGGAAAGACGTGCACATGTCAATCATTACATGCAAGTGTTTGAAAAATGTAGGAAGTATAGTATATCCTTTAACCCTAAGTTGTAGGAAACATGGTACTAGGCCCCATACCACTGTTGTACTAGACAAGTAACTTGGAAATGCATTTGGTACTCCTTGGAAACACATTTTCGGCAATACCACTGCATTTCATGTGGAGGAAACGAGGGTGGTATGGCTGGAAACGCATTTCCGTGCCATACCCACATTCGTATGACGTGTTTCCTCCTCGAATTCTCGCTTTTCTGGTAAAAAAAAGAACCTGTTAGCTTAATCAATGGGGTGAGTTGTTTTTTAATGGTTTAATGATGGTTTAGGAAACCTCTAGAAGCCTCTATAAGTCAATTTTTTTTATAAAAGGAGGATTTACCTCCCTCATCTCACACAACGATTTGAGCAAGCGAGGGCCACTTGAGGAAGTCGATTTGAAGACATCCAACTACAACATTGTGCAAATCGACTTATCTCATGTTTTAGTTCTGTGTTGATTGTTCACATTTTGATATATGTGGCATTATAACCTCATACATAAAGGCAGACTTTTAATATATATTGTATTGCCAAGGTTGATTTTGGATATTACTTGGCAACTTGCATTATGTAATCATCTATGCCAATTATTAATGATGTAGAGATGGGCTTATGAGTAAAATGTGATGTTAGATGCTTGAAATTATGATTTATCACTTGTCATTTATGTTTCACATTTAATTTTTTAATGTCCTTGCTAATTTGCTAATATATATATATATCGTGTTTCCTTGTTTCCTAAATTTTAGGGGCTCTCATTTCCAGTGTGTTTCCGTATCAGATACACATTTTTGTTTCCCCGTATCATGCAACTTAGCTTTAACTCATTTACGGTGCATTTCCGTATTGGATACACGTTTCCGTTTCCCCATATCATGCAATTTAGCTTTAACCCAAAGACGTCAATTTTTGGGGTAAATCAGGTGAAATTGTTTGGGCACATAATATCTAAAGATGTTAGAATTGATTCAGAAAGGATTCATGGTATCAGCAAGTGCCTATGTTCACCAATAGACAAGTGATGTAGTCATCTTTGGTAGGATAAACCTTTTTACAAGAATCATCCCAAACTTCACAGAAATTACCAAGCCTACTTTAGAGATGTTAAAGAAGGATACCTCCTTTGTATCGAACATCAAAAGAAAGAGAGCGTTTCATCATATCACAGAAGCATTGGCATCAACTCTAGTTTTGGCGAGCCCAGATTACTCCTAGGAATTTCAAATTTTCTGCTTTGCTTCAGAGGACACAATGGTTGTTTATTTGCTCTTGAACACTGATCAAAAGCCTGAGAAACCAGTGGCATTCATAAGCAAGAAAAGATATGCAAAATTAATTTCAATACTATGGAGAAACACGCTTATGCTCTGTTTCCAACTCTAAAGCACTTCAAAGGATATGTGTGTTGTTCTAGGATAGTGGCATATGTTCCTCATTCAAGGATGAAGTATATATTGTCACAACTTGATCATTTAGGAAGAAAAGGCAAATAGATGGCTAAGATCCAAGAATGTCATTTAGAAATAAGGCCAACCAAGCCTTAGAAAGGTCAGGTCTTGGTTATAAGATGCTAACAAAAAATAATGAAGGGTTTTTGCAAATGGAAAGGGAAGAAGGGACTAAGGTTCCCTTAGCAGCCATAGACAACCTCTAGAATCATGAACAGTATTTTATTTGAGAAATCTTCCATGTCTTGACTGTCTATTCGATCACAAGAAAAGAGCCCTGAAATTGAAGGCATCAAAATATTGTCTTATTCAGGAAGGATTAGGTTGGAGAAATGTAGAGGGTTTCATTCTTAGGTGCTTAGATGATATTGAAGGAAAAACGGCTTATGGAGTTGCATAGTGGATTTTTGTAGTGGACATTATGTAGCATGCATGACTAAAAAGATATTGAGTGCAGGGTATTATTGGTTGTGTATATTTTTTGGTGTCCATTGTTTAGCACAGGAGTGTCAACCTTTACAGGTTTTTGCTGACAAATAGAAGTTAATGGCATTACCATTAAAGCCAGTAGTAGTAGAGGTGCCATCCAGCAATAGGGCCTAAATTTCATCAATAAGTTTAAGAGCAATTCAAGTAACAACTTGTTAACCCCTAGATTTGCTCATATGCAAATTGAAGGGTTAAGAGCTAGCTTATTTCATAAGGCTAGTATTCAAACTTGTTCCAGAGAGACAACTTTCACAGGTCAGAGGTTGATTCCCACAGGATTTAGATACAGGTTGTTTCAGTGATATGATCCACGTTCAAGGATAGAGACTTTCAACAGTATTAGAGATGTCTATTTTTAGCAGTTTTCCTACTTTCAGGAGACAAAATTTGGACGTCCGCACAACAAAGATGATCACATTTTCAACATCCTTGCTAGCTCAAGATTCTAGTGAGCCTTTTTTGGTTTATGAAATTCATGGTACTTTTATTTTTGGCAATTAGGTTTTGACCTGCATGGTGTTGCATGGCACTTTCAGGGGCATGCATGGACTTACATGTTTTTTCATGACAGATATTCAAACATGCAAGCACTTCTCTATTTTTAGTAGTGGGCCATGCATGTGTGGCATGTGGGAGCATGCATGTGCAACATGCGACATCCATACATGAGTGAAACATGGCAACATGCAGGAGAATGGAGTGAACTAAACTTGAATAGGATGCATGCATGGGACTTGCTCCACTAAACTCAAAGCTCTTCCACTCAATTGAGCCATGCAAATAGGGTGAAGTGCACGAGCACAAATTTAGTTGAATTGCTCACTTAACTCACGTGTGAGAGACAAATGAACTCCAACAAAATGGGGGGTGTATTCTCTCAAGCAAGAAGAGAAGTCCATGAAGGGGGGCACATTTTCTCATCTTCACTGTCATCTGGAGGAGTGCTCCCTTTGTGCATGTCAGATCAATCAGTGGGAGGCACATGAGGGCCTCTAGGCCAAACTATTTAGTGAGGCTTGATGAGAGGAAGAGGGTTAGAGTTTCTTTCTTAGCAACAACGACATATTGCTCCTCCATTCTTCTTCATTTCTCTAGGATTCATTATTTCTATGCAAGGATCGTCATTGGATTAGCTTTGTCACTGTCTCTATGGTGTATTCAACCTTTGGATTAATGCAAAGCAAAGTTTGACTATGCTAATCTTCTGGCTCTTTGATTCGTTTGTGCGTTGATGTATTCCTGTATGTATTTTTAGAAGTAATAGGCCTTTAGTTTGATAATTAGCAATAAAACTATCTATGGTGGAGCCCAATTTGTGGACTGGTGAAAAGTGTGATGTGACCAAGACCGTGGGAAATCTATACAGACAACATGCTTAAATACGTTGGCAGAGTGACTATCCAAAGCGTGAAGACCATGATTGACAAGTACCTCTTGGAACCCTTCTTGATCAAGAGCTTTGTTGGTGTTCATTACCTGCACTACTTCCTAGATGTCCCAATATGAGAATAGGTAACAAGAGGATGGGGGAGTGGTAACTTGAAAAGTTGAATCAGGACATGCTTAGGCAATTGGGGTTTAGATCAAGTGGAAGGGTGGAATGGTAAGGGGAGTGTCTACAATAAGCTATACCAGGTCCCAAAGCATCATCTAATAGATTATTCAATACAATAAATTGCTCATTAACATAACTCAACTTGCATTAAATAAAATGTAACCATGAAATGTAACTTGATCTAAAGATGTAAATAACTTGAACTAAAAAATGCTTTGAAAGCAAAATTGTGAATGAAACAAGAGATTGTAGTGTTTTGCAAGTGGTCTTGTAAGTTTTAGTTCATTTTAGGTCTCACTTGAACTTAGGGGAATTAATGTGTGAAACAATAAAAGTACAACCTATCTAATGTGTCTACCCCTAACACTTATCTCTTACGATTAGAGAGAGATTATTAGGTGCTCAACAAGAGAACACAAGGTTCCCTCCTAGCTCCACAAGTCAATCCCAAAGATTGCTAGGCGCTCAACAGGAGGACACTAAGTGCCACGAGGCTCCCAACACCTATAGCCCTCTAGCTCCACAGGTCAACCTTTCTTTTCTCAAATTTTTATCAAGATAAAAGTTGGATTCCTATTAATCTAGCCCACTCAAATCTTCTCCCTTTTTTGTCACCTAGGGTTGGATCAACCGGTAAGGGGAGTGAATATGTGGCGAAGATTGGGGCAATGTTTATTTACTTCCAAAAAAAAGAATAAAAACTTTAAAGAGATTTAACTACACTAGCCAACACGATATTGTAAGGATGGCAAGCCAAATCACTTACAAGGTGTGGGAAAAAGAATAAAATAAAGCTAAATAACAAACTAATCCTAGCCACTCAATCCACTTTCCAAATGGAAAGGATGGGGCAAAAAAAATAAATTTGCGGATATGAAAACTAATTACTCTAGCCCTTCTTCAATTGCTATGCAAGGGTGGACAAGCCCAACTTCCTTTGCATGCAATGGATGAAAAATTTCAAAGAATAACAAATGCGAACCTAGTCACAAAACTCTCTTCTTAAAGAAGAGATGGGGCAAACAATTAAAAGTAAATCAAGGAAAATAACAAGCCCTAGCCCCTCTTCACTTTGCAATGAAAGGGTGGGCAAGCCCTACCTCTTTTGCATGCAAGGGATGGCCAGGATATATACCTCAAATATAACTTTGAAAATCAAACAAAGAATTAAGTCCAAGAGACTCTCTTGGACTTGTTACAATGGCAAAAATTTCAGCACCTTTAGATAAGGAAAAATGAGAACGAGAACGAGGATTTGACCACTTTGAGGCAATGGGTTTTGAAGTGGTGACCCTTGGGGGTTCTTTGTACTATTTTTTGCCCAAATTTTGATAGAGTTTCCCCTTGTAAAACCCTAAACCTACAAAAAAACAACAAGTAAAATGAGGTAAAAGATGCCCAAAATCACTTGGGAAACCTTGCATACAAGTGTAAAAATTTGCTCAAGATATGTAATAAAAATTATAGAATCAATGGCTTCAAATAACTTGTAAAATGAAGATTTAAACTAGACTTGAAGATGCAAATAAAGATAAAGAAAATGACAGATTTTTTTTGAAGGAGTTAGTGTGCTCTTTGCTCTTCAAATGGTTGAAGAAGTGGGACATCTAACCAAAGAATCCCACTCTTCAATCCGGATAAATTGCAACTTGAAAGATAAGCTGAACAAACACAAAGAGAGGTGAAATTCTCACTATGATTAAAGAAATCAAACTATTCAACCAAGAAATGCATGAAGTTCTTGAATGCAAGAGAGAAAAACTCATAAGATCTACAGTAACTAAGAAGATCTTACCAAGGCAAAACAGTTTGCCTCTTTGGCCTCACTTGTACTTGAAAGAACTTGAGAAAACAAGAGCAAGTCACCACCCAACAACACAAGATCTCCTCCAAATATTTTTATTAAAAATGCCCAATGACTGGTAATTACGGTAATCTCAAAGAATGAGAGCAAAATTGAAGCAAGAGAGAGCAAGAGAGAGAGAGCATGAGATATTGTAACCCAAATGAGAAGGGAAATCCCCCACAAATAAGAAATGAGTAAGAAGAGAGCCCAAGTGCATGCAAGCCACTTGTCAAAATGAGAAAGTGGGAGCTCAAAGAGGGGAACCACTTCTCTTGGGGGCACCTCGTAGGGTGAGAAATCAAATAGAAATGGGGAGGAAACCCCCCTCTAATATTTTTAATCTTCATTCTAGGCCCAAAGGGGGGGATCACGAAAGTGGGACCCCTTACTTTGGCTTATTTTTAAATATCTCAATTTCCATGGTAGAGAGGGTGCCCCCCCTTTGGCGACATATTCATTCTTGTGAAACATTTGCATGGGGGGGGCCCTTTTTTCTTCTAAAGTCACCTTAGGAACGTAATATAACACTTAGAAACTTAATTTTCCTTTTCCAAGTGACTTTAGGCACTTTTCGAAAATTTGGCTTGCTAATTAATTGCCAATTTTCCTGATTTCCTTGATTGACTTAAAATCACTAAAAATGAATTTTAATTATCTAAGGGAAAAAACACTCGATGAAAGGACTTCCCTAATGATAAAGTGCTAGGTGACCAAGTTATACAAAAACTACACCTTTATGCTGACATATATATCATTACAATATCCCCGCAAGGGTGCAGAAATTTCATGGAGAAAAGATAAGAAGAAGAGCTGCCTTGCTTGAAGAAAACTTCACTAGGTACTTCTTTCTCATCTTCAATGCACATGGTACATGGTTGGACATCTAGTTGGTTAGGTGATCGACAGGAACACCTATAAAAGTAAGTGATAAACTAAGTGCAAGCTAATGTTGAAATTTTCAATGTGTAATTATGCAATGATAAAAGTGGGATGATAATCATTAGGAAATAATTAACAAGATCTGAAAATTGTATTGCTAAGTTAAAAATTCAACACTAAAATCCAAGGACGAATGGAGGAATCTCAACATAGAAGTTTGTATGAAGAACTGGAAGGGGAGTTGGACCATATAAGTATTGCTCCATTAAGAGGGGGGAGGGGGCATTGCTGTGATCTAGATGATATCTTGGCAATACTGCTTCGGACTTGCGGAAGAGGAGGTTTCCCTCTTGGTCAACACAAATATGGGGTTGGAAACAAGATTGTTATTCGTCTGCCTCTTGATGTCTTTAGCATATGGGAACACCATGAAAAAGGAAGTGATAATTTGAGTGGAAGTTGTCCTAGGATGTGGTTGTGGGTGGAGGATGAGGGCACAAAGTCGGAGGACATCCTGTAAGTACAATGCTAGACATCTCTAGTTAAGGTACTTGAAGATACTAGAAAGAGTTTGAGATACCCTAACAATAAGCTACCTAAAAAGACAGTGGCATCACCTTCAGATCTCATAGTAAACAAGACAACGAAAATTGAAGTGGTCATCAAACTCCGCCTTCTAAACATGGCACACTTATTAGATCTTGTTAGATCCATCTCCACCCTATGCCTATGCAAGCCCACCCTAAATTGATGTAATATCCCAAACTGATATTTTTCTTTTTATGTGTGTACTGTAGATGGCTAATAGACTTATGCCTCAATAAAATAGGAAAGCAAACCCTGATCTTTGCATGCAGATCTGTGCCCTAGAAAATACTGAGATGCTATAAAATAGGAGAAGTCAATGCATGTACATACTAGTATATAGATCTGCTGATGGTGAAGAGGATGGTCCCCGCATGCAAGGATTCTGACAGAGGAATAGAGAGATAAACCAAATCGTCCTCCACAGGTGAATGTGCCCTCCTCTCAAGCTGTAGATGCTCCAGAATAATAAATAAGCCGCTGTTGAAGGCCCGGATGAGGTGCAATAGGGTTATAGTACCCCTCTGACAGTGATGGAAGCAGCATGCAGAAGAAACAGTGGCTCAATAGCCCCAAACATGAATGTCCTCAAATCAATTCTCCCATGCAGAACAACGTCTTCCAGAAAGGGGGGCACTGCTGATAACTTGCTTGATACTCAAGCTGAACGACCCTTCTTCCAAGGGAAGGGTAATGAAGGTGCTCTGAGATGAATAGAAGTAGCATGCGGAAGTTTTGACCCCTATAGATAATAAAACGAATTTCTTTGTCTCTGACCATGGTACCATGGTATGATGGTGGAACTCTCCGGATGGATGAATAATCAACCTCCCGAAATAACTGCTGAATGTAACCTGATGATGAACTAGTGCTGAACCTGGATGATCCAACCTGATGATGAACTAGTGCTGAACCTGGATGATCCAACCTGATGATGAACTAGGGCAGATAGATTTCGTTGCCGAAATACACCAGTTAGCTGAGCATGCACTGAACCCCAACTTAGCTTGCTGAGCTCTCTAATTCGACTCCACAAATCAATAATCACACAAGTGTCTTCTCCATTCACTTTATCTTTCTTTTATAACTTTCAATTGTGAAAACCCTAACTTTTGACCTAATTAGGTCACTTTAACTTCTAATTTGCAGTTGACTTGCATGCATGTGCATGGAGACTTAATCAGGTGCATGCATCATTAAATAATGCTAAGATGTCATGCATGTAGGTGGTCTTTGGCTCTGGTGGCCCTCTTCGACCCAATGGTGATATAATATTGATGCCCTAGATCTTCTGTATATGGCATCAGTCTTTGACTGATTCCTTGACTGTTAGTATCGACTCGAACCTATAGGAATCACATAGGTTAACGGGTCGGTCCTTAATGCCTATGCAGAAGAGGACATTACAGTCCTCTCTGTTCGAATTTGCTTGTCCTCAAGCAATTGTAAAGCTGGGTGCTGTAATACCTGTTCAGCCTCCCAAGTGGCCTCCTCTATAGGCAGATCTTTCTACTGAACCAAGTAGTCTGTGATGATTCTGTTCCTCAGTTTCTGCTCTCGCACCTCGAGGATGCGCTCCGGAATCAGAATCAATTGCCCCTCGTCATCAAGGGGAGGTAGCTCGGAAGACGTAACAATCTGTTGACCCACTGCCTTCTTGAGGTTGGAGACATGAAATACGTTGTGAATCTTGCTCTTTGGGGGTAGTTCTAGCTTATATGCTACCTCTCCAACCTTCCGAATTATCTTGTATGAACCATAGAAGCGAGGTTGGAGTTTTTTCTGCTCCTTTCTTTTTAAGAGATGACTGTCGGTAAGGTTGGAGGCGTAAATAAACGAAGTCTCCCACCTCAAAACTGCGCTCAACCCTGTGCCTGTTCGCATATATCTTCTGCTGATTTTGAGCAGCCTATATGTTCTCCTTGAGTATCTTGAGGATATCTTGACCCTCCTGAATCCACTCTTTGGCCTTGGGGGCCTTGCTATCGCCAAATATTTGTTCTATAAAAGTGGAAGCATCATACCCATACAGGGCTTAGAAAGGGTCATCCCAATGGTCATATGGTAGGTGGTGTTGTAACAATGTTCACCCAAGTGTAATCATTTGATCCATGTCCTCTGTTGACCTGATACGTAATTTCTCAAGTATCCCTCAATCCACTTGTTGACAATCTCTGTCTTCCCGACACTCCGCAGATGATAACTTGTGCTCATGGCTAACTCGGTCCCCACTAATTGGAAAAGCTCTTGCCAAAAGACTCATGTGAATTTGCTTTCCCTGTCACTAACAATGGTCTTGGGTAACCCGTGGAGTCTAAATACCTCTCTAAAAAATAGTTCTGCTACCTGTGCTGCTGAATAATTTGATGATATGGCAAAGAAGTGAGAAAACTTGGTCAATCTGTTCACTACTATGTACAAGCAGTCTCTGCATTGAACCTTGGGCAGCCCAATAATGAAGTCCATAGAGATGGTCTCCCATTTTTGCTCGGGAATAGGTAAGGGATGTAGTAAACCAGCCGGGTGGGTGTGCTCTATTTTGTTTTGTTGGCACAAGCTGCACTCCCTCACATGTTGTATCACATCTTTCTTGAGGCCCTTCCATGAGAACCTTTCTCTAATCTATCTGTAGGTCTTGAGAAACCCCTGATGCCCTGCTAATGGTGAATCGTGCGATGCCTGTAAAATTTTCTTCTTGAGGGGAGACTCTGGAACCAAGAAGATTCTGATTTTGTAGTATATGATGTCGTCAATGACCCTATACCTATCATCCTGAATCTGTCCATCCAATAGCTTGCAAGCAAACTTATCTTTGGAGTACTCAACCAAAAGATGAGACCTCCAATCCGATGAGATGCTCACAAGAGATAAAGTAGCTGGTCGTCTAGAAAGTGCATCGGCCACTACATTGCTCTTCCCCTTTACATACTCAATCTCGAAGTCATAGGCCTGAACTTTGCTTACCCATTTCTGTTGTCTCTCGTTTAGCTCTTTCTGCTCTAGGAAGTATTTCAAGCTGTTGTGATCTGTCTTAACCTTGAACCTGGCACCCACTAAGTACTGCCTGAACTTGGTTAGCGCATGGAGGATGGCTAACATCTCTTTGTCATATATTGAATAAGGGACTGTGTGGGGTGGGCCCATTCTTCTCAGTCATTTGACTGAAGGTGCTCATCATTTCATTTTGCCCAGTAGTGAGTTCTTTTATGGCTGATATAAGATTGTTGAAAGCTGTTTTATCATCCTTGGCCATTGTTTCTTTGCCTTTTCCAAACTAATACTCTCTGTTTCCCAAATCTATGTCCTCTAACTCCTCTTCTCTGTCTCTACACCTCTGTCTCCGGTAAGTAATGTTGTAAGGGTCTTTTGAATTCATTTATTACTTTGCATGCCCACAACTGGCAAGGAAAATGGCTCTGATACCACTGTAATATCCCAAACTGGTATTTTTATTTTTATGTATGTACTGTAGATGGCTAATAGACTTATGCCTCAATAAAATAGGAAAGCAAACCTTGATCTTTGCATGCAGATCTGTGCCCTAGAAAATACTGAGATGTTATAAAATAGGAGAAGTCAATGCATGTACATACCAGTATATAGATCTGTTGATGGTGGAGAGGATGGTCCCCGCATGTAAGGATTCTGATAGAGGAATAGGGAGATAAACCAAATCGTCCTCCACAGGTGAATCCGCCCTCCTCTCAAGCTGTAGATGCTCCAGAATAATAAATAAGCCGCTGTTGAAGGCCCATATGAGGTGCAATAGGGTTATAGTACCCCTCTAACAGTGATGGAAGCAGCATGCAGAAGAAACGGTGGCTCAATAGCCCCAAACGTGAATGTCCTCCTCAAATCAATTCGCCCATGCAGAATAACGTCTTCCAGAAAGGGGGGCACTGCTGATAACTTGCTTGATACTCAAGCTGAACGACCCTTCTTCCAGGGGAAGGGTAATGAAGGTGCTCTGAGATGAATAAAAGTAGCATGTAGAAGTTCTGAACCCCTGTAGATAAGAAAACGAATTTCTTTGTCTCTGACAACGGTACCATAGTATGATGGTGGAACTCTCCGGATGGATGAATAATCAACCTCCCGAAATAATTGCTGAATGTAACCTGATGATGAACTAATGCTGAACCTGGATGATCTAACCTGATGATGAACTAGGGCAGATAGATTTCACTGTCGAAATACACTAGTGAGCTGAGCATGCACTCAACCCCAACTTAGCTCGCCGAGCTCTCCAATTCAACTCCACAAATCAATAATCACATAAGTGTCTTCTCCATTCACTTTATCTTTCTTTTATAACTTTCAACTGCGAAAACCCTAACTTTTGACCTAATTAGGTCACTTTAACTTCTAATTTGCAGTTGACTTGCATGCATGCGCATGGAGACTTAATCGGGTGCATGCATCATTAAATAATGCTCAGAGGTCATGCATGCAGGTGGCCTTTGGCTTTGGTGGCCCTCTTCGACCCAATGGTGATATAATATTGATGCCCTAGATCTTCTGTATATGGCATCAGTGTTCGGCTGATTCCTTGACTGTCAGTACCCGCTCGAACCTACAGGAATCACATAGGTTAGCGGGTCAGTCCTTAATGCCTAAGCAGAAGAGGACATTACCACTGACCCAAGCGAATACAAAGAGTGTGATCCCAATGGCAGAGTGCGTAATGGGTTTAAACAATGACCTTTTCTCTCAAATCCATGAATTGCTTAGGGTAGAAGGACATCTTCAATTTTCAAACATAACCCACCCTGAGAGTTGATCCAAGTGACTTGCACAAACTGCATGTAGATATCATCTTGAATGATCCTCTTCATCTCTTTCCTGATAGGTAAGAGTTGGCCAGCTACATCCAGGGAGTATCTAAATAGGGGGAGTTGGTCTATAGCAATACCAACAAAATCCACAAGATTAGCGAGCCTCATAAACCAACAAGTGTGACCTAGATGGTTGGCTGAGTCAATGGACGCCGATGAACAATAGGCCAAGTATAGATATTGGTACTGTCCCTTAGCCAACTCAGCAATATACAAGTATGCTACAATATCCTTGAAGAAAAATCTAGCAAAGCCATATAACCCAAAGATATTGAAAATCTTCCTCTTCTCCACACTAGACACATCAACTAACATGTATTTTCTTGGCAAGGGATGCAAAAGAATGAGCCACCCTATAAGTCTAAGTTTGAAAGCACAAGGAGCCCTCCAAATTTAGAAAGAGTTGTCTTTTTTAAAATTTTATTTATTTCTTGTCAAATTGATTGTTTTGTTTTCTTAGTTTCTGAATTGTGTGGAAACAACATTTCCATACTCGTATCTAGTAGAAAACATTTAGGAAATATTTCTCGGACATCTACCTATAGAAAAATTCTAGGAATTGTTTCCAGAAGTTTCTCACGAATTTCCATACAATTTCTGTATTCCAAGATTTTCTTGTATGAAAAACAAACCAAAATTAGAAGTTTCAGTTTCCTAGCTGAAGAGAAAGGAGCATTAGGAGTGTTTTGGGTCTTGGACTGCTTCACAGATATTGCTACTTTCCTGCACTGATCGGAAACAGGATAAAGCTAAGCCTTGATGTGGTAGTTCGGTTCTCAAGGATGGATCCCAGCTATGGTGTTTTAGAATAGTCATATGAAAGCCAAACCTGAGATAACTAGGTTCATATGGCCAGCGTGGAGTAGCATTTCCTTTTATATTAGAATGTTGGAGGAATATGAAAAGACATAAGAATGATACAATTAGATATGAGAGCTTTTTTTTTGGAGAAAGAAGGAAAACAACTAGCTTCAACTTTTTCTGGTCTGACTTCTGTACAAAAGCTTTATCATTACAGAAAATACTAGGGAATTCTCTAGTGTCCAGTAGCATAGCAATACTTCAAATATAAATACTAATATTTTTTATGCAAAGAGAAAAGATAGTTCCAGAATAGGATACAGATATTTTTCCTGAAAGGTATAGTAGCAAACCTTGTCTTGATAAATAAATGAGACAAGTACCTAAAATTACATGAACAAGGTAATATATAATCTCAAATGTTTAGATCAGATTACTGACCAAGCGCAACTGAAAGATTAATCAATGTTGTCCTCCAAATGTCCAAGTATTGCTCAAAGAAAATGTAGAACACTGAATATGGGTAAACTGAAATCTGCATGACAATTTGAAACAATATTAAGATTACAGTCATACTTAACTCTGCAGGGGCCAAGATGCCCATAAGATAGTAAACTTGTATTCATATTTTTCTAGGAAATATGTATGCTACCCCTCTTTAGGGTCAAAACAAATCCATCTTTGTTTTTGATTTGGTAGGGCAATTTCTAATCAGTTTCAGATAGAACCCATGATTAATGTTGTAAAAATATTCAGTTTTATTCTGATCAATATATAGGGAAGAGTTTGTGCAGCGCATGCATGGGTGCGCATGTGCATGTGCACAAACATAACACAATAAAAGCTCTATAATAAATTCTATCCAATCAAACACATCTGCTAAAACTTAAAAGTTAGTAAGATGAAGTCCACTAGATTGCGCAGGCTTTGAGAAATACATTTCACATATTGTGTTTGTAATATATCACAAAATAGTACATAATTCCATTTTATATGAGAATAGAAATTTCTCCAGGATTAAAAAAAACAAATTAATTTACATATTTATATAAAATACCCATAAAATAAAAGACTGCTTCAAAGCACATAACACAAAACCTTTTCCAGGAGGTTCATGGAGGTGTCATGGAGTGACTTAGAGTTGACTTGTAAAACAAAATATATTAACCAGTTATTTCTTTTTTCTATAGGTGGGGAGGGGAAGTTTATATGAATAGAACATAAGTGACGAGTTCTAATCTATCATCACAAGCATGTACACTTCATGTTGTTTTATGCTTGAGGTCTCCGCACATTCTTGTAATGTGTGGATACTTGTAAAACAAAATATACTAACCAGTTATTTCTATCTTTAAGATCACTGTAATAGAATTCTCAAACTCATCTTTTGTTTTCATTGTTTAATATCTAGGAACTACAGCACATTGTCATGATGGTTATCAACAAGCAATCAATGTGTCCCCAACTATTTTTAAATCATAGCTGAGCAATGAATATATACGAAATTCCAATATGACAATAAGGGATCATTTACATTCCAGTCATAAGATTGGGGACTTTTCTTTTGTTTGAATAATTCTAGTTTAACTTTACTGCCACCCAATCAACACCTTGAATGGGAGAAAGTCAATGGAACTAGAGGGTAGGATCTCTCTCCATCACCATGTCTGCCTTGCTTGCACTGCCCATTACAGGCCCCCTTAATAGGAGGCTAAATATGTCACTACGCTTGGGGTTAATTGAAGCCCAGGGAGGTAGAATATCATCACCCCCCTTGACCACTCAGTCAACTCCGCAGTGACCACTTAGGAAATCTTATTCTCTCGGTTTAAAGTTTACTTCTAAGGCCAGGAGTTTTACTTGTGAAAGAAATAGCATTTCAGATCTCTGTATCTTTGTATCAAGATGTGTTCTCCAAGTAAGGGTGATTTAGTCTTTCAAATGCCTTTCTAGGTTCCCACCTGTGCAAAATGTTTTTCGTCTTTTCAGTTCTCTAGGTATTGTCATATTTTCTCTCTAGTATTGTTTGATACTCGAAAGTTTGAAGAATCATAGAGCACAGCCAACTAATATTTCCAAAATTCTCAAAAATACGAGCCTCTCTATCACCACCTAAAGTAAAGTTCAATCAATATTTGTGCTAGTACACCTAAGAACTGATTTGCATCACTCTACTTGAATATATGTCCCTGATTTTCCATTAAACTGAAGTTGCCATGATTTCAAAAAAAGTGGGATCTACTCACTTTTATCCGAATGTCTTACTTGTAGGCATTTCCTTCCTTTTAAAATAAGATCTCAAGATTTACGTAGGCCAGCTGCCACATTTGCCACAATACAGTACTCACTGTGCATGATACAGTCAGTTCAGCAGAACTTCTAGAGATCCAATACAGGACACTAAGATCAAACTGTAGAACTGGAAATAGCACAATGTCAACACATGCATTTCAGGAGATGACAACACACTGAGAACAAGAGTAACATAACCCTTTTTACATTATGAAATGAACAACTACTTGTCTATGGAATAAGCTCAGTCTTCCAAGGGGAAATGACTTGGTCTGCAGGAATAAGTCAGCATGGCAGAGCTTCTAGAGCTCCAATACAAGACAATAACATCAAGCTGTGGAACTGGAATAACTCAGTATCTACAAATCACATCCTGCCATTTCAAGAAGTGGAAAAACACACAGGTATTAGAACAACTGTATGGTAACCCTTTTTACATCATGAAAGGAATAACTCCTCATCCATGGGATAAGCTCAATTTAAAAGGTGAAATTATTTGAAATACAGAATCATAGAGCTAAATAAGCCCTCTGGAAGTAGAAATAAAGACCATTAAATCTGTTTGTATAGTTCCTTTATATAGATGGGAAAGAATACAGGATAATTCATCAAATGTGATCAATTGAGAGGATCTGACTTGGCATCAGATAAAGAGGTTAGAACACATTTAAGCGCTGTTGGTGTGGGAGGCTAACGAATATATAAGCAGCACTTTCTCCATTTTCACCAGCAGAAATTTTCTCTTGAAAGCCTGCCTACTAGATTAACTTTTTGAAGGCATGAAATATTGTAAAAATCTTCTCATGAAAATAGAATGAGAAAGATATTAACAAGCTAGGAGATTTGCATGTTTTCAATATGTCAGTACATTACCTTTAAAGAATCTGAAACACTTGCAGCGAACTCCCTTGCAGCTTTCATTGCATTTACAAAATCTCTCTAGCAAATATACATCACAAGCAATTAGACTAGATAGAAAGAAAGAAAGAAATTATATTAATGTCCCTGAAGGACCAAAGTAGGTGAATGAGACTCAAATTCACAACCAGCAGAATAGGAAAGAACCAGGATAGAAAACAATGTGAACTAAGTACGCAATTTAAACATAGCGAGAATGGGTAAACTCAAACTTTAAGACCCAAAGTACATGTACAAATAAAGAAACCAGTAATACTAAATTCTGAGAGGAGATTTGGGTTTTTTTCTTTAATAAAATTATACAAGTGATAAAGGAAAGGAGTCAACCATGAAAACATTGTCCATCATAATGGTAGACTGGTAGTCATTTTAACATTTACTAAAAGATAAGGTGTATGCTACCAGTTGGGTCATAAAGAAGATCAAACCTGTTTGTTTAAGGGTGTGTGATATGTACGGAACTCTGATGCTTGAATTACTCCATTCTCATATCCTACCACAATAAGGGCATTAAGAAAATCATATAGATGCTAGATTGACAGTTAAATATATAGTACAAATATATTGTGATAGTAAAACCCCAATTCAAAAATTGGACTGTGGCAAAAGAATGTACCATTGAGATCAACACTGTTGGTGTAAGCACCATGACCCCCCTTTGCACAATCTGCTGACGGCAATGCAGTAAGAAACCATGGTAGTTTCTCTCTGAATTGCGCTGTAGTTGGGCGGTTTCCAATCATATCTGAATGTAAAAAGCACTGCCACAATAACAAGCACATAATATAAGTAAAAGAATTCTTAACAGTTCTAAAATACATTATATTATCTACTTCTCTTTCTAGTGTAGAGTCATGCTTTTCTCATTGTTAGGGTTTACCCTCTTGGTTTACTCACTAATATTATTTTCATATTATTGTCTTTTACTTTGGCATCTAGGACTCAGGAGTTGCCTTTGCACTGCCACGCTACTATTGTAACTTGTACTTTCTAGTACATTGACCTATTGCAGTCACCCATGCACATTAATAAAATGAATCTTATCCTTAATCAAGATAAGAGAAATCATTAGTATCTAAAATACCTTCCAGGTATACTTGAGGCTATTCCTTTTGCTCATCGTATGGACTAAAGCATTAATCTGTTTATTGACAATTATAAAAGAGCAGAGACATATTTGTATTCACTTACCGTTGTGCAGTCCTGGCAAGTCTCACTTATACTGCACATCCCATCTCCAGAGTCACAACAAGGTGGCTAGGACAAGTGTATCACAACAATATCTGTCAGTGCAAAAAAATAAAAACTATCTTCGACTGTAGAACACTATAAAAAGGCATCCCAATAGATTGAAGAATTTGTTTCAAATGTACATGCTTTAGTCGTATTTGACAATATCTGAGAATGCAAAACAAATAAGTCTAAACAAGATACTGAAAAAGCACACAAATTTTAGGGTTTTATTCAATATTGTGCAAAGGAAAACATTGTGTTTCTACTTAAATATAAACCATGGATAGACTACATCAAAGAGTTCAAAAAAATCTACTCATATCGATCAATAAGGAGAAATAATTGCATCTAGCTAGTGTCGTTGAGGTCCTAAATATTTGTCTGAATAATTAAAAAGATTAACTGTTTAATCCTTTTTATAGTATTTTCTTACATAAGGTATAAAAAAGGTGAGACAAAATCATGAAGTAGATTTTTTCTGAAGATGGCAAAACCTATCATAACTCAGTTGCCAAACTGCCAGTGAGAACAGCCATCACTGGCTGCTATCTGCAAACGAGAGTTGACTCATAACTGTTATTCAAAGAAAATTGTGCCACCTGAAAAACCCACTAGTGGTTTGTACGGGGGCAGACCTCCACTCCTGCCAGATGCCTTTGTGTCTTGGGCCGTTAACCTGCTTCCTTAAATCTGAGGAAAATGAGCTCTTAACTGATCAAAAGCAACTTTAGGTCTTATTCCAGCATCATGTATATATACAAGTTTACAACTATGTGGATTAATCAATGTTCCACCAAGTTTCTGGGATGCCACGGGAGCGCAAGAGCAGGTAAATGCACATGGGGGATGTGTAGAGAGTCGGAGACCACCCCAAATTTTAGGAAAATTCATGAGCGACGAGGGGGCATATGGGTCCCTAAGATAGAGAGCCCCGTCTCTAAAATTATTAAAAAATATAAATCACAACATATTAAAATATCAATTCCTCATCCCATCACCATTTACATACTAAATACTAAATTCATCATTGTGCAATGTAAATATGATCGTGAATTCATCATTGATTCATGAATCATTTATCATTTGAATTTGAGAATTTGAAATTGGTAAATTCTAAAATTCTAAAACATGCACATCTTCCATTAATCTGAATCATAGACATGTCACATAAACTGAAACACCTACAAATTTGAAATAGACTAATAGTACATCATCTACTATTTAGAGTCTAGACAATCAAAACTACACCTACAAAACTGAAATAAATTACATTACTCAACAGATAATGAACTTTAAAATGACTGAATCAGAAATACTAAAAGTAAATAGCAAATTAAAATTACTCAAAATAGTGAAGACTCAAAGAGTGATCAGTCAAAGACTCAGTCTGAGGTAATCAATGACAACATCTACTTCTAGAGTCAAAAGTTAAACTGTAATGTAACAATGGACAGTGAACATTCAAAATAAGAGTAGCTAATAGAAATCATCAAAAGAGCATCAAGGAGAAAGTTCCATGGACTGATCCTTATGCATCTTTTGCATGAAGTCATCAGGACCATCAATGGAAATGTCACTATAAGTCAAAGTCACCCTAATGAGTGACCAATGGCACACCAACCAAACCACGCTGCATCTCATCCAGTCCATCCTCATCTATCTGTGCATCATCCTATGTATCCACATCCCATCTATGTTACCAAAAACGAGAAATGGGAAACGGAACGAGAAAAGGGAAACGGAATGAGAAACGAGAATAGTACGAGAAACAAAGTTTTTAGGTTTCACATATAAGTTTCTAGGTTTCAAGGTCAATAATTGGACTTTCAATCGAGTTGTAACAATTTCTATCATGCCAGTAGATATTTCTTTATTTATTTTTTGGGCCAAAATGTCTCTTAAGCTTCCTTGATAGCATTTTTATTGGCCCCGGGGATGCATCTGTGGGGAGGAAAGATATATGTAGAGGCACCCAGATTCTTTGCTCTGAGGTACGTATATTCTTCTTGATAAAATGGATGAAGCTATATGCAGACTAGTTCCTCTCTACTACAAAAACGAGCAACCTGAGACAATACGTGAGTAGCGAGATGTTGGATCTCTAGAGCATCATCCCTATGCATCCTCCACCAACCAATGGGGTCTTCTTGGCTTAAGTTATTACAATCTTCCTTCGCATCAAGCCCATTGAAGGATCCATTGAGACATGCAAAAGGAATCCATTGTCTTCGAATTTTTTTTGCCTCATCTCCATCATACATCTTTGTAATGGAAACTCAAAATCCCTGCTTGATCTCTGGATCATTAATGAGAGAAATTCTACCAGGTATGTCCATAATCCATATAGCATTTAGGGTTAAGTGCATAAGCTAACATGTGCAAAGGTGTGTTCATTCGAACCCGCCTACTCTGAATAATGGGTCAAATCTAGGCTGTATAGAACTCTAAGGAGGGTTCTTTCTTTGGAATGGCTACCCTTACTTGACCCAACATGCTATCAGAAGTATCATAGGTTTTGTTATCACATATATAGGAGCCAGGGCTACCATATTCTATTTTTTAGATTTCAGTACACTTTTCAAATAGTTCCCTTACATATGAGATGCTGAGATGAGCATCTATGATGGATCATTATTTGATGATGGACTATAGTACTTTCCATGCCATGACTGAGTCTTAGGACACTCAGATTTGAGGACTTATGTAGTCATTTAGCCATTTGCAGAGCAATTAGTAGTGCCCAGAGTTGCATCAGTAGCTTCTCATTGGACAAATGTTGGTTCAGATTGATTATTTACATGTGTATGACTCAACAGGTATCATCTTGTGTTATGGTTATTATTGCTTTTATACTCATTCTTGTGACATGTCTTAGCATCTATGTCATGATCTGGTGGTCATATAAATATGTAGACTTGGATGAATTGATATTATGTATGTATGTCCCTACTTAGACCTGAAAGTTCTTGACTCATACTCATTGGTTTTACCCTCCTTAGGGAGAATAGAGGTGATCATTCCCACCATACTTTGGCTTGCTAGTGTTGGTTTCATTGTTCACTATCTCCACCCATCCATTTGCCTTCCAGTTATGTTCCTAACCCAACTTACTACTTGACTTGTGGCATGGAGGGCCTTTCCCCACTAGAGTCTGTTTGTTGGACAAGCTTCCTTGTTTATTTGTGTCTCGGCTTTGAGTTGCCTAGGTTGTGTTGGCTAAACCTGAAGCAAATAGCGCTGCCATCAATACAATGTATTTGGAAATGAAATGAATATCTTATGAAAAAGCCCATTCATGAAAAATAATGTTTTTAAACATACGTGAATGCAAGGCAAGCCTAATGAAATTGGCATTGAAGTATATTGAAATGAATACCTTAAAACATTCATGAAAAGTAGTGTTTTTAAACACACATGAATGCATGAAGCCTCAATAATTAAAATCCGTGTAATAAATGCATGGACCAAGGCTATGGAAATTCGAAGGCCCAAAAAGCAATGGCTCTTAAAAAGATACATCTAAAGATTGCTGGCCTCACTTGTATTTGATTTGGATTGTGAGCATTTGTCAAGGTGAATAAGCACCTCTGAACGTAACTTATCCATTTGTGAGACATTGCCATCCCCTGTGTTGTTGCTTGTCGTGCATATGCTAGAGTGAGTATCCCCTTTCCATATCCAAAGTGTCACAGTGTCAAGTTGGTAGTCACTCTTTATCCTAACCATTTGATTTTTAGCCTTCACCCTTCACTAGCAAAAAGATTACAACTATGAAGTGAGTATGGTCTTGAAAGTCTGGTCCGAGTTATAGTTAATTAATGAAACTCTATATTTGGTTGATAGATCGCCAGTGAAATATTTGCTACTTGTTATAATTGTTATTTGAATGATTTGTAGAGCATGTCTTAACCTTTAAACACCTGCATCATATGGATGTTAGCATGGGTTGTATTATTGATCATTTACAAATTATTATTTTATCTGTCTGGGCATATTGGATATTATTCTTAATCATGCAGAGATTTGTAGGGTGTATGAGTATGCACCTTAGATGGATTTGGACTCCCCGAGTCCAAATGAGACAGCTTGTTTTTAGTTCCGAGTAGTTACAGTGATGATTTGTCTCAATGTACCATTCTGGTGCAGTTTTGCCATGCTGAATGGCCTGTCACAGCAGAGAGATGATTTGTTTGGTTCACCTAGGGCGCTGCATGAGGAGGGGGTGGTCCAGCCACTTGTTTTTACCACATTACCCCCCTTCTTGAGAGCCTAGTGAGCTTAGTTTGACAACGTTGGCACTCTAGGAGGTAGTTTTGGCCATATCACATTTCCCAAGGCAAATTAAAAAAAATAAAAATGGCTACTGAAGAATTCGATTTGGGCTACTGAGGCAAGGAAATGGCATGGGATGAGTTTTGATGATGAGTGTGATGTCTTCCACTCGTCCAGCAGTTTCAGCACTTGGATGGACCCACATCCATCTCTCGAGCATATTTTAAAATTTTCTGGAGCTTTTGGAGGCTCACGATTTCCTCAGAGGCACTATTTTGCACTTAAAAAATTATATTATTTTTATTGTGCCATGGGGACACACTAGGAGAGTTAGTTAACACTCCTTGGACCCACCATGAGCTTTAATTATTTTTTATTGAGTGGGATCCCCTCTCCTATGGTGATTTGGTCCATTTATATATTATATTATTGTATTGATCCATGTCCTCTATGTTGAGCTCATCTCAACTGTTGATTAGAACATTTTGATCTTTTAATCTTAGCCACCCATTTGAAAAGTGGTTATGATTTTGGTTTTCTCATTCCTATTTAAAGGAGAGAGCTTCTCATTGTAAAAAGGTCTTTGACTCTTGGATCTGGATAATAGAAAACTATTCCTGTGGAAAATTTTCTGGATCTCCTTTGCATCTGGTGTTCTTAGATGGTGATTGGAAAATCTATTGCTTCCTAGCATTTGGGTATTTTTTGTGAGATCTATATATTTTTGGGAAACATTGTCTTGTCTACAGGAGGGCGACTTCAACTTGGGCGTTTTTGCAGGGGTTCCTCAACTCACTTGGCTTGAATGCATTTTGTATCAGGGGGTTTTCATTAGTATCAATGCGATCTATGATTTCATCTTGCTATTTTTTCTGTAGCATTTGTTCTTTTCTCATGACACAACAAATTTGATATGGTTGACGTTTGTTGTGGAGGAGAGAGGGCGCAGTGGCTTCTTTGGGCAAAACGTTGGACATAGAAACTCCATTAAATCTTCTCAAATTGATCGAGACATCATAGATCATTACTATCAAGGCATCTACAAGGTTTTCTAGGTAAGATCTATAGGTTAGTGTTTCTCTTTTAGATCTCAATCCATTGACATCTTCATTTTTATCTTAAACCCTAAATATTAAAAAACAAAAAATATTATAGATCAAACCACTTGATCTCGGGGCAAACCATTTTTGGGTTTTGTAGATCACGCCAAACCCTAAGTGGGACTTCCTCAATGCTGGGCTAAAAGTGACTCCATTGGCCCAAATCCCAAGGCACTGGTTCTCCAAACCCTAATGCTACCCTTCTTTTTGCCTCTTTCTCCTGCGATTTAACTTTTTCCCTGTAGCTTGGGTGCTTTGACATTGTCATACCTTCTTTCGATTCTATCCATCGGTACTAGATAGCCCCAATCCTGTTCTTTCCCTCCCTGCATTGGTTACGTTTCCCAAGGCAGTGGATATCTCAATCTTTTGCTAGTACCTTGATCCTGGATCTAGTATTGAGCTTATAGGTTAGTTGTGTCTTGGACTTGGATCAAATCTCACATCTCATAAACCCTGATCCAATCCCTAGTTCACCTAGTGACGTCATCCATAGATCTAGGGTTCCCTCAACCTTACACCTTAAGTACTTCAACTCCATTTGATTTGATCTGGCATTTAGGTCTGAACTCTCCTGTCGGGAGTACATCAGGGTCTCCCTCATTGTTGTCTTGGGCTAAGATAACATAAAGTGAAGATTGCCACAATTGGCGTGACAACCATCCATTTGGGAGTCGAGGCTATCTTGGTTCCACCTCCTTAGTTGCTTGTTCCTCTACCATCCATCCTGGATCCACCTCACAGAGGCAACTACAAGGTTGGTGATAACATTTTGGCGCCGTTGCTGGGGAGGTAGAGGCTTACCTTGGTTCATCTATTTTACCTTCGGTGTCTGTGAATGTACTTACATCTTTTATCATTCATATCACATTCGGTCTAATATTAGTGATTGCATTTTATATGTTTAAATATTTACAATGACTGCATGAATTTCACTTACCTCTCCTACGACATCATCCGTTGGTGAACACGGCATTTCGTTCACTTGGCGACTCCACAACGCGACTCCACTAAGAAGCGAACCCATCACATAAATCATAATGAATTCAGATATATTTATCAGATGAATGAAGGAATTAATGAAAGTATAAATGAAGCCCCAGTTTAATGGAAATAAGGATATATCTATTGAAAGTCATTTGGATATTCTCTGGGATTACATGGAAATTAGAGGTGCGGACAATGAAGATGTTTATATGCAAGCCTTAGGAGAATCCTTGCAAGGGGATGTTCAACTATGGTTTGATCAATTAGCACCAGAATCCATCACTGGGTATGACATGTTCACATATCTGTTAATAGATAAATGGGGTAAGAACATTGATAATTCTTTAGAGTGTAAATATAGCAATGATTGTGTAGATGATAATCAGTGTATTGACAATTTGATTTCTCAATTGGATCATTCCTCTCCTGAAATGTTCCAAATTATGAGCGTGCCTGCAATCCATAGGAATGTTACAGAGTACTTTGAGAATAATGTTTCAAAACCTCATGCTGAAACTAAGAGGGATATCAATCAAATCATACGAGATACTCTGTTATTATTACCTGAAGCAGTCACAGAGCAAATCTTGGATTTAATCCATGGAAGGGAACCTAACAATCACCATCAAGAAACATCTATAGTTGAGCCTTCCATTTGTGAGTCCATTATAGAGCCTTTAGAAGAGCAACTCCATAGTCATTGCCTAATTGACGATAATGCAAGCTATCCGAATCTGGATTCAGACTTTGATTATGTCTCCACAGAATAAGAAAAGATTAAAATTAATCAAATTTCCGTTGAGGAGCAATCATTTGGCCATATTGTGGTTGAGGACCAAGTTTATGAGGATGATAAGGAAGTTAGAAATGAACATATTGATATTTTTCCTTATCAAATCAATGATGATAATCATTTATCCTTAGTTGAATATAATGAACAATCTAAAGAAGAACAACCACATGATGATGATATACTTGTGAGTGAACTTGACCTAGAGCGTTCTTTGTCACATCTTTCGAGCTAGAATCTATGTCCAAATAGTCATCAAGAGCCTCCAAGGAATGATTCTTGTAATGTTTTTGCTATTCCCCATCAGATTTTTGGTCAAGGTGATTTGGTTGAGGAGATTAATCATAGTGAGTCTAGTTCTTGGGAGGGTAGTGTTAATCTTGCCAATTTCTTTAACAAATGTCCCATATCGCATACAAGATTGGTGTTAGCACCTTTAGGTGACGCAAATCAAATTTTAATTTTTCAATCCACCCTCCCATCCCAACTTTTGAAGTCTTTTTGTATGGTGTCATGCGAAATTTTCGGTACAGAGTCTCGAAAGTGCCAAGTGGTCAATGGTAAAACATTTCATTTCCTTTCATCCTTGGTGCATAATGCTTTCAATTTTGCTAATTTCTTTGATTGGGTGATTGAAAAGCTCTATAAAGACCAATTCCATATTTTCTCATTTTTTAAACAACAATTGGGGTTAATCTCAATTTCTAGTTTATTGATCTCTAATTTGTCCCTATTTTGTTTCACCATTGATCATTATGTGAGTATGATTGAGTGTGCTAACAAGAAAGATAAGGAAAAAAATGATGGCCTAGGAGGGATGAATCATGTATCGTATTCTTTTCTTTCATCAAATTTAAATTTGCATAAATTTTATGATCCTATCGATCTGTGGATGGAAGAAGTTTGGAACAATCAATCTCATCCTTGGCATGATTTCATTCCATATTGTCTAGATCTTTCTGTGAATTTCAAACAACAAGTTAAAATGGTTTCAAGTTTCATTTACATTGCTTTTAAACCATCTCTAGAAAGCTCAAAAGATTCGTTCAACAAGTGGTTGCATTGGATTTATGATTTTACTTAACACTTGTCTAAACTGGTTAGAGTAGGGTAGGTAGGATTGAATAAGCCTTTCTGGGCAGTAGTGTAGCCTTTTAGTCTAGAACCGCTTATCTTTTCCCTGAAGCTTCTTTTCAAAGCTCCTAGTGTAGTCTTGAGTTTTAGCCATTGTACCTGCACAATAAAATCAAACTTTTCTAAAAAGTTATGGTTATAGATTAGATATGCTTTCTGCTTTTCGGTTTCATGCATTTCCGTTTTAGTACTTTATTTTATCCACACAGTATTCTGACGACCGATCTGTGAGTTTGGTATAGCTCTGGACATTTTGCAAATAGTTGGTGACATTTTGGTAGCGATTGCAGAGCTAGAATGATGGATCGAGGATGTGAGCAACAAAGTGCAAGGACTAGAGATTCTGAGGTTCTCAAGCGCTCTATTCAGCAGAGTAGTTGTTCCAGTTGGAGCCAGATGTTATCACATATATAGTAGCCAGGCTACCATATTCTATTTTTTAGATTTCAGTACACTTTTCAGATAGTTCCCTTACATATGAGATGCTGAGATGAACATCTATGATGGATCATTATTTGATGATGGACTATAGTACTTTCCCATGCCATGATTGAGTCTCAGGACACTCAGATTTGAGGATTGATGTAGTCATTTAGCCATTTGCAGAGTAGTCAATAGTGCCCAGAGTTGCATCAGTAGCTTATCATTGGACAGAGGTTGGTTCAGATTGGTTATTTACATGAGTATGACTCATCAAGTATTATCTTGTGTTATGGTTATTATTGCTTTTATACTCATTCTTGTGACATGTCTTAGAATCTAGTGTCATGATCTGGCGGTCATATAAATATGTGGACTTGGATGAATTGATATTATGTATGTATGTCCCTACTTAGACCTGGAAGTTCTTGACCCATACTCATTGTTTTTACGCTCCTTAGGGAAAATAGGGGTGATCATTCCCACCATGCTTTGGATTCCTAGTGTTGGTTTCATTGTTCACTATCTCCACCCATCCATTTGCCTTCCAGTTATGTTTCTAACCCGACGTACTACTTGACTTGTGGCATGGAGGACCTTTCCCCACTAGAGCTTGTTTGTTGGACAAGCTTCTTTGTTTATTTGCGTCTCGGCTCTGAGTTGCCTAGGTTGTGTTGGCTAAACCTGAAGCAAATAGCGCTGCCATCAATACAATGTATTTGGAAATGAAATGAATATCTTGTGAAAAATCCCATTCATGAAAAATAATGTTTTTAAACATACGTGAATGCAAGGCAAGCCTAATGAAATTGGCTTTGAAGTATATTGAAATGAATACCTTAAAACATTAATGAAAAGTAGTGTTTTTAAACACACATGAATGCATGAAGCCTCAATAATAAAAATCCGTTACATGGACCTAGGCTATGGAAATTCGAGCCTCCCTGTTTATTTATGTCTCGACTCTGAGTTGCCTAGGATGTGTTTGCTTACCTGCAACAAGTAGCGTTGCCATCAATACAATGTATTTGGAAATACAATGAATATCTTATAAAAAAGCCCATTCATGAAAAGTAGTGTTTTTCAACATACATGAATGCAAGGCTAGCCTAATGAAATTGGCTATGAAAATATTGCAATGAAATATCTTAAAAATTTATCTAAAGTAGTGTTTTTCAACATACATGAATGCGTAAAGCCTAAATGATAAAAGTCCGTATAAAAAATACGTGGACAAAGGCTATGGAAAATCAAAGGCCCAAAAAATCAATGGTTCGTAAAAAGTTATATCTAAAGATTGCTGGCCTTACTTGTATTGAGTTGGATTGTGAGCATTTGTCAAGGTGGGTAAGCACCTCTGAAGTAGTTCACCCATTTGTGAGGCACTGCCATTCCCTTTGTTGTTGTTTGTTTGGCATATGGCTATAGTGAGTATCCCCTTTCCATATCCAAAGTGTCACAATGTTGAGTGGGTAGTCATCCTTTGGCCTAACCTTGTGAATTTTAGCTGTCACCCTTCACTAGCAAATTGACTACAACTATGAAGTGAGTATAGTCTTGAAAGTCTGTTCTGAGTTATAATAATTAAAACGCTATATATGTATTGGTTGATGTACCGCTAGTGAGGTGATTGCTACTTGTTATGATTGTTACTTAAATGATTTGTAGAGCATGCCTTAACTTTTAACACTCGCAGCAGATGGATGTCAGCTTGAGTTATATTATTGGTATCTGGTCATTTGTAGGTTATTATTTGTCTATCTGATATGGTAAATGATCAGGTAGAGACCTTGGGAGGGTATGAGTATATACCTTAGATGGATTTGGACTTTCTGAGTCCATTGAGACAACTTATGTTCAGTTCTGGGCACTTATAGAGATGGACAGGGTCATTTTACCCTTCTAGTGTAGTTTTGCTTCACTAGAGGGCAGGTCTAAGCAGGGAGATGATTTTGTTGGATCTCCTAGGGCGCTGTATGGGGCATAGTGGGTCCAGCCACTTGGGTCCAACCACTTCATTATACCATAGTACCCCGTCCCAGAGAGCATGGTGGACTCAGTTGGACAACGCTGGCACCCTAGGAGGCTGTTTTGGTAGGTTCACGTTTTGCGAGGCAGATTAAAAAAAATTAAATGGCTACTAAAGAATTCGATTTGGACTACTGAGGCAAGGAAATGGCATGGGATGAGTCACGATGATGAGAGTGATGTCCTCCACACCTGATTGGGCCCACATCTATTTTTTTGGGCATTTTATATTATTTTCTGAAGCTTTTGGGAGAATCACGATTTCCTCAAGGAGGCACAATTTCACAGTTTAAAAAATATATTATTTTTATTGTGCCATGGGAACACCCAGAGGGAGTTAGTTAACACTCCATGGACCCACCATGTGAGTCATTTATTTCTTGTTGAGTGGGGTCCCCTCTCTTTGGGTGATTTAGTCCACTTTTATATTATATTGTTATATTGATCTATGTTTTGTATGTTGAGCTCATCTCAACCATTGATTAGACATTTGTATCTTTTAATCTTAGCCACTCATTTGAAAAGTGGTTAGGATTTTGGTTCTCTCGTTCCTATTTAAAGGAGAGAGCTTCTCATTTGTAAGGGGTCTTTGGCTCATGGATTTGAATAATAGAAAAACTTTTATTGTGGAAATTTTTGGATCTTCTTTGCATCTGGTGTTCTTAGATGGTGATTGGAAAGTCTTTTAATTCCTAGCATTTGGTAAATTGTTGTGAGATCTATATATTTTTTCGGGAAATCTTTGTCTTGACTACAGGAGGGCGACTTCAGCTTGGGCGTTTTTGCAGGGGGACCTCAACTCGGTTGGATTGACTTCGTTTTTATCAGGGGGTTTCATTAGTGTCATTGTGATCTATGACTTCTTGCTATTTTTCTATAGCATCTAGCTTTTTTCTCATGTTGTAGCAAATCTGATATGGTTGACGTTTGTTATGCAGGAGAGAGGGCGCATTGACTCCTTGGGGCAAAACGTTGGACATAGAACTTGCTCAAAGCTTCTCAAATTGATCGGGATTGCAGGGATCATCATCATCAAGGCACCTACAACGTTTTCCAAGTAAGGTCTACAGGTTAGTCCCTTTCTTCTAGATCTCAATCCATTGGCACTTGCTTTTCTTCGTTTTACACTGAAAATTTCATAATAATAAAAAACCAAAAATACTAAAAAATAGACCGCTTGATCTCTGGACAAACCACTGCTAGGTTTTGTAGATCGGGTCATCCCCTTCCCAAATCACCCTCAACACTAACTTGAAAGTGGCTGGTTTTCCCTAGATTTGAGAAACTGTACTTGCAAACCATAGCGCTGTCCATCATTTTTTTGACTTTTTCCGTGATCTGATTTTTCCAGCAAAATACCTTCGTAGGTTTGTAGATTGGGTCATCCTCTCACCAAATCACCTTCAACGTTGAGCTAGAAGCTGACTTCCCAAACCCTAGCGCTAGCCATCCTGTTGCTGGTTTTTCCTGTGATCTGATTTTTCCGGCCAAATACCTTTTTGGGTTTGTAGATCTGGCTATTTCCTAGGTGGGTCTTCTCCAACGTTGGGCAAATAGTGACTCCATTGCCTTGGATTTGACAGGCACTGATTTCCAACCTTAGCGCTACCCCCTCTTTGGCCTCTTTTTCCTGAGATCTTACTTTTCCCTGGTGAATTGGGTACTTTGACATTGTCGTATCATTCATCGAGTTTGTCTTTGGGTACTAGATAGCCCCAATCCTATCCTTGCCATCCCTGCATTGGTTACGCTTCCCAAGGCAGCGGATATCTTCACCTATTGCTAGTACCTTAACCCCATATCTAGTATTTACCTCAAAGGTCACTTGTGTCCCACTTTGGATCAAGCCTCACACTTTCTAAACCCTAATCCGAAGCATTGGTTCACCTAGTGACATCATCCATAGATCTAGGGTTTCCATTACCTTACACCTTACGTACCTCAAGTCCATTTGATCTGATCTGGTGTCTAGGTTTGATCTCTCCTGTTGAGAGTAGATCCGGGTCTCCCCCTTTGTTGTCTTGGGCTAAGATAACATAAAGCGAAGATTTCCTCGATTGGCGTGACAACCATCCATTTGGGAGTCGAGGCAATCTTGGTTCCACCTCCGTAGTTGCTTGTCCCTCTGTTGTCCATCCTGGATCCATCTCACATAGGAAACTACAAGGTTGGTGATAACAAGAGGCAACTACATGTTTGGTGATAACAGGTTTCTCCTAGACTAGGAGAATCTGAGTCCCCATAGTGTATGAACTCAACTATAGGAAGTAAGAAAGACTCCACATAACTGTGATTTTCCCACCAATCATTAACCAATACCTGAAGCCTAACCTTCTTCCCCTCATCTGTCTTGGATTCTGTCTGCCCGTTCCAATCCAAAGTCACAACCATGGCTTATAATGTTGATTGCACATCAAACATCGTCTCCAAAAAGATATAATAGTTGGCATATCTAGTGTCTTTGGGCTCGAAGTATTCCTTCCTATAGTGAGCCCTGTTTATGGCTATAGAGGTGTGATCGTTGTAGATAAACATCTACACATCTCTCGCAGTCGTCACCAAGGATGACACCCACTGAATTTTTCCAATGTCTTTCAGTACATTGTTGAGTGCAAGAACACAACAAGCAGTCCAAAAACTATACCTATATCTACTCTGAACTAGTAACCCAGTTGATCTGCACACTGCTACTGCATCTGTCACAACCTACATGACATTGGTTGACCCAACCTTCTTTATAGCATCCTGAAAAATCGCATATTAGAAAGTTGCATCTTTGCTCTTTCCAAAACAATTAATATCTCTAGAAAAAAAGGCCCATCTATACATGTAACTATGATGTTGATAAGTGTATGTTTGGAAATGTTTGTCCACCCATCCATAACAATAAAGCAACCTACCTTAACACATTTTTGTCTTATATTCCCTTCTTGCATAGTGATATTAGACACTTTCCTTTCTAAAATCATTGTCATCAACTTATGTTCACTTATGTCCACCACATCGCTTTCCTCTATTAGATTGGGACTCGAGTCCTTTGGTTGCATATAACAAAAGTGTGTTTTTGGGATCATATGTCCCTTTAATATTTAGTTAATTCCCCTGGTGGGTTGCATTGGCTTGGCTGCTTAAATCAGTGGGTGAAGTGGTAGCTTCCCCCCCACTTCCAGCCTGTGTTCCACTTCCACTCCCAACTTGACCCTTTGCTTGGGCATCATAATCGGAATAATTGACATTGCCATTGCTAGCACTAGAATGGTTCATTTCTTTCTGGTTTTATGAGCTGATTTTACTTTTCGGCAACCTGCAGCAAGGGTTTATAGTAAATAATAATTTTTTAGGCTTTGGTGAGATGCCCAAATGTGGGGATGAAGGCTACAAATGTTCAACAACGAAAATAAACAAAAATACACTACCCAATAATTTAAAAAGAGAAAAAACATTTTTAAAAAATGCACAGAAATTTAGAAACAATCAAAAGACTTCAAAAACATGCCCAAAATAAAACCAGCATAGATCCATGTTAAACCTAGATCTACCAAGCACCGAGAGGAATCCAATCTTTTGAGGTGTAAATTTTTTTTATCTTAAATATTTTATATGTTAAAAAAAATTACACCTCAAGAATTTTGATCCCTTTAGTGCTTGGTAAATCCAAGTTTAACGTGGATTTTTTTAGTACTTTTCATTAGGTTATAATTTTTTATTTTTATGAGCCGGCATGAATTTTTTAAATTAATTTTTGAAGCCTTTCTATGATGTAACATAACATTACGTTACGTTAGGTTATGTGACAACATCTCCCCCATACTGAGCTGTAGAGCACCTCGCTACTCTAGGTGCAAAAAATAACTAGGAAAAATTAAAACACATGCACAAAAAATTAAAAACAACAAGCTTGAACAATGATGACCCTACCTTCACATTACTAAATGAAGAAATGCCAAAGGCAAACCAAAAAATAACAAAAAAATGTAAGTGCTCAAGGGAACTTTGTCCAAGGAAAATTTCAAAATCTGTCCAATAAATTTGTCACTCCAGCCTCCAAACCCCTTGCTTTAGTCATCAAGAAATGAAAACGCCCCTTCCCTTGCCAAATTTCTCCACTCTTCCTAGCTATCAATCGCTTCTGTTGAAAGGAGAGCCATTTGCATATAACAAATGAGAGAATGATAGAATAAAAGAAGGGTTAGATTTTTTGAAAAGGTAAATAGGTTGGGGTAGATTTTAGGTTTATCATTTTATTGAGTCTTTTTATTTTTGTAAGTTAAATAAAAAAAATTAGAAAATCATGTGGGGGCATCTAGGTGTCCCTTTTTTCGTGAGGGGGCACCTAGATGCTCCTCACCTTTGAGGAGCGTTTCTCAAAAAGAGGGGCATTGGGAAATGTTTCCTGAAGTGCCCCCTTGCCTCAGAAGCATAGGAAATAAGGGGGGCATGCCCCTAACCCTGGGGGACGAGTCCCAACAAAACATTGGGATTAATAACATGCTCTTTTATTTGAGAAATTTGATGATAATGACAAACATAAAATCATATACAGGATAACATGGAAGAATACAAAAGTAGATTAATTGCTTGATATTTCAATCATTGAAAATAAAGGATTTTAAACTAATAGATCACTTTAGTGTCTAGGTCCTGTTACCCTGCATTATGACAAGGGTGTCTCCATGTAAATTTTGTCACACATACAACAATGGTTAAAGGTTGATGGAGCTATGGATGCCCTAGATTCCTTGGTGGTAGATTTTTGCTTCATGTTGTGACTATGCTCTAGCATATGGATTTTCATGATATATTTGGGCTAGTAGCCATGGGATGTGTCCTCTTATGATGTCTGGTTGTTGATGTACTCTCATATGGATGTGTTTATGAGGGTTTGATGGTGCACTTCATTCATATGTGTCACATTGATCATCCTATTAAGGAGTGCCCTAGTGCTCTTTGCTTTTACTTGCCATCTACATCTCTTTTTCATGACTTATTAATGGAGTGTTACAACTCAAACACATGTATGATAGTATACTATCTATTCTTATGAGAGCGCTCTAGCTTGTGGGGAATGATTTGGTGGCATGGATGACTTATGATGCATACCATTTGGAGTGCCCTTGTTCTTGGTTGGCTCATATGGATGATATGGTGACATGTGGAGGCCTCTCTTTCCTAGCGCTCTTGCACATATGATGTGTTCCATACTTAACGATGCTTGGTGATTGGTTTTCCATGGAGAGCCCTCCTCTTAGCACTTGTTTGATGACACCTGGATTGACTCGTGGCATGTACTAGCGGCTAAAGCCGAGGGTTTGTAAATTATGTTCCAATGCCTGGGCCCAGGTCTTCTATTTCAAAATAAGATTGTATGGCAAAAACAACATTGCCTAACCTAAAGGTTTTCCTGATATCATCAGTAGTAGTCCCAATGGGCCTAACTTGCCTAGTCCCACCCCTACCAAACATGGGGAATTACCTCAACACATAATTTCTTGCGGAGCACTCTTGATTCTTGGCACATACCTAACATCATCACACAATTGGGTATCATCTTTGGTTGAGCAACCTCCTTGTTTCTCCTCTTGTGGCACATGTGGTGGCAACCATGGCTTGTAGAAGGGGTTGTTCCCTTCTTCAGGGAGTGGTTAATATTATGGACACTTTTCCTTCATGTTCGATGCTTCTATTGTCGACTATTATCGATGAGTGATCTCCTTAGATTGATAGGATAGCATTGGAGATTGAGTAGGTTATTATGTGGACATTCATTGCACATGTGTTGAGGCCATTCCCTACTTTGATGATCTATTACATATGTAGTCATTGTTGAAATTTTACCTAGCAAGTGTTTGTCCATTCATGCCTTGGGGTGGACAAGGACACTATAAATGTGGTCCCTAGCACTTTTTAAAGTGACAATGACTTTATTTAATGAAGTGACTTTTAAAAGTTAGTTGAGTCATTTATTATTTAAAAAGGTGACTTTATCAGAATTAAAAAGGTGGGTGAGTAATAAAGTCTTATTTAATATTTACAAGTGAATTAAATGCTTTAAATGAGAAAAGTGATTTAACTTGAGCCCTAGATCTCATTTAGTTAGATTTTTAATCTAAGCCATTGATTTTCAAATGGTGGTTACTCAAAGTTCAAACAGAAAGGCTAGGGAAAGGATTGAGAGAATTCATTGCTCACATTCCAAAGAGATAGTTTTTAGAGAGAGGAGTAGCAAGAGCGAAGAGAAAGTCAGAGAGAGAAACCCTTGCACATTTCCAAGAAGGAGCATTAGTGGCACATTTTTCTAGAAAGACTGTACAACAGAGGAAGAGCAGGTCGTACAACATGATTCTCAAGACAAAGTACAGATGCATTGATTGGCACAAATTTGTAGACAGGCTGTACAAGTTCAGACCGTACAGAGGCACAAAAACTGAGAAAAGATTCAACACAATTTTTGAGGAGACTGGCAGTGTTAATGGTGTCCGTACAATATGGATTTTCTAGAATTAATTGTTGTTTTGCACAAAAATCTAGGACAATTTACATGCTTCCCTAGGTCGTACAATAGTTTTTCAGTGCACAAATTTTGAGAAGTCTAATATTTCCTGTTTGTCATTCAGAGATTGTTTGGCATGATTTTCGAGAAGAAATAAGGGAGATAAGTTTTGTTGTATTTATTTTGTAAATTTGTCTGAAAAATAAAAATTCTCTCTTGACTAGGGTTTCTCTTCAAGGTTTTATCCTGGACCAAATTGGTCAAAAATACCGAGTCTAAAATTTCATGTGTGTTGGCTGAAATATTTTTCTGAGTAAGAAAAGTTAGGCTGCTAGAAAATTTCTGAGTTTGCTAAAGTTGAAATTATCTCATGTGTTTCATGTTTTCAAGTTGAAAATTTTATTTTTTTAAGAACATATTGGGGTTTGGGCATTAAACCATATGTAGTTAACTGAAACTGAAACGGGGTTCGGGTTACAAAATTTTCCATGGTATCAGAGTTGTGTTGAAGGCTGAAAATAAAACTCAGAAATTAAATTTCAGACTTGGAGAGATAAGGGAAAATAGGGTTTTGTGAAGAAACAAGTTCTTGTACTTCTTTGCAGTGATGGCTACCAAACTTAAACTAGAAGACAGGTTGGATGGGGCAGTTAATTTTAGCCCGTGGAAGGCTAGAATTGTATTGATATTGCAAGAGAATGAACTATGAGACATAGTGAACAATACTACTGCTCATCCTGTCACAGTTCCTACAGTTGCAGCTGATAGGGACGCATTTAATAAATAGGACATAAAAGCAAAACGAATCATACTTGATGTCATTAAAGACCATATCATACAACATATTTATGGGAAAGATTATGCACATCAGATGTGGACAGGGAAACTTCAATCTGAAAAAACACTTGTATAGGGAGGGTTTTTTGCTTCTAATGTCACCTTATGAACATAATATAACATTTAGAAACTTAATTTCCCCTCCCCAAATGACTTTAGTCACTTTACAAAAATTTGTCATTCTAATTAATGGCCAATTTTCCTGATTTTCTTGACTGACTTAGGGAAAATATGTCCAAAACCTTACCAAAACTCAATGGCTTGACTCAAAACTTGGTCCAAGGCTGTAGGTGGTCTAATGACATTGATTTTGAGTACCCATACCACTATTTATGGGCGCTAGGCGCCACTTATCCCTCTTTACATTACAACCTTTCTTATGTTGAGGGACATCTTTTAATCACCAAAAATTAAAAAATCCTAGGAAAAACTTAATGAAATTCCGCAAGACTCTAAATAATGTCTAGCATGGTAATATACAACATTCTTAAACCTCAATCACCCCATGGGATCGATCATTAGAACACCTTTCACTTCTTTGGAGGAAATTTTGAGTGAGAAACTCAGATAATTAAAATCATCAAAAGAAATTTTAATTATCCAAGAGAAAAAACACTCGATGAAAACACTTCCCTAATGATCCCCTTTTAAAAGAAATACAATGAAAATAGTAAAATAGAAGTAAAAGTGTACAATGCGAGCTGGGCTGAAGTATGAGAGAGCTCCCACCCCAGTCTCGACAACATAAGAGGAGAAAGAAAAGAACGGCCTCGCCTGAAAAATTTTCTCGAGTTCATCTTGATAATTTTCATGGCACATGGTACATGGTTGCCCACCTAGTTGGTTAGGTGGTCAACAACCCTCATTCTTCCATCATTCCAGACTTGATGCCACTTCCAATGCTGCAGGCCAGAGATTGACAGGGCAGGCCCTGGTTTATTTTGTATCTATAGTTGTTTCTGACCTCTATGCTAATTTATCAGACAAATTATTCTATGCTTTTTTTCTAGCTCTTTGAATTTCCTGGTTATTTCTGACAGTAATTGTGTGGCAGGGATTGTGTTGTTACTTTTATGCACTGGTTTTGAATTGTTCTTTCATTCAAGAAACATATTATCCTTCTCATGCCCTTGTTTTCAATTGTTACTTCACTCAAAGTGCATGTTCTTATCTATGTGTTTTCATTTCTGCTGAAATTACTTAAATAAACTGATCCCACATTTCGCGATTTATTTGACTTTTAACACTATTCTTGATTGCTTTTTGGGCACTTGAGGGCAGCTTAGTATGCTGATTTCTCTTAAGTTTACCCGAAAATTTACACTCAGAAGTTATAGCACATAAAACCCTAAGGGAACCCCCATGTGCCTGGAAAAGCACCAGCCCAAACAGAGAGGCATCTAGTGGTGACAGGGCTAGATCGCCTATAATTATCATTCAGATCTGTTCGTTCTACTTGGTGCAAATTCCCATAAGGTGGTAAGTACAGCCATCCATTTTCTGGTTATTTCGATATCATCATCAAGAAACAAGAAAGAAGCTTCTAATACTGAAAAATGAAAAATCGGTTCTAAATAGACACTAGGCAGAAATTTGTTTTCAACTTTTCCCCTGATATTTCTTTCGTGTAAACTCTCAAACCATGAATTCAATTAATGAAAAGACATAGTTGACACTTTAAAGCTTTAATAGCTATCTCCGTATCTTCCTTGTTTTTCCAGTTAAGGAAAATAAAATATACATGTTTAACATTACAGTGTTTCACTCATGCATGATATAGGAAGATGACAAACAGAAAGCCCAATTCAGAGCCAAAACAAGTAAAAATCTTTTACAAGTGCAAATTCAAATCTTCACTAATGGAACACTGCATGGTATAAAATAAATCCTTTTTGGAAAAAAATCACAAAAATGTTCTTCTCACCTGATCATCAGGGGGACAGTACGTCCCATTGGGAAATTTGCGGCAGCACCCAAAAGCTTCTGGTGATAACCATACAAGAAAATCATCCAGCCAAGATGCAGCTGGACTTGCAATGTAGCTGGACTTTGGTGATAAAGCAGCCCTTGATATCTGCAGGCACACAAGTACAATAAATAATTACTTCACAATTTAACTATCTTTCTCTCCTGTTATGGATGCATATGAATTGATCCATTCAAAATACATATCTGACTTGCTGGATACACAACCCACAGGGATCCTACAGGAAAAGTTGTATTTTTTAAAGCATAACAATAATAGTGAGAACATGGTCATTTTTGTTAGTCTTGGAGTTAGAATACACCTCAATTAAAACACAGCCTCAATGCACACTTCATTTCTCCTTTTCTCCTAGCCACCACTGCTAAAATTTCCAATGCTAACTCTAAACATAATAGCAACAAACATTACAGTCTAATGTTAGCTGGGACATAAAGAAAACAGAAGGACTGATAGAATACACGCATGTATATAACTATGAGCAGATACATGGACACAATCATTAGTAGCAATCTGTAATGAACCAAATAGTTCTTTAATGACTATGGTCATAAATGAAAATATATATAAAGTTATGTTGCAGGAAACGTGGGACCCAACCTCGTCCCCACCATTTCGCCGTTTCGAAACCCCGAAACGCGTCCCGTACAGCGTGGAAATGCGTTTCCATACGGACGAAACATGTTTCCAAGATGAAAACGTGTTTCGTCTGTACGGAAACGCCTTTCCAGTACGGATCCAGTCCAAGAAGTCATGTTTCCAACAAATATTGCCATGGTGTAGTAGTATTTGGTGTTATTAAAGATAATGTTTAAGTAAAAGTGACATTCTCCTTATCTTTTATTTTCCATCCTTTTACTTAAATTTTTAACATTACCATTAATTGTTTCAGGATGTTTCAGAGTGGTTCCAACCTCATCCGACTTCATATGCAAAAAGTGGAATTTTAGATCCCATTCAGAATTCAGTGGACTTAATAGTTTTCACTGTTCAGGCTTTCAGGATTGCAAAGTTTCCAGCAGATTCTATTATATATGAGGGTATGGTGTTGATTGTTGAACTCCTCTGTCATGACCTTAATAAAAATGTACTCTTCACTCAAGCAAAATCACTTATTAAGCATGGGAAGCTTTTTCTTCCCTATTTTAACTATTGGATTGGGAAGTTTCATCAAAATTGTACGGTGTTGAGGCTTTGACTAATGTCATTGGAGGTTCAACTTTGAAATTTGAGTTATAGGAAAGGGATAGAGCCGATAGGAGGGAAGCATAGGGCGCTATTGATGAATACGATCCCAATATAAGCAATGATTTGCNGCTCATATATATATATATATATATATATATATATATATATATATATATCGTGTTTCCTTGTTTCCAAAATTTTAGTGGGTCACATTTCCCCCGTTTCCCCGTTTCGTGCAACTTAGATATAAAGTTAAAATTCTACTTAATCTTAAAAAGTTATTAGGTGTTTTTAAAATTAAAGGCCCAATTCCGTTTTTAAAAGTAATGTGAAGGAATCATTTTAAATTACAAAAAGGATATTCATATGCCTTCTGCTAAAGGACATGACTATCCTAACATATATATGACGCTTCATCATAAGAATTAAATTTAATTAGTTTCATTACATGTTTCCCCTCTATGAGAAGCTTCATCCTAAGAGCTGTTGAAGAAACAAGATGATATTTCTTTTCATTTTAACGATTTGACTTTGGTAAGCAAGATTTGATTTTGGTTTCTTAGATGACCTATTTTCATATATTTCTTTGATAAAACATTGTCAAAACTTTGCAGGTCTTTCTTGAGATCTTGTTATGTTGTGATTCTCAATTGTTTTCAATGATGTCATTCAGTGTATCATCAGTCTTCTGATGAGGTCACTTATGGGAAGGACTTCATTGTAGAGCCATGCCATATAATCTTCTTTATTTTATGGGAAAACATCAAATATCTATTTTTCGGATTTATGGTAAAAATATTTCATCCATGTCCAACCCCATGTCAATGTTTTCCTACAATGACATAACTTTTAATTTGGATTTGAAAACATAATTGCTATGTAGCACGGGAATTGCTCCCGACTTTTAGGAAACTTGTTCCTGAAGTTCCAACGTTCCAGGGAACTTTGGAACTTGTAGGGAACTTTCCCAATCCAACGGGAACTGTTCCGGATGGTTGGGAACTTTTACCCTCTAAAATCGGGAACTTGGGGACTACTTTTTGCGCATTTCTTTCATTGGGAACTTCCACGAATTCATGATCGCCATGTTGGTTGTTAACAATATTCCTATTTTCTTGCGAGCGTACATATACATGGTTGACTCAAAAAACAATCTCTAGAAAACTAAGTTGCAATAAAAGTCTTTTTCATGCTACCTTGTCGAGTTGGTGCACTGATCTCTATTTAATGCTCGTGCTAGAGTATTGACTCATGCCTACGCTTAATTGCTAATTAATAATAAATGTAAATCTATTTTGACTTTTTATATATTATTAAATAAAAGAAAAGAAATTTATTTATTTTACTATTTACTTTACGAATAAAAATTAAACTTTTAACTAATTGGAAATGGCTTTAAATCTTATTTTAAAACTAAATTCATATTTACATTTAAATAAAAAAATATCTTGATTTTTATTTTATAATAATTTAAATTAGAATAATGATATAACTTTGCAAATACCTTGGCATAGAATGTTTTGTAAACATATAATATTTTAATACATTTTAATGATAGTTGACACAAAACTAAAACTTACTCTATACATAAAGACACAAATATAGGGACTATAACTTCTAAAAGTCCCCACTTTCGAAAGAGTCTACCTTATATAATCAATGACGTGGATGATAATCTTGATTTAATTGTCATTTCCATTTGCTAAGAGGTTCTAGTTACAACCGTAATACAAGGGATAAGTTAAGTCATCTGATTTGTGTTAATGTTTCTTTTTTTTTCTATGTTTCTTCTCTTATGTTTTTTTAATTGTTATTTTTTTTATAATTTTTTAATATATATTATTGACATTCCCAACCTGTCGTTTCCTACAAATTTGGGGGAAACTTCTAGAGGTATCCGATACTCGTACCCATAGTTTTAAAAATCGGAATCAGACTCAGAATTGGTCGAGGGTCAACTCCGAATCGGAATTGAAATCGGTAATGAATCGGTCATAAATCGATCGATTTGAATTTAATGAATCGGTTTACTAAAAAATACATAAAATATTTGAATTTTAAAGAAAAACATCATTTTCAAGATTTTAATCCATGATTTCAAAGCTTTAGAGACAAAATATCCGAAGTCTACTCATGTATATAAGTGTTAATATCTCAAAATGGCACAAAGTGTACTGTGCAATACATATCTAGCAGACTGGAAATGGAACAAAATACATAATCCATGAGGCCTATAGGCCCTAGGGTATATGGCTTGTAGAGTCCAAAAAATAACATGCTACATAGTTAGCTACATAATAGTGACTACTGCACAGTCCACTGTTCAAGTTCCACAGTTTGTTCAAAGTTCAAACTTAACGGTTTAGTGTTCTGACTCCTGAGTTCACTGACCGCTAACTCTCCAAGGTTCTAGGTTTCCATGATGCCAACAAGTTAACAACACATGGAATTGAAGGTTGGTGGGTCAGGGGTAGTCACTAAAGAGGTCATAGGTTGGGTTAGGTAATTTAGGTTAGGAAAAAAAATTTAAAAACGAAAAAAAACATTAAAAAAACCTTGATTTTTGAGTGCACAAATCTTCACAAAAATCGGCCGATTTTTGTCATGAATCGACCGAGCAAACCGGTTGAGTACCAAACCAGCCGATTCGGTGTCCAAACCGGCCGGTTCGGTATCAAACCGGTCACCGATCCGATTTGCTCACCGGTTTGACTCGGTCAGCCCTTAAATCGGTGAATCGGCCGATTTTGAAACCAGTTCGGCCGATTTTTAAAACTATGCTTGTCTCCACGTTCCCTACGTTCCTGCGTTCCAAAAACTTGTGCAACATAGCATAATTGTCAATTGTCAGTTGCAGATTCTTTCTTTCATATATTTTTTTGTCCAAAACTAGGTTATATTTAGCTTAAGAATTTGTAATTGATTGACTAGTTTAAAGTTAATATAACTGTAGGTGACATCTGAACTAAAAGCGATGATAATATATTTTCTTTCGCTAGTTCTTTGAATTTATATTAAAGTTAAAATGGCTGCTTAAAAGGTGTCAAAAAATTTCAAATCCTAAGGGGTGTAGGGAATGTACACCTCCGCAGACTAAGCAGTGACATCACTACACAAGGGAGTCCCTTGTCCCACAAATAACAGGGTTTTGTATGCCAATTTGACAAATGGCTAGACTGTGACCTTAAATTAGATTATTACTATTATTTATATAACTTTTGATATTCTATCTGTGCTAAACTTAGACTATATATTTGTGTCACAATTTCGACAGGATATAATTATATTAACCATACTCACCTTATATTATGATGTCAATGAAGCTTAAAGTTATTAAGTTAACGAAAGGTGTTAGTGTTGATAAGATTTGGGTGGTTGATATAAAGTGACTTTATCATTATATAATCAATATCAATTAACTTATATATAAGTAACAACAAGGCATAGGCCCATTACATAATCAAATTTAAAATACATATAGTAACTTATAACTATGTATCACATTAGTTATTATTTATAAACTTAAATCATCCATAGATTATTTTCAGTGTTCCATGGGGACACGGCCCCTTGCTCCCCCACACTTCCGAAACAAGGAAACTTGTGGGGAAACATTTCCCCACGTCCCCTTTCTAGTGAAAACACGAGGAAACATGTTTCCCCAAGTTTCCCCATGTTAGAATTCTAAGGCCTTGATGGTAACAAAGATTCTATAAACAAGCTAAGAATCTAAGCACACAATTAACCTCACAGGGATGTTATCACATATATAGTAGCCGGGCTACCATATTCTATTTTTTAAATACAATACAGTTTTCAGCCATATCTCTTACATATGAGATGCTGAGATGAGCAGTTTTGACGGATCATTATTGTATTAGTGGACTATTGTACTCTCCCATGTCAGGATTGAGTCTCAGGACACTCAGATCTGAGGACCGATGTAGCCATTTAGTCATTACAGAGAAGTTATTGATGCCCAGTTTTATATCAGTACTTTCTCATTAGACAAATGGTGTTTTAGATGGATTATATTGCATGATTATGACTCAGCTTTTTATATTGTGTTATGGTTATCATTGCTCTTATACTGATCTTTATGACATGTATTAACATGTGGTGTCATGATCTGGCAGTCATAATTATATGGACTTGGATGTATTTGTATTTATGTATTGATGTCCCTACTCTGACTTTGAAGTTCTTGATCTATACTCATTGGTTTTACCCTCCTTAGGGAGAATAGAGGTAGTCATTCCCACCATTATTTTGGCTTGCTAGTGTTGTCTTCATCATTTATTGTCTCCACCCATCCATTACCTTCCAGTTTAGTTTTCAACCTGACTGACTTCTTGACTTATGGCATGGAGGACCTTTTTTCCCGCTAGAACCTTTGTTGGACAAGCCTCCCTATTTATATTGTGTCTCGGCTCTGAGTTGGTTACAGAAATTGCCTTTGGTGAGTTGGATTGTATGCCTAAATCATTCTGGTCGGTTGTCCCAATGTTTGGCACTATGCAGAACTCCCCTGGTCACTTGAGATGTTGTTGGCTAAAACTGAAAGCTCATGTACTACCTGTATTGGAAATGTTGAATATGTGCCCATGGAAAATGAAAATGATAAAACTGTGTTTCTTAACATATGTAAAGAGGGCAAGAGCAATGAAATGCTAAAATACTCCTTGAAGAGTATAAGAAAAGGTCCAAAAAGCAATGGTTAAAAATATGCTATATCTAAATATTGCTGACCTTATAAAAATAAATATGTCTCGGATGGAAGCTGCAATTAGCTGTGCTTTTAAGCACTGGTGAAGTCCCAAAGGGTCATATAGGCCATAAAGGCCATCGAATAAAATTGATGGTCCTAATGAACCTGGATCAAGCTTGATGTAGTCATGATGCCTAAGTTGAATAAGCACTCTCTAAACAACTCACCCATTTGTGAGGCACTGCAATTCCTTGTGTTGCTGTTTGTCCGACATTGGTCATAGTGAGTATTCCCTTTCCATATCCAAAGTGTCATGATGTTAAGTAGGAAGTCATTCTTTGCCTTAGCCTTGTCAATTTCATCCTTCACCCTTCACTAGCAAATTGACTACAACTATGAAGTGAGTATAGTCCTGAAAGTCTAGTTTGAGTAATAATAAATAAAGCCTTATATATGTATTGGTTGATGTACCGCTAGTGAAATGACTGCTACTTGTTGTGATTGTTGCTTGAATGAGTTGTAGAGCATGTCTTAGCCTTTTAACACTTGCAGCATATGGATGATAGTCTGAGTTATTATTGGTGTCTGATCATTTACAGATGGTTATATTGTTTATTGGATATGGTTGATGATCAAATAGAGACCTGTGAGGGGTATGAGTATACACCTTAGATGGATTTGGACTCTCTAAGTCTAATGAGACAGTTTATTTCCAGTTCCGGGCACTTGCAGATATGATCAGGCTCATTCTGCCTTTTTGATGCAGTTTTTCTTCACATGTTGATATGTTTGAGTAGGGAGATGTTTCAGTTGGATCTCTTAGGACGTAGTATGGGCATAGGGGGTGCAGCCACTTGTTTGTACAATAGTACCCCCAT